>OZ023288.1:12694980-13294980 GCA_964007245.1 Hypomecis atomaria
CATCCAACGATCTTAGCAAATATATCTAAATACTTACAACTGAAAGTATTTTTTTCCTTTAAACAGCTACCTGGGCCAAGTCATCGATGATAACTCTCCGGTGAGGGAGCAAGACAAACACACCATCATCGTCGCTACGATCAACTCTAGCCCAGAGAATATGGAAGCTGCCCTTGACTTCTGTCACGAGCACTGGCCTGAAATCCAGCCTAGGTAAGATGACAAAAACCTAAAGCTCTCTAAAAAATTTTATATCGCTATATTACGAACTGTCTAATTTTTAACTTTGTTATGATATTTTTAAATCTCATCTCATAGAGTGGTGGAAAAGTGTAAATGTACACTTGTACAGGGTGGAGAAGTAACGCCGATATTTAATTGACTAACTTTGAAAGCAAATTTTAATATTATTCTTTTTTTTAAATTTGTTAAATTTGTTTTAGGGTACAAGGTCTCACTGGCACTACCAACATCCTCAACGCGTTTGCGAGAAGACTCACGACTGAATCACAGAAAGAAAAGGTAATAAAACATACCACGGACTCTAGAAGTTTGTCATTGAACTGAAACTCAACTTAACTAAACAACTGAAAAACAAGTTTTTATTGTTTTAGCCGCGGATCAAAGTACTTACAACATTTAAAACTCGGTTTGAAAGTTCGACGATTTCGAAAGATAGACTGGCAAGCTAAATAGTTGTGCCGTGACATAGGATACAAAATGTTTGGAGTCTTCAACGTATTTAACGAGCCGCGAGACAGGCTTTTCGATTTTTAAAACCACGCCTTTGCAGAGCGATCGAGAAACAAAATGTGGGCATACACAGTGCGATGAACTGATCAATTATCGCATCAGTCCAACAGTTCAGTTTAGTTTTTAATTGTAACGTAAATACGAATCTAACTGCGGTATTTACTCAGATAATCGGAACTCAATATCGGTACATTCATTGAAGTAGACATTTAACATCATTGGGTACATTATAGCTGGCCACTTGGACTGTTGCGAAAAACTGATCAGTTCATCACACCATAACTATACACCCACCTAAACTTTGTCGCTGGTTTTAAAGCTCGTCAGCTCGTTCATCGATCAGCAGCTTTTGAATTTCTCATATTTTTTTTCCACAGCTTGAACAATTCACCGCCCGTCATCAGAACATCTTTACAGCTGGTGAGCGAGCCTCCATTGCCGCTATCGAAGAGAACATTTCTGCTGCCATTGCTTGGAGTACCAAAAACGCTGCTATTGTAGAAAACTGGCTAAGAGAGAACTACGGAGTTAGAGATAGCGCCAATGCACTTACTGCTAGCGTGCTAGTTATGATGTCTGTTGTTATTGCCTTATTCAATAACTAATTCTACAGTCAAACTTCTAAATTTTAAAGCCAACTTCTACACAAACGTGCTAAATAACATTTTATTGAAATGATCTTCATTTTCATAAATATATTCGTAAGCAATCAAAATAACATAGTTTCAGGTACGAGTAAATTAATTAAGAATGAATATTTTAATACGAGTACCATAAAAATTGTTTTTTTCAAAACCTCTTATAATTCAAAAATATTTCAAGTCAATAAATAATAAATACTAGTGTGGCAAACAATTTTTAGACTGATTGATTTTATTGTATTCATAGATTGTATATTATTAAAGTAAGGTTAATAAGCAGGTACTGTTAATGTTGAACCTAATAAAAATTATTTATTAATACTCCAATTGTTTTATTTTATCATAATGATTATCACCACAGAACAGCAGAACTATATTAGAAAGGAAATCCATACAAATTTTCTATGAAAACCGCTGTCGCCAAGTGTGTATTACCACTGTAAAATATCTGCACAATAACTGTGCAATTTTCACTAGCTTCGGAGATTTTTTTTTTCCTTTAGTATAGAGCGTAGTATACTTTCTGTCACATCACCAAGGTACCTAAGACCCATAACATTAATTTGGTCATAATTTAAATGCCGTGTTAAAGTTATTAAATTCACTTTATTTTATTAATGTTACATAACAATGGCAAATGCGTGGTACATGTCAAGCCAAAAAAAAAAAATGGGCCAATCTCGAATTTGAATATGGTATCACAGTTGTTTTTTGGCATTTAGCTAGTGATGGGCGACATGAATTGTGCAGTTTAATTTTATCGATAATATGATTTTATACGTATTGCATAATTTATGGATAATGTAACTGGATATATGTAGTATTAGTAGTATATAATTGATGAAAATGATTGTGCAGTTTTATTACCATTTAGGAATTTTTGGAATTAACACTGAAATATCATGTCAACGTGCCGTATTGTATTAATTTATAAAACTTGTGTTTCTATCAGTTCTAATATAGGTACTACATGGATGCCAAATCAATTCCTGCGAACTATTTGGATTTCGTACACGGTGGAAGTCGCCTAAATTCCATTGTTGGCTAATCAATTGTATTTAGATATTTTGTGCTGGCCACGACTGTACTTAACTATTTTTCATAATGAATATTATCATAGTACAAATATTTTATTAGGTAAATTACACCATAATTACAATACAATAAAAAATAACTTTATTTTCACATCGTAAATACAAAACAAGCTTAAACTAACATTAAATGTGAACACAACTGAATTACATGTGACAATATTAGTTATCATAACATCATAATAGAACTTACACTTGACACTGGCAAATGCATATTCCATGCGACGCCAATATTTATAAGGAGAAGAATAATTACAATCATATTTTTCTAGTTTGGAGCTCGATAATATAATTAATTCATTGGATTAGCTGAACGTAGACGTAAATGGTTATGTGGGCGAGTAAGAGCGCGTGCTTGTGCTAGCGGGAGAGATTATTCGGGGTAGTTCGTATACATTTTTTCTCGAAACATTCTATTTTAGCGTCCCTTATTATAAGTCAACATTTATAAATACCTTTAAGTAGTGTTCCATACCTCATAACAAGGAACCCTTATACCTAGACATACATTGCTATTTTGTTAATTGGAACTATACAATGGTATAAGGAACTTCAGAAAAGGTTATTCTTTACTGACAATAGGCCGATTACTTAAATAAAATCGGATTTAATTTTCAAACACGCATCAAAATAAAAGTAATTTAATTCAAAAACACTAAAGAGTATTGATATCAACTTCGAAGAAAATCAACCCCAAAATAACTTTCATATTTCAATAAAACACGAAACACATCTTCCATCAATTCTATTACAGAATGTTAATGCAAAATCTAAAGTAAATGAACCAAAATCACGTTGTTTCACACAAATTTAGCTCTAATTTTTCACATCTGTATTTTCCTGGTTAGAATTTCGGTAAATTATTCTTATCAGACGCCTACTTCATACAAAGAACTCACGCTCCGAATTTCAAGTCTCTCCTGACCGCTTATTGAAGCGGTTTAGGCTGTGCGTGGATCCGTCAGTCAGTAATTCAGATCTAAGCATTTTATATGTCGAGATAATATACATGTATAACTATATAAAACATGTTAATTAAGAACCACGTGTAAATGGAACGTTTGTAGGAATCCAGTCTTGCCGTCCTGTAGCCTCGATCCATTTACTCTTCGTCAGAGGATTGGCTGGAAAGCTGCAATGAAGATACAATGTATCAATGAAAATCAAAGCAAACATGCAACGGCAGTCGGCTTCGTGTTCAATCTATATATTTATATGTATATATATTGGACCTGATAACTTTTATTCGTAAGGAACATAATAGTTAAAGTGTGATGCAAATACAATTATTAATAAAAATACACCACAATCACAAATATTTTATTAAATCAAAATATTCAGATACTTAATAACAATAAATTTCGAATTGCGAAATATTAACTTACTAGCGAAATTTATCGATGTCGATAAAATGTTTGCAACCACTATCAACGAAAATCTAGGCAGTAAAATAAATCATTTAAATTTAAAAATGCCCACAATTTAGACTTACCAGTGAAAGGATATTCCTCCTTTTTGTAAACTAAAGTCTTGGCTTTGTATTCGACACGTTATAATAGCGCAAACCGGCATTTTTTTGGCAAAAATTACCTCTGAAATCACTTGAACGACTGAGACAGTAAATGTCACGATTTCACGTAACTTGAGTTATAACTCATGTACGTGGCGACAAACCTCCCCTCCACATCGCCTTTCTATTTCCTTCTCTCTTCTGTGATTATCACCGTGGATTTTCATTCCCCTTTTTGATTTTTCTTGTATCTGCAAATAGAAAAAACTGCATATTAATTACCTGAGTGCTTATTATGTTAATACTTAATTATTTCTGAAATTTGTTTATGTTGTCATTACTTATGATATCTGGCAACACGTATTGCATCAGCTTACTAGATTATGGAGAAACGCTTTTCGTATTGTATTGAGAATAAATCTGTGCTCAGGAGTGAGACACAGTTTTATACATGGTTATCCAAAACTGGTGAACAAAGCCGAAAAGAGGTGATTTATACTATCATTTTGAAAAGTTTTTTCTACAGAGTCAACCCGGGATTTGAAAAAAAAATGAGCTATTTCATATATTGTGTCAATCTGTAGTTGAAATTTTGGGTTTACTCCAAACGACCCCCACTAAAACTGCCGTCACTGGGTGACGTCAGGACATTATTTTTTTGGTGCAAACGGCTTTCAATGGCAGTCCTCAATGACCGCTAATGACCTTTACAAATTTTGGTCTCAACGCCCCCACTAAAATTTAGTTTGTTAAATGTATTTTACGTCGTCGTTGAGACCAATATTTTTTAATGACACAACGACCGCCAATGACGGCAAAGGCACCAAAAATAAAACTTTGTCTTAGCGTCCCCCAGTATGGCGTCCCGTCCATTTTAGTGTTGGTCGTTGAAGTAAACCCAATTTTGTATAGTAAAGCTGATGTTTTTCTCCTATCTCGAGTTGGTTCCATAATAAAGTTATTAATATTGATGAATCACTTCGCGAATAACTCGGTATATTGTACGGTTTTAACCGATGAACCTTCAGCAGTCAGATGACTAACACAACTTGACTACTCACTGTTGATAGTAGACGTCTTCGCCTACGAGCGATATGCAATGATAAACTATGGAGATTTCTTATCATATCTCCTACAAGGTTCTTCGTACACTACCAGCTTAAAAAATACACATCTTATTACTAAATCAAAACATTTGTGACCAATGCACAGATAAAATAAACTTCTCAAGGAAAGAGAACTAATGACCGACGTGTCAAAAAGTTTTCGAGTGGAGCGTAAGATGTCAACTTACAAGATGGATAGACGACCTCATCTAGACCCGTAGACTCGCGTTGCGTGCAAGTCGTTTCCAACAGGTCTTATTGGAAATCCATAGGGGAGGCATATGTCCAGCAGTGGAAATCCTTTGGCTGATGGATGGATTTGTAATTAATACAATAGGTAGATTAATGAACCCCGAATATTTTACACACCTAAGTTACACGTATCCGGCGCTGGTGTTCTGTTTCAGTAGCAAGTGATTGCCCGTTTCAATATACGCAGTTAACAAATACTGACAATACTAGCTAAAAATATAATATATTTATACGTCTGTTATTGTTAACGCGAAAGACTTATGTCTAAATGTATTGATAGTAATAAATAAAATAATATAAAACTAAGACAAGGAAAAAAAGGGTACGTACGTTTAATTTTGGCATCCAGTGTAAAATATAAAAACACTATCATCATTACATCAGAAATACCAACCTACCAATAAGAGCAGTTTTGAGATTATATCATAAAAGTAGCCTCTCAGTCACACTTGAGTAACCGCGTTGACCGCATTTTGGGCCAATGTGAGGATTTTTCTATGAGTCCAAAATGAGTTCCATAAAACAAATATTTATCTTCCTCCTCACAATAACATCTATCTGCTGTTTACCTGTAAACATTCGAAATGTTAGGGATACAGTAGCAGTAAGTGAACTAAGTGACTTAGGCGTTAACATTGTAGACAATTCAGTGACTGTCGAAGATCATACAGTATTTGTAGCGGAACAACCAGTGAGTGTGACTGAACATGCGTCCCGAAACAGAACTATGATGAGAAACCAAGTGAGGCCAGGAATGTCAGTGAACAGTTACGCCATAGAAATAGAACCCAATATAAATGGTGGGACGTTCAGTGGACGTTTGGTTACTCAAGTAGCCATAACAGACCAAAGCACAATGGAAGATCCTGTAGTTTTTTACGCTAGAGATTTGGATATACAATCTGTCACATTCGCTCTAGCTGGTGGCAACATTTTCACGAATGCTGATTTTGATTTGGACGAGGACGATGGACTATTGGAAATTGAGACTGGCCTGGAAGCATCCTTGTATACATTTGTAATTGAGTATACGGGATCGCTGAATACACTTGGTCAAGCATTGTATGCCGGGTCCTATGACAACAAGTAAGTAGAGAGTGTCAAATCATTCTATAATGCAAGTTCATTTAAGCTAAGTTACTAGGACTACATCTATGCTAAACTACATAATTAAACTACTACTACATACAAAATAATTAGATCAACCAAAGACCCTTGAAGGTCTAAAGATAATCTAAATGCTCAAGCCAACTCCCAGTAGAGTTTGTGCAAAAAGAGAAGCGTCGTAGGTGAGGTCGACCGTGTGCCATTATACAAATTTTATTACGTTGACAATACTGCTCTGTCATTGCTAGTGCAACTAAATAAGTGTTTGATACTTGGTAGACACCGGTGTTCATCAGTAGGTACTCGCGTCTACGAAGTATAGACGATACCTTAGGTGCTGAACAAAATCTTATTGTTAGTTCACCGTAACGCCACTACGGTTCTCTTTTTGACTCTAAAAAGTGTCAAAATTAAGTCATTTTAGATATTTTATAGATATTAGAGGGGACATCTTACACACGGTCTCTGATACCAAACTAAGCAAAACTTATCATATGAAAAGCTTTGCTTAGTTTGGTGTCAGGGAATATGAATATGAAGTATATCAGCCATTTGGCTGCCAGAGACTGATGTTTTTTCTTAAATACATACTAATATAGATAATACCCAAATAACACCCAGAAACAGAGCAAACACCTATTTATATATAACATAAATACTTGCTGGGTGGGAATGGAACCCACGCCTCTTTGATCCCGTAGTCAGAGTCACTAACCACTGAGCCACCGATGCAGTCTATACTGTACGTTCATTATAGCTAAGTTACTAGGTCTGGGGCCGTATTGTGTACGCGTTCTGATGTTCGGCTTCGCTTGTTCTCCTGCTGGCACCTGTCGTTCACGACACGCTAGCGAGCGGGAGGAAAAGCGAAGCCAAACGTCAGAACGGGTACACAATACGACAGCTGGTGCCTGATTCTCTATCGACAAACCGTAACGTAACGCGATATAGTACCTATTTTTTATTTCCGCGAATCTCGATTTTAAGAATGTTTTTCATATGTAAAATTACGTTACAATAAATAATGAACTGTATTTTTGTTATATGTATTGATTGACAAAATAAATATAGTTGAGAGGTTAAATCATCTGGACCTAGTAACTAAATAGATTTAACGTACTGCTCGAGCCAGTACTTATTTAGAAATGCCATTCACGGCCAGTTACCGTTACAAGTTACTGTTGGCTTAACGTTAGCGATTGATAAAATAAATATTCGGTCAAGTGCGAGTTAGACTCGGGCACGAAGGGTTCCGTACTGTATGGAAGCCCACTTAATATGTTTCATTTTAATTTATTTATTTCTTATTGAAGTGAATATTTAACTTAATATTCTATGAATATTTCAAGTATCTACCTGTCACCGTTATTAATATCGAGCGAAAAACGGCTCAAATTTCAGGTTTGTTGTATGGGATCCACCCTCAAATATTCTTTTTTTTCGGTTTTTAGTATTTGTTGTTATAGCAGCAACTGAAATACGTCATCTGGAAAAAAAATATGTTCTAGCTATCACCGTTCATGAGATACAGACTGGTGAAATACAGACAGACGAACAGCAGAGTCTTAGTAATACGGTCCCCATTTTCACCCTTTGGGTACGGAACCCTAATACTTGCTCAAGCTACACTGTACACTACAATTAGTTATCCTTTGATATTAAATAAGCAGTTGTTTAATTATAGTTAAACATAGTTCGTGTATTCCGAATTCCGATAAAAATTGAAGATATTTAGATGTTCCGACAACTTTACTTTAGTAGATATTTAGCAGTTATCTCCAAAAAAAAAAGCGTGAGTAACACCTGTGCTGTACTTTAGTTAAAATGTGCAAAAACAAAACTAGTTTTCATAATCAAATTCCGAAAGCATTTTTTTAAAATCAAAGACCCACAAAAGTTGATATAAATTCGTAAACCAGCTTAGATAACAAAGTATAGACTCATAGTCGTAGTCTTTCTCAGCACTTAAATATGTTTTATCGAAACGCGCAAATAAACATCTATCATTTCTGAGTGAGAAATTGCCAAATGTGTGATATGATGTCGATTCGTGAAATTATCTCTCTTAAATCTATGTTTGACATTATCGAGATCTTCGTATCTCATCCGGCGAACCACTATCAAATCCAACCGCATTCCATACCGTTCCCATTTCTTCGAGCACAGTGAGTTTGAACGCATGTGAAATCCAGTGAGTGTGACCAGCCATTTTAGTGCCAAGAAAATGGCTAGGACAAAGATAAAGTGGAAGTTTGCTTTGTTTTCCTATCTAATATTAGTGAATGTGTGTACAACATTACCAATATCTAAAACATTATCTCCTTTAACTACTACTGACACAGTTTTTCATCATGGTCAAGTACCAGACATCGAAGCATCTGCCAAAGAAATTGGGAAACGAGTAGCTGAAATAAGTGAGAATGAAGAATTAGTACTAACTACTGATCTTTCAAGCGTAGACAACTCTACTGAAGCACATGACTTACACTTCACTTACGATGATATGAGAAACGTTTCTGTCAGACAAGTAAGACCTGGTCAAGAAGTGTTTCAATATGCTGTGGAATTGACTCCAAACGGGAACTCATTTAGCGGAAGAGCTGTGATCACACTGGATTTAGAATTTGCCTCAAGAGAAGATCCAATAGTACTGCATGCAGAGGGCCTTAATATTCAATCAGTTTTGGCTGGTGTACTTAGCGCTGCCAATGCAATTCCAGCAGACTTTGATGTAGATGATGGTTTGCTAGAGATAGAACCTGCAGGCGCACCAGCCTCTTCTTACATTCTCATCATTGAGTACACTGGAAGCCTTTCAATGATTGGCCAAGGATTCTACAGAGGAGAATTCAATGATTTGTAATATATTTATATGTATATTATTTGATTATCAAGTATACAAAATAATTATTTAAGGTTACGTGAAACCGTGAATATATACCAACTTAAGGCCGACTTTTCATGTAGCTTTGTCATAATCTATTTATTATTGTGACATAAATCAAATCATTTAATTTCACTGAGCTTTAGCTGTAGCGCTCGTAGCGTAGTTTGACTAGGTAATTGTCAGCGATCACCGAAATTAAGCAACGTTCCGCACGGCCGGTACTTGGATGGGTGATCGCGGGTGGCATTTTCCAACTGAGCGCTACAGTGCCTCGGATGACACGTTAAATTGTAGGCCCCGGTTATTTTGACCGTTTAGCCATGTCAGAGGCCTTCAGGCGGCCTAAAAACTCTGACACCAGGGCTAGCCACCCGGCATAAACAAACTTACTGAGCTTTATATTTGTGATTTCAGCGCAAAACGTGAAATCGAAATGTAAAACCAAAAGAAAACGCATTAGCATTTTTAACCATATTATAGTCTTAGGACTAGCTTCCATTTACATTAAAATTTTGGAGGTTTGCCTTTGGCGTATCTCAGGCCACGTTTTTGACATATAATGCTACTAAACATTGATATACCTTATGCGTTGTAGCATAACTTGGTAGACGCTAGTCTACTGATGAAAACCGAATTGGTGTCTAACTAGTATCAAATACTTTTAGTTACACTAGCAATGACAAAGCAATGTATGCAACGTAACAAAATTAGTAAAATGGCACACGGGCGATCTCACCTACGTCGCTTCTCTTTTTGTACAAACTCGGATAAACGGTAGTACATTAAATTAAAGCCTATTTAAAAAAAAAGCACGTGTCTACAGCACAGTGTAATATCTTTATGACAATTACACCTATCCATATTGTTTCTAGCAACTACCTCGCGATGAATCTTCACCCCACAAACGCAAGGCGAGTATTTCCTTGCATGGATGAACCGACCGAAGCCTCTACCATCAGTTTTACCTTCAATGGCTTAGAATTCAATCATGTCATGACTAATTCCATACCTGAAGACTCCAATATTCCGTAAGTACCTTAAATCACTAGTTAACTACCACAGAAATCAACTAATATTTTGTAAACAACTATATTTAATTTTTGTCAGATTCGTATCAATCATAATCTTTACTAATATTATAAATCCGAAAGTGTGTTGTTTCGGTTCTTGGTTTGTTCCTCTTTCACGCAGCAACGGAGTAACGGATTGAGTTGATTTTTGGGATGGACATAGTTTGAAAGACGGAAAGTGACATATGCTACTTTTATCCCAGAAAAATAAGATGTTCCCCCCATGGTATAGCACAAAAATAAAAAAGCACGCGGGCGAAGCCGCGGGCAAAAGCTAGCACAGCATAATTCAAAGTTCTTTAACTGATCAAATTATATCACATCATTATTATTTTGACTTTACGACATTAATTGCTCTATTTAAGCTTCTATCCGAAGGTCAATATCAAAAATTAAATACCTATTATAGTGGTACGTTTATACATATTGGATGCCTTATAAGGGTCTTAATATGAGTTTTAAAAGCCGCCCGAAGGCTTCTAACGTGGACAAACGTTTAGTAAAATTTTGGACAGAACCTTATCAAATAACTAGGTTAAGTTAAGAAATGTTCTTTATTTTAATGGATTCTTCAGAATTTTTTACTACACACAACTAACTACTTCATTTATGTCTTGCAGGAATCAGTTTAGAGCTTTACAAGGCCCGCCACATCTGTGGGGGATGGTTGCTCACAATTTAAATATTTTCAACTTACCAACAACCGGCGTCTTCCTTTACATTCGGCCAGGTATCAGCAATCAGGAGTCACAGGCATCTGTAGCTTTGAACTTCTTCTATAACAACTTGGTTGAATGGACCGAGAAACCTTATTTCGAAATTATTTTGAATCAAGCTGAGCAACTCAGTATTTTGGCCTTACCTGATGTGTCTAGGGATTGGTACGGTTTATCAACAGTTGCGCTGTGGTAAGCATAATTTCAAATTAATATTAAATTTTGTGCAACGACAAAAACATTTTCAAAGGTATTTGAGTCTGTACTAGCCTTTTAAATAGCCCAGTGATAAACAGGCATACCCTCGATAAACTATAACATACTTGTTACGGTTTCCAAATGAAACTAAAAGCGTAATCGATTAGCATTTGAAGATATTTGTACCCACAAAATGATGTCTGCGTTGCATGTTTTGCACACAAAACTACGTTATTTGAAATAAACAGAAAATTAGAAAATAATTTTCTTTTAAGATGTAAAGATTTCATTAACATGTCATATAAAATTTTGCTTTAAAATTAATATTTTGAAATTAACCAATACTGGTATTTTCAAATATTTTGCTACAAAGGGTTCCGCGTTTTTTAACATTTTGTTTAAGTCGATTCAGATAAGGCAGATAAGTTATCTGAGATAACAAACAAAAAGCGCAGATTATGAAAAATATTATTATTTTTAAATTGACGCATAAATTACAGGGAGCCGCATATTCTTATGGAAATTACATGTTCTACGAGACAAAGATTTGTAGCATTGCAGAAAATAGCTGAAGCAATGTCTAGACAATGGTTTGGCCATGTCATCTACCCGGAGAATTGGAGGCATGAATGGGTGATCAACGGCATGGCGTCGTATGCTAGCTATGATTTACTCAGAGATGTAAGTTTATTGATTTATTCAGTTTCTTTGGTGAATTGTTTTTTTTTCGATTGAAAAATTTCATAGGGGACAAAAAATTAATAGTCCGTCTGATTTCATACTCATATTGTGAAGGAAAAAATGGAAGCTCCGTATAATTGCAAGTAAAACCATAAACATAGAGAAATTAATAAGAGGTTTTCAAATTGAAATTCAAACATAAAGCAAGTCATAGTCAGTTTTTTCTATTTACCCTTGAAAAGTCAGGACCGTGGTGTCAAAATACTCTTACTTTTTGTTTACGTACTTTAAAATCATTAGTTGAAAATTGTGAACGATGTTTATTTTTTCCAAATTTTCAAATAATGCTCTATAAAATCTGGGGGCATGGGAGTGCCGCCGTCAAGACGAGCCAAGCGAAGCGACACGCTAGGGTACTACTTCATGCAGGTCAAATAAAAAAAATCAAGACGGAACGTCGTGAACAGACAAGTGAGGCCGGTTTTTTATACTTGTGTGAGTGCGTCGGTGTTGCGTCGCCATTCAACTGACGAGACAAGGCATAGTTTCTTTGTACGTGTACATGTGTGTGTTGTGTATGTACACGGCGTGGCATAGTTTTGCCGGCCTCACTTGTTTGTTCTGTTCATTCTTGATTTTTAGGGTTCCGTACCCAAAGGGAAAAACGGGACCGTATTACTAAGACTTCGATGTCCGTCTGTCCGTCTGTCTGTCTGTCTGTCCGTCTGTCACCGGGCTGTATCTCATAGACCATGATAGCTAGGCAGCAAAAATTTTCACAGATGATGATGATTATTTCGGTTGCCGCTATAACAACAAATACTAAAAACAAAATAAAATAAATATTTAAGGAGGGCTCCCATACAACAAACCTTAATTTTTAGACGTTTTTCGCTCTATATTAATAATGGTACCTGGTAGCAGATGCTTGAAATTTTCACAGAATATTTAGTTTTATATTCCCTTCAATAATTAATAATAAAATTAAAATAAAATAAATATTTAAGGGGGGCTCCCATACAGTACGGAACCCTCTGTGCGCGAGTCCGACTCGTACTTAGCTTATTATTTTATTTGGTCTGAGGGTACTACCTGCATTTTCTCGAAGCGGTTCGCCAATTTTTTGAACCCTCATAACTTGGGTTTGGATTATACTAGATAAACGAAATTTCACAATAGACTTGTGCCCATCCATATGATAGTAGCGAAACGGCCAAGACGTATATACTCGTATTGAATAAAATGTAAAGTTTATGAAGTAAGGCTTGTAGAGTTAGGTCCTGTGGAGTTAGAAAGCTTGGCAACACAATCTGATAACTTTTTGGTAGTCTCGTCTTGGCCCCATTTTACTTTTTAATTTTTTTATTTTATTTTTTTTTATCAGTGGATATTTATTTGACAATTTTTTTTTTTTTGCCTTTTAGTTCCAAGAAGACATAACAGGCATAGACATTTCTTTGCTGGACATAAACACCCTTTTCGTCACAGAAGTCATACAAGAGAGTCTGTATCGCGATGGCTACAGCAGTGCTTTGGCATTGGAAGTCGAAAATGATCTTTTCGAAGAAGATGAAATCAGAGATTATGTCAATGGCATCCAGAAAGTAAAAGCACCAGCTATCTTCCGCATGTTACGGCTGATTCTTGGTGATGAGGAGAATGATTTCATAAAACTGGCTGGCAGATCTCTATTGGCGATACGGTGGGGGTGATTATTATTATTTTCACACATTTCGTGGTTGAGACACACACACACATTTTGGTGTTTCCGCTGTCCGCTGCAGTGGAAGTCAAGTTCGTCTCTTTATTTCATATTTTTGTAAACCCACCGGGGGTAATTTAATGTCATTGATCCACAATTTATACTCTACCTCTACAATGTGGGCATGTTGAAACTACATTGATATTTATGAAACATTTATAGTGATTCCAGACTCACTTGGTATTTCTCAGAAGTTTTTAAGAAATACTAAACTAAATTGGCGTGAAAGAAAGTTAACTTAGCTTAATTGGTAAAGCGCTGGGAGCGCAATTTAGTCATGCTGTTTTGAACCCTGTGTTCACGACACATTTTTGAATTGGTGATAAACAAAGAATTCTTGTAGTTATTTCTCGCGATATGTTCTCTTTGAGATAAACATAGGTTGCGATCGATTTTATCGTCTCACATACTAGAGGTGACAGCTTTATCTTAACTGGAGTAGGTACAACGAATTTTATGCTGAGATAGTAATGACGTAGTAGATACTTGAAAAACACTTACCAGTGCGAGTATTTTTTATACTTTTATAGACCGTAGTTAATATTCAAACCGCGGTAACTATTCAAACTACTCCTTGTTTATATAACCCTATATTAAAACTAGTAGTTCTCTGAACAGTTGATATTGCGACACATCTCTTTAACTGAATCTTCATAACTTCTAGGTAAATAATAATATCAACTCGCCCTTGACCAATTTGGTTCATACTCGCAAATCTTGTTATGATTGAGATACTTAACAATTTTGCTAGTTATTATCGAAATCAGCTGATAAATAGCGCGACAGCCAATTTCCCCCCTTTTAACCGACTTCCAAAAAGGAGGAGGTGCTATGTTTGTGTGTATGTATTTTTTTTTATGTATGTTCATCGAAAATTTCGCCAATTGTGCACCGAATCAAAAAAATATTTTTTGGTTCGAAAGAATATACTCCTGAGGTGGTCCCATTTTAATTTTACATAAATTGGCGTAGCCGTTTTTGATAAATCAACAATAACATAAACATTTCGAGCGAAATATTCGATTTTTGTAAACGAAGGAAGTCGGTTTTGCCATTTTTTGCGAAAAATAATTGTTTTTGAGAGAAATACTCCCCCTATAAAAATCGCCGACGATATAAAAAATCAAGTAATATACAGAACCTGTGTGTACCAAGTTACGTCGAGATTGGTTGACAAATGCAACCTCTACAGGTTGCAGATCCAGATGTTGGTTTTCGTCCACACGAAAACCAATCTGGACCGACGAAAGCAAAATTGCCGTGTTAAAACGGAAATCTTCGCTTACGCTCGATCAATAAAACTAAGAAATATGACCATTTCGGTGATTATTTGGCTTATTGAACAAAGTCACTGTAATGGTATCTATACAGTATTGCGACTCAGCCCTGTCCTTGAAATAAACGATGATGATGTCTTCCACGCCGTATGTATCTAATAAATAAATATCGGCAGCCCCGCGTGGCCACGCAGTACGTAACACACGCTAGGGCTGCCCGTTTGGTAGGTAAATTTCACGCTTTCTGATTACAAATCCACACGTTCGTTCGTCACTACGGCGCGCCCCTGGACTCTAAATAATACCCAGACACAGAGCAAATACCTATGTTCATCACATAAATACTTTCCCTGGCAGGGGATTGAACTGACGCCACTTTGACCCAGAAGTTAAGGTCACCAACCACTGAGCCACCGAGGCAGTCAAAAATTATTACTACCGTTACAGTAGTTACAGCTACAAGCAGTTGTAATAAGTACAGGTTTTGTTAAACAAAATTCTTCATCCCCATCATTATAGCCCGTGATTGCCCACTCTCGAGCATAGGTCTCTGTTTTGTGTTAGTTGTATGTTACCTTTCTCGGTCATGGGCGATTTTCAAAATATTGTCGAGTGGGAGCCCTACGCTTGTTACTGATCATACTCATTTTATGTATTGTTTTGTTCAACAGAGCACTTCAAACTATCAACTCTTTCAATTTCGTGGACGCTATAAACAGCCACTGGAATCATATCGGCAATGGTCGTATCGACGATGTGGCTGAGTACTTAGAGCCCTGGCTCCAGAACAACGGGTATCCTCTTATACACATCGGATTGAGGCAAGGAGGTGTCCTTGTTACACAGGTATGATGCCATTTCATAATTATTTGATTAGATCTTTTTTGATTATGGTGCTTATGCACACTAGGTATATCTCGAAGAGTTCTTTTTGTGGTAAAGAACCGCGCAGTCACGACAAAGTCTTGAATTTTATTGTTTATGGCAAAAATAATTGTGGAAACTAAAATGGTTTGCCGCACATTTTATTTATAATACGGGTTGTATCTGTACATTGTAGTATACTAGGAACCCACCCTGGCTTCGCACAGGTGTATTACACATATAAACCATCCTGAATCACTCGATCTATTAAAAAACAGCATCAAAATTCGATGCGTAGTTTTAAAGATATAAGCATCAATAGGGACATACAGACAGGGAAGCGACTTTGTTTTATACTATGAAATCACTAGATTTCGCTGATTAAATGCTAAAGGGCTACAAATCAAAAAAATCTTGTGTCTTTTTTATTGAATTCCGCAGAAACATGACAAGTGGCTCTCGGACAACTTGCTGAAATTAAATCTCGAAAAAACGAAGTATATGGTCTTTTCTCCTAGCTCAAAGTCACAGCCAGCTGGGACTTTTTCAATAAAAGCACACACTTGCAGTAATAACACCAAAGCTGAGCCCTGCTCTTGTTTGCCGTTAACAAAGACGGAACAATTCAAGTACCTGGGCATAATCATGGACTCTACGCTAAGCTGGAATGGTCAGCTGCAAGCCTTGGTACCGCGAGTGAGGAAACTCATGAGCGTTTTCAAAAAACTGAGATCCGCAGCTCCTCCTGACTTACTGAAAACAGTTTATTATGCCTTGGTACAATCAGTTCTGTCCTACTGTGTCACAGTATGGGGTGGAACCTTTGCCACACATTTAAAAAGGCTAGAAATAGCGCAGAGAGCTATTTTGAAGGTCATGTTGTGCAAACCCATCAGGTATCCGACAGCTCTGTTGTACGCGGAGTGTTCTGTCTTAACAGTCCGACAGCTGTATATTCAACAGATTATCCTAAAAAAGCACTCCCAGCTTCCATTTGATCCTAACTATCTTGACAAAAGGAAGGGACGTAACGTCTGGGAAAACAAATTCCATAGACTCGAACTAACCGGACGACAATTCGAGGTAAACAGCGCTCTAGTATACAACAGAGCTAACAAATGCATGAATATATATCCTCTATCATCCTGTGATTGCAAAGCTCTACTAGTTAATTGGCTGAAAAGCCTAACATACGAGGAGACCGAAGCTTTGCTTAGACCAATGGAACGACTAAATTATGCCTTAAATCTGGACTGGTACTGACCGCGGGTGTCTGTGCGTACGCATTTGTACCTCTGAGGTGAATACGCACATATACTCACAGACGCATACACGTTACTCACACATATACACGCGCGCAAACACACACAAACACACCCTCACACACACATACACACACACACGCGCGCGCTTGCACGTTTTAATGATTTTTTTAAATTAAATGTACCTACTATTGTTAAGCAATGTTTAATGCAATATGTGTTGTATATACCTAATTGAGCATTAACTAAAATTTTTAAGTATTTCATGAAGTAATTATTGATACCATAAGATTAATTGTATAAATCAATTTTGTAATTTTTATTTTTTTAACATTTATTTTTAACATTATGTACTGATATTAATATTTTGACATCAAGAAAGCAATCATTTAATTAATCTGAAACGTATAAACAACACTGTAATATGACTTATAGGCCCAGACCATAATTAAACTTAACATAAATTATTATTATTTTTTAGTTTAGAATATTTAATTTCCAATAAATATAAAACTGTACAATTCATAATGATGTAACTATTAGGAAGGCTATCCATCAAAATACAAGTGTTCTCACACCTAGTTTGATGGCCATGGCTACATATTTCATGTATTGTGTACTAAAAGAAATAAATTATTTTTCATTTTCATTTTTCAATTCTCCTATGGAACAAAAAGACACAATTTTAGATTTTTTTTTGGAAAGTGACCCTTTCGCACTTAATCAGCGATTCGTTGATTCTTTATTTGTTATTCTTGTTGTATCTAAAGATTTCTTTTCTATATCATTATTTATTTTACTGTATTTATACACCACCAACCGTATTCATTTCTCTGTGTAATGTCCAGTCCATCCAAAGGTTGCCTGGTAGAAATCTCCAAAGGCAATAAGGCCGTCCTTGTATAACATTTATTGTGTAGCTTCAATAATGTGTTAATGTAAATTTGGTGTACATTAAAGATGTACCTAGATATGCATTATTAATTATTTGTGACGAATTTTTCTTTTGTCAGGAACGTTTCGGCTACAGTTCTCCGCCCCACGTAGCATACAACCTGCCGATCACGTACACCGTCAGCACTGCACCAAACTACGACAATATCTACCCCATCGAAATGATGGAAGGCACCATGACCTTCAACATGTTCCTCGATGAAGAAGAAGGAGACTATGTGCTATTCAATATCCAGGGACAAGGTATGGAAATTTTTGATGACAGACAGACAGCGGAATCTTAGTAATAGGGTCCCGTTTTTATCCTTTCTGTATGGAACCCTAAAAATAACTCTTTTAGTGATAAGTAGCTTCGCCCTAACGTTTTAACAATTTAGATCCTGGTTTTATACAGTTTTTGGGGTTTGCACGGAACTATCGGTGGGCGAGCCTGAATGTCACTGGTTCGTTTTTTAAATAAAATACCACATTATGTTCAATGTCTTAAAAAAAATCATCCTACTATCTATCGTCAGAGACATTTTCCCTTCACAACCCGAAAAGCGCAAACAATTCAAAACGCTCTGAGAAAGGAATCAATGAATTTTCTAATGATCTAAAACTATTCCAGGCTATTACCGGGTGAACTATGACAACGATTTGTGGGAGAGAATCATCGAGGCCCTCGATGATCCGGACCGTAGGGCGGAGATACATCCGCTGAATCGTGCAACTGTAAGTATATATAAATTATTGTAAAAATATAACTTTTTAAATACAAGCTTTTGAGATCCTGGATATCATGTAGCAGCGGAGTGCTGGCCAAGACAAGTAAACCGAGCCAGAACACGACGGGTCTATCTTGTTTAGTACTGGGGTTTCTATGGCCACCTATCCTATGTATGTTTATCCTATCCTATGTTACTATGGTTCATCTTAAGATCAGCTCCATGGTACCATATTATTGCATTGTCACGCGATATACATTTGCGTGCAAAATTTCAGCTCAATCGGAAACCGAAAAGTTGGTCAAATTTAACTTGCAAGATTCCACCCGAACTTACATTCATACATATTATGTAGGTACATCCATTGCAAGTTATATAAAAATAATATCGCGAACTTACATGCGTACATATATTATGTGGGTACATTCATTGCAAGTTAAATAAAAGCTTGTAAAAATAAGTTGTCAAGTGCGTGTCGAGACACGCGTATATAGATAGTGACGATGATAAAAACAATTTCATATGTTGTCATTAGATGGTTGACTATGTACGTAATTGAGTATGAAATATGTTAGTGAGATCAATGGTCAATGTTAAGTTTTCTTTTATAATTCAAAAAGTTAGAAAGAGGAACAAACCAACAAACACACATTCGGATTTATAAAATTAGTAAATTAGTAAGAAAGTAAGGATTACTGTACTGTACCAGCCCTTTTTAGGGTTCCGTACCCAAAGGGCTTCGATGTCCGTCTGTCCGTCTGTATGTCTGTCACCGGGCTGTATCTTATGAACCGTTATAGCTAGGCAGCTAGGCTAAAAGAATAAAATAAATATTTAAGGGGGGCTCCCATACAACAAACGTGATTTTTATAACGGCAAGAGGAATGGGGCTCCCATACTGTACGGAACCCTTCGTGCGCGAGTCCGACTCGCACTTGACCGATTATTAATAGTCTACTGAAGGACGTAGGCCTAGCCACCAAGGGTGATTGGGCCATATCCACCACGCTGGCCCAGAGCTGGTTGGTGGATTCACATACGTAATTGAATTTCTTCTACGGACAAATGCAGGTTTCCTCACGATGTTTTCCTTCACCAAAAAGCCAGTGGTGTGAAAAACCGTACATTAATTCCAAAGAACTCATTGGTTCGGGGCCGGGATTTGAACCCACGACCTCACGATTGTAAGGCTGGTGTCACTACCACTAGACCACCATGGCTAAGCAAGGATTATGTTGTAGTAAATGATTGAATTTATATTTTCTTCCACAGCTGATAGACGACTCATTGAACCTGGCAAGAGGAGGGAGAATAGACTACGAAATCGCGTTCATGGTGGTCCTGACCATGGAGCACGAGACAGAGTACGCTCCTTGGAAGGCCTTTGTCAGGAATATGAACTTCATCAAAAAGCGCCTCGAAGGCATGATCGCTGATGACGAAGATTTAGACACTGATATTTATCTTGTAAGCACCATCAACATATTAGCTAAAATCATCCATCCATCCATCAGCCATAGAAAATCCACCTTGGACACCCATATGGATCTCCAACAATACCGGTTGGAAGCGGTTCGCATCTAGCGCAATCCTGCGGTTTTAATGAGGTCGTCCTCGTTCGTGCCTGACGGTACGAGGTCTCCACCCGAGAACTTTGAATACAAGAAAACATAAAACATCAGTAAAAGTACAATCTCGAAGTCTTCAACTTTAGGGGGGAAGGTATCTTCTAGGTATGCGTAATACATTCACCCATCACCGCACCTCAGTTTTAGAACAGGCGGAATGTGGTCGAACGCAAAACTGTTTAGTGAGCGAATAAAAAAACAAAATGAGCGCCATGAAATGTCATTAAAATTATCATAGTTTTATTGATGCCTTTGCGAACGAAAATTCTAGAAAAAGATGGAGAAAAAACGCTGTGAAATGAGTCTGGTGTAAGTTTTTCATACAAGTTTAAAGGGAAATTTGCAGGACAGAATTTGGAGCACAAAAATTTGTCAAAAATTTGTCACGAACGCAAGAAATGAATCTGCGTCTCTAGATTACCGTCCCGATGCTTTCCTAATTAAGCTAGTGGAGCTTTCAGGAGGTGAACTGGCTTGATTGGAAAAGCATCAGGACGGTGACCCGGAAATGCAGGTTCAAGTCCTGCGTTTGCTATTAATTTATGAAATGTTTATAACAACATAACATGAGATAAACCTAGTGTGGGGGTTTAAGGAGTCGCTAGGGTAGTCATCGCGCAAGTAGATACTTGTTTATTGGATACGGTTTCTTCACGGCTTAAATTGGTACTGCTTTCATATAGTTTGATAGCTTTAAGAATTATTAATAACATTTGTATTTGTATTAGTACAGGACTAGGACCACTAAGCTTAGTTTTAATGAATTAAAAGTAGAATTAGATTGAATGTTATTCTTTAGTTTGGTAAATACCTAATACTTGCAGACACATATACGTAGAAACTTTTGAACTCTTAGATTGCTAGATGAGTGCCACAATAACAATCCTCTATTGATTTATTGTCCATGATAATGATATTGTAAATAATAATAATTTAACTAGAGACATTATACCTAGTTTGTCCTGTCCTGTGGTCATATGTCAACATTGTTTAGGATATCTAATGGTATGTGTTTTTAGAAAAAAATTGGATAAGATGAAACGACATAAATAAACAAGCTTATTACATGAAAATGCGATTAAGTTCATACTAAGTAAGTTCGTATAGGCCGGGTGGCTAGCCCTGGTGTCAGAGTTTTTAGGCCGCCTGAAGGCCTTTGACATGACTAAACGGTAAAAACAACTGGGACCTACAATTTAACGTGTCATCCGAGCCACCGTAGCGCTCAGTTCATATTGATAAAAATATTATGTACCATTGCTAGATGCGCCATCACGTTGGGTAATTTCGACTTCTCTTTATGGTAATTATTTCTGTTATGCAGGGTGCATCAGTAGATAACGGGAATTCACTTTCACAATCAATCAAAATAAACAATGTACTATTCTGTACATTTTAAATATGTAAAAATTTCTATTTTGCCAAAAATATTTGACCAAAGTTTTATCTACGCGAGTAGGCGCGCAGTGAGCAAATTGCCGCCTGGCGTCGACCGACGGTAAGAACTTCCTCCTTCCGGAGCTTCGGTATAAGTTACTAACGAAGGTAAAATCAGCAACTAAAAAGCGCAATTTCGCAAGTAATTGTTTCGTGAATTATTAATGTTTTTTTGGTGCGGGCGGCAAAATATTCACTCCATTCTAAGAGTTAAGAAGCAGCAGATTTTTTCCACATTAATAGTAAGGCATTTTGATGAGTACCATGATAAGAACTTAGCTTAGCATGTCCATATCCTAAAGCATTACTCACTATTGTTGTAGGAAATATTAACATGGCAATATTTTAGTAATTCGAACTTTTAGAGAAAGGATCTTGTAAGTGAAGTAATCTCCACAGTTTAGTTTACTACATCTTTAGTGTTTGCTTCAATGCACTACAATACGAGTATATCGCTATATTTCATTTATTATCATACGTCCATCCATCAGCTAAAGGACACAGGCCTCCCCTATGGATCCCCAATAAGACCGGTTGGCTTGCAACCAGTGCGTTTCTGCAGTCTTAAATGAGGTCATCCGTCCACCTTGTGGCAGGACGTCCGATGCTACGCTTGCCGTCACGTGGTCTCAACTCCTCTTATTTTTTGTAGAACTCAATAATTGATTATCCTTCTATTTCTAGCAATACATTATCTCTGTCCGTTCCACATAACTACATAAGAAACTAACTTGCCAATGTTTTGCGTTGCAGCGTATGGTCCGACGAACCATCGGCACATTCGAAGATGAGATCGGCTTCACTCCAGACCCGCTGATCACAGAGCCAGCGATGACGTCACTAACCCGTGGCTTGGTGATGGATCACGCGTGTCGATCTGGCTACCAGCCCTGCATCGCTGCTGCGGTAGACTGGTTTTACGACCCCAACTTCGACGACCGTGTGGTGTAAGTATTTTCTACGAGAATACTTCTTTAAAATAAATTGCTTCCATAAAGATAGGCAAGTCAAAAACTGAATGATAACCAAAGCGGGGTATACACTTTGGTGTGGCAGCTTCATAACTATCATCTCTATCCGTAATTTAATTAAACACTATTGGATAACTAAAGGATCAAAGAATTAATTATGCCAAGTGAAGACTGTGACGTATCGCGGGGAGTGGAGAGGGAAGGGATGCCAATTTGTGGTAATTATGCTGACATAAACGTATTCACGTACCGCACAATATATGGTCGGTAACACAACCATACTACATTTATTTATTCCTTTGACCGCCACAGTTACCTTGACTTGCCCACTATCTCAACAGTGGAAAAATAACGGAGTTTATAATATAAAGAAAAAAATAATAAAAAGAAAACAAGTTGGACAAACAATCGGGCTAATAAAGCCCGATTTGAAACAAAAAACTAACAAATTGGCGGTCAAAAGATAAATTAAGATGGTTGAATTATATTTTTCGGCTAAAAATGCGTTTAGGGTGAGAGATGTGTGTGCGTTTGTGCAAAGTAATGTTCCCACCTATCTTCTAAACTAATGATCCGATTTTGATGCGGTTTTCAATAACGGGTTTGTGTTTGAAGAGTTCATGTTCTTAAACAGGTGTCATGGCTGTAACTCACTAGGGGCGCCACTATATTAGTTCAAACAATGTTGCAATATAATCAAAACGAAATGTCCCATTACAATTCTGTTTTCAGCAATGTGTACGTGGTAGCGTAATGCATGTTCCTAAATAATAAAAATTACGTCTTTTATTATTTTTCGATGAGGTTTTTTTCAAAATTTTTTTCGCATCTTGTGGGCCAGAAATCATGATAAAAATAATTCCATAATTATGCCTTATACTTTTCAAAATCTTTCCAACTTCTTGAATTTGCAGTGCTAAACTAAGTAACTATTAGTACCTACATATATTGCCCTGATCACAACGAAAAATCAAGCTGTCTTGAACTTTACAAATATTTTTGACTGACCAAAAAGAAGGAAAAAGAACTGGAAGAGGAACTCGAGTCGACGCGTATATATTTTTATATAAAACGCAAAACCTTTTAAAGTGTGGTTCGATTTCAATTCCTTTTTTATTGGAAAGGGTAAACATCGAAGTTGGTCCCATTTAAATTTTACCCAGCCAGTTTTGATAAATCAACAATAATAAGAAAATTGCTACATCGATTCTCGCGAACTATTCGCGAATTCTGTACACGGTTGAAGTATTATTAATTGAAGTATAATTATTAATTCTGTACACGGTTGAAGAATTTTTATTCTTCACAAAAAATGGCGGTCATGCCATTTTTTGTGAAAAATAATTATTCGATTTTGTGAAGGAAGAAAAGATTTGCGTAGGTAACTGATAGCAACTCTCGTAATTGGAATCATTAATCATTTGGCCATCAAAAGTTTTCTTGTTGAAAGTCTACCTACTCTTTTCTATAGATTTAAATAACTTTCACGTTGACTACTGCTACTGTACCAGCCTTTTTAATAGTCCACTGCAGGACGTAGACCTACCCAAGAAGGGTGATTGGGCCATATCCACCACGCTGGCCCAGTGCGGGTTGGTGGATTCACATACGCCATGGAATTTCTTCGTTGGACAAATGCAGGTTGCCTCACGATGTTTTCCTTCACCGAAAAGCCAGTGATGTGAATTAAAATCACTACATAAATTCCAAGGAATTCATTGGTACGGGGCGGGTTTAAACCCACGACCTCACGATTGTAAGGCGGGTGTCAGTACCACTAGACTACCACGGCTTCGATTAGCTTAAGACTACAACATTTTAAACTAATTAAATTGAAAAAAAAATTTAAAAAAATTAATTTGAAAAAATCAGGAAAATGTTAAAACTTATGCTCTGTTGGAAGTATTAATAAAGTAAATAAATCTAAATATTCTCCAGCCAGGCTCTGCTAAAGAGCCTTTACTACCTATACAAGTCGTAGTAAAAGAGGCGTTGATAGACAAACGTGTAAACGTGTAGATCCAATAATGCCTAGTTGTGGCCAAGGCTTGCATAGGTAGGTAGTATCTCAAGTAATGCGCAGAAATAATTTAATAAAATACTTTTCAAAATCAATGACGACACACAACACAACATAATATTTTTACAAGCGCCAAAGTGTTCATTTGTTTTTTTTTTTTCAGTAAACTGGCTTTGTTTGTTACCTCCTTTTTAGGGTTCCGTACCCAAAGGGTAAAAAGGGACCCTAATACTAAGACTCTGCTGTCCGTCCGTCTGTCTGACTGTCTGTCACCAGCCTATATCTCATGAACCGTGATAACTAGAACGTTGTTTTTTTTACAAATTACGTATTTTGTTGCCAATTTAACAACAAATACTAAAAATAGAAAAAAAATAACAATCCCACACAACAAACCTCAATTTTCAGACGTTTTTCGCTCGATATTAATAGCGGCGACAGGTAGATTTGCTTGAAATATTCACAGAATCTTTATTTTTTCAGAAATTAATAGTTAAATTAAAAAGAAATGAATATTTAAGAGGACTCCCATTCAAGAAACGTGATTTTTTTTCTCTCGATATTTTATTAATAAAGGCAACAGGAAGATGCTTGAAATATTCACAGAATATTAAGTTGTATTATAAATTATTATATTAAAATAAAATAGATAAAAAGGGGCTTCCACACTTTGAGGAACCCTTCGTGCGTGAGTCCCAATTGCACTTGGCCGATTATTAAAATTACGGCTTATTACCAACAATTATACGACAGATATAAATTAGCATACTAATTTATTTGGCCGCAAAACACGACACACGAACTGATAGTAAAGATTGCAAAAAAATACACTAACGATACTAACTTATTCAACAAATAAATTACAGCTTCTTTCAAACTAAATTATGATTTAAGTATTATGTGATGTTTTAATAGATTTTTGTTTGTCTTATTTTTACCTGCAATTTTGACAGTCTTACAATAACCCCGCCTGACGAATGCCTGACTAAGCATCTTTTGCCGGTCACTGCTTGCATGTATTTGGCCAGTCCAACTAATTCAATTAATCTCAATGATGATTATTAAAATAATGCTCTATTTTCCAGGCATGTTTGAGAGAAAGTACATAATACAAAGGTATGTTTTATCCACAGGAATCCGGACATCCCTAGAGACATCAGGCCAGCGGTATACTGCACGATGGTCCGAGAAGCCGGTGACGAAGCTATCAACGCTTTGTATGACAGACTGGAAATCGAAGTCAGTATGTGGGAGCGAGTGGTCATCCTCGAGTCGCTCACCTGCTCTACTGATGGAGGATTCGTTAGGACGTAAGTCATTTCTAATCTTCAAGGCGATAAGTCCTGCACTGACGACCCGCATGCGGTGTTTTGTGCATTTCCTCCTCCAGCGTCTACCCGATCCAGTCCAACTCTTTAAAGTATCGAAGCGTTACTCTAGGCCGCTGGTGGAATTGCTCCAGTGGCTTGGATGGTGAATGAGATGACAGAATGAACATAAGTAATGTTTAGTAATACAAAACTTTACTTGCATCCATCCATCAGCCATGAGACGTCCACTGCCGGATATAGGCCTCTCGGTCTTTATAAGGTCATTTGTCCACCTCGTGGGTGGACAGTGCCCTTGCCGGTAGGTACGTGGTTAACACTAGATAACTTTTTGACCCTATCGATCATCAGTCTTCCGGGCTATGCGTCCTGCCCACTGCCATTTCACTTTGCGAATTCGCTGGGATATGTCGGTAACTTTGGCAAATTTTACTGCTCTACATTTTAATTATGCGTTTGGCGGCAATGTCGTCAGCATTATGGGCACATTTAGGAAGAATGCAATATGTGGTGGCGTGTTCAACTCGGTAATTATTGACTTAACTGCCTAAGTTTCCGACTGTATTAGTAGTTCTCCGAAAAGTAGATCTCACGACACATCTAACTGAATCTTCATAATCCTAGGTAAGAAGGTACGAGTATATCTCGATCTCGAATCTTAGGATTTAGATATTAAGCAATCTTGACAAATATTATCGAAATCGGCTGATAAAAATATCTGCTTTGCTTACGCTCGATCAATTATTATCAAATATATTTACATATATGTGATAAAATTAATATAATGCCATTTCTTATATTATACTATAGAAATATTTACCAGTATATTGAATTTCTGTGACAACACATACCTACATGTAGGTACCAAGATCTAACATAAGGAAAGGATAAGCATCGGTTTTTAACCGGAGTTAAAGCGAAGCGTAAATTTTCTCATTCAGTCTAACATCTCGCGTAGTTTTAGAAGTTTTGATTTGTTGCGTCCAAGTCAAAATACTTGTATAAAAGATTATCTATAGATGTCTTTTGACCGAGCTCAATAAAATTATTTTTGTTAAATTTATATTGAAGAATTGTTTAGCTTTGAGTAAATCAAGTAAGTTTAAGTAAGTTTGTATAGGCTGGGTGGCAAGTCCTGGTGTCAGAATTTTAAGCGGCCTTGACATGACGGTTTCTGACATGGCTAAAATAAGGTTTATAACATATAATGCTGCAGTTAGGACAGTTAAGTAAATATTTTTTTTTTATTTAGATTTTGTTTGTAGTAGAGCAATGTTACCATTACCTCTGTTTGTTATCAGGCTCTTAGAGGAGACCGTGGCTGTCAACACTCAGTATTCGGCGGAAGAAAGAGTGAGAATCTTCAAAGCAGCAGCGGAGAGTAGCTACGACAACGCTTTAGTTACTATGATGTTCCTGTCGCAAAGGGTCAACGAGATCAGAAACATGTGAGTGTAATATTTTTTTATATAAAATTATTTATTTATTTTAATACTTCGGAATAATAATTGTACCTCTAGTACGCTAACACCACACAATAAGCAGATGAGAAAAAATGTAATAGATTAATAATCATAAAATATTAGACACGTATTTTAGTTGAACAAAAATTGATCACGACTTCACTATAAAAGTATAGAATTTTGATAGAGAAGTGACGATACGAGCCCCCACTCCCGAACTTTGACTAAGTTGATCGTTGTCATTTAATATTTGATTGACGAAAGAATAAAACATCTTCTATCTTGTGATAATATAACGGACTAATTATAATAATGATTTTTTACCCAGTCATTATGCCTATTGATTTCGTTTACGCTGACCTCGCGTCGATTGCCTACACGGCTGCCCAATTTCGAAATTTAGCACCTAAGGATTTAAAACAAAATTTTACAAGAGAGCGCATACACGTAAAATGACCCCAACAAGGTTTTAAAATGGGGCACCCGTAAATTGGCCACGCATTTTAAAATGTTGTAAACTGAGTTATTCAAGCAGTGCACAGCCTTGTGAGCAGAAATGCAATGCTGATATTTCTACGTCGTCGCTGTTTGTCCCTGCTATAAAACAATAAAATCGACCAACGCGAACGCTTAACATGATGTCGTTTTCATAATTTTATATTCATTTATAAGCAATTCGCGGGCATGCCGATTCAATAAGATTCTGACTTCGTTAATATCCATAACGGTGATGCCTGGAATAAGTTAAGGTGGATTCACCTGGTCAGCGCGCATAATTCAAAATTTTGTGTCTTTTGCCATTAACAGATAAACTACTCATTGTAAGTTTACAAACACTAGCGATCATGCCCGGGTAGTGTTCACGAGACACACTTATCTAAAATCCTTGACCCTCAGGATGTCAGAAGATCGGTTAGAATCTCTCTAAACAGTCAAATAGCTCAACCCATTAGGGCCACAGGGCACACCCCTTCCTGGGGTGCCCGGGCAAGGCTGATCTCCTCCGCCGGGTGACGGCACAAGCCGAGGGCCGTACCTTTTCAGGTGCCCTTGCGCTAGTCACCCTATAACTTAATCTTAGGGCTCAGCCGCCTTCTGCGCTCGCCTAAGTCCGGTAAGCTGTAGAGGCCAACAGCTTAGTCATTAAAAAAAAATATTGGCCTGCTTAGGCCCAAAAGTGCATAAACTGATTTTAACCATATTTATTATTTGATAGTTGATAAATGGCAAAAAACACAAAAATATTTGAATTTCGGGCGCTGACCCAGTGAATACATTAAGGCTATTTCTGAATACAGTAATTTGAAGAATTGCTTTTTGTATAATTTTATATTTTCTTGCCTAGGTATGGTGGTCCTGAAAAGTTGGAGGAGGTCATACACGCTCTTGCAGAAAACATGGCCAACTTTGATTTATCAAACGAAGTAAGTGTATAATTATAACAAAGTTCAATTTTCCAATTTTACTCGTGAATTATTATTTCTATTTATGGCAATTGCATTAAAATCGTTGTTGAACGTACAGTCTGCGGAAAAGATTTTTGTTTCATATTGTGTAGAAGATCTCTACACAACATATGTGGCTATGTAATTTTAAGGGTTAGGAATTTACTTTATTAAGGGTGGTAAGGTAGGGCCTCGGGTTTGAAAGACGGAAAGTGACATAGTCTACTTTTTATCCCGGATAAACAAAGGGTGCCCATGAGATAGCAAAAAAAAAAAAAAAAATATCATGCGGGCGCAGCTGCGGATAAAAACTAGTATGTACATATAGGTATCTATTATTGAATTGATGCTTACTCTCAATGCAGAAAATTAACCATCTCTGATTATTTCCAGTTCACCGTGTTCGTGTTTGCCCAAAATAATAATCTCGAAGATTCTCAGTTCCCAGCTGAGAGGGCAGCTGCTATAGTCTCCGAAAACATGGTATGGAACAACCTCCACGGAGAATATGTCTACGATTGGATCGACGAAAATGACGCACAGACGTTAGTCGTGTCTCTTTTATTGATTGGCATATCTTGTATTATAGGTTTGTTTAATCATTAGCTTCGATTGCAGGTATATTTTTAATTTGTAGATTGATTTTTTTTATTACATGTGTATATCGCAATCAAAATATTTTTTAAAATTTAAGTCTAATGCCGTTTGTACAGTCTTGCGGAGGTAGGCCAAAGCGAAGCGTACATTTTCTCATTCAGTCTAACGTTTCGCGTAATTTTAGAAGTTTTGATTTGTTGCGTCCAAGTCAAAATACTAGTATAAAAGATGATCTATAGATGTCTCCGCGAGAGTGTACATCAAGGGAAAAGTTTTCTACTTCACTAGCTTTACTTACGATCGTAAGAACTGTTATAACACTCAACATCAGTCATAATAACTCGAATTAATGTCAAATTCACGATATGTCATTTTGTATAAATGTGCTAACGGCATTATAATAGTATTAGAAAAAAAATGATGTAGAAAACATTTTATATTAAGTTTTGCTAAATTTTTAATGGATTTAATGGTGGCGGGGTTCGATTTATTAGTAGAGTAGAAAGCATAACAAAAATGACTTCGATAAAGGCTATGGAATATAATTTATGTTTAGTTTGTTACGAGTGCATGAAAAGAAACTCGATACTATCATTTGGATAGTATTAGATGTTTCGCGGACCCTGAAAAAAGTTAGTGGAAATTGTTTTAACTTCACTTTTGACTCGGAAATTATGAAGTTTTTTGCATTACCTACAATATTAGATAAATTTCTTATTATTATTTCAAAATGTTTTATGGTGCTTATAAACTGTAATTATACAGTGTTGGCTTGCTTTGTATGGGATACTTTAGTTTTTGATTAAAACTCGTAACAAAATATTTTCAGTAATTATTCAATTTCTATTAACTTTAGTCAGCGTAAGTTTGAATGATATTCACATCTTTTTACATTTTATTGTGTATTAAGAATGTTTGAAATTATAATGTTATATCATATTATTGTGTGGATTTTTTTAGTTAGTAATTTAGTCAGAATTGCACAAAGTGAATTAATTAGTATAATAAAATATTAATGTTAAAACGTAATGGTTCAATAATCTTAATGTATTTAGAAATATCTAAGATTATGTAAGTGTTTATTTTAAGTTTTATAAATTATTAGTTTATTTGTTGTACTTACCAGAACAAAATTGCACAATGTGGTGTTTAATAGTAGTTATTTGGTTGAAAGTTATTAATTCACAACAGAATTACTTAGCATGGATATTACGTATTTTACATTTAATTTTGGATTATTTAAGTTATTTTAAAATATGATGTAGGTTTAATTTTTTTACTGCATTTTCACTCAAATAAGTTAGTTATCATAAGTTTAACTTAAAAGTAATTATAAGCGATATAACAACTTAATATAATTTAAAATTGGGTTGAGGTTAGAATAATAACATAAGTCTACATTATATTTAAAATATTTACTGGGTAATAATTTACTACAGTAAGTTAGTGCAAATTTCAACTAAATATGAAGCAAACGCGTCCTCTTGCTTCAGATTTAGTTAAATAAAAACAAAATAATATTATTAATTTAAATTAATAAGTTACATAATTTATTCTTTACAATTAATGTAATTTATTCTTTACAATTAATTTTTTTTTATTTGTCTACGGGACTAAAGTTGCTCTGAAAAATGAGATAAATAAATACTTATTATAGGATAATGAGTATCCTATTATATCAGTCGATCCGTGACCACGATTGATTTTTTTAACTCACGTCTTCAGTGCCGATTAGTCTCGTAGTATATAAAACTAACGTGTTTAAAGCGCGAATGCTAAAAAAATACATTTGTATAATTTTATTGTAAACATTTTGATAAGACTTTCATAAACATTTTACACACAAACTTAATCACAATATGTTAAATACCGCAACAAGTAAATTTAAATGCATTTACGAACACTTTTTACAGTAGCAATAACAGAATTAGAATATCATTATTATTTTTAATTATTATTAAATATATTATTAAACTCTTAGATTAATAACTGGTCTCGCTTCGCTCGACTAGATACCGCACTATTTGAAAACAAGACCTCCGTGAATACGTTATTCTCTATACACCACTACTTTTTATGAACATCTAAAAAAAAAATGTATGCATCAGTACACGATGTAAAACATATGTGTACAGTTAAAATTTAAAAAAGATCTTAGGTAGCCTATTTATTTAGGTTTTATTTTATCCGAAAATTAGACTAAAATTATGCACATAATGTCAATTTCATTCATGTATAGTGTAGTAATGTAGAATAAGTACCTACGGTCTTGTTTACGCAAAACAGCTGTAGTTGGAGTCTAATGGATTAGAATAACCAATTATTTCAATTTTTAAGGGATAATTTTAGGATATTGATTTATTAACTTTTTATTGCATATATATGTTTAGTATCGTGCACTGATACCCCCAAATTTTTTTTAGATGTTCATAAAAAGTAGTGGTGTATACTCATTGTTGAATTGTGTGTTTGGAGTCTTTGTGACCACTGTTAATTTAATAGGGTAGTTGACTGGTATTGAATTATTTAAAGGCATTCGGATTAGTGAATCTTGCAATTAATTATGATTCATAAACTGAAAAAATATTTAAATTGGCTAATCAAGTTCAGAGATATAAGCTTGCAAAGATTTTGGTAGGGATAATGATAGGGATGCCTTGTTCCTTTCCCACAAAGTATAACATAGTTTTGCGAATATGTATATGACACTTACGGGCAGTGAAGTCATAGCCTGCCATAGTGCGCTCTTTGTCGAGCAAGAAAATAAATATTCTAACTTATTTATTTCTAAGTTTATTTTAATCTTGTTTTCGTTAATCGGCTTTGTTTGTGGTTACAGCTCTTACATGAAGACATCAAAATAAAATGTTTAAAACATAATTATTTTTTGCAAAAAATAGCATGACGGACTTCACCCGTGTACAGAATTCGTGAATATTTCGCATAGATCGATGTAGCATTTTTCACATTATTGTGGATATATCAAAAATGGCTCAGCCGATTTCGATAAAATTTAAATGAGACCAATTTCAAAGTATACTCTTTCCAATAAAAAAATATTTAAATCGGACTACTATGAAAAAAGTTATACATAAAAAATTAAATACGCGTCGAATTGAGTACCTCTTCCGGTTTGTCGGTCAAAAAATACTGTCAACTAGCCTATTGACCCTGAAAAGCGAAAACTGTCAGTTCCGGCACACTGTAAATTAACGCATTTTCCATGTAGGAAGATGCTATCTAGTTAAGCGTAGCGAGATCAATCATTAGTCTATGATTAATCTTTTAAAAGTAATGAAATCGTAAAAATTAATACTTGTACTTATGTTAATTGTAACTTTATTCACTGTGACTAGAACTAAGCACATACTTATGTGTTTAAAGATTTAGTAGACTTAAACAATACTAAATTATTCGATACCTACATAAAAGTGATAAACTTAGCTTTATACTTTATAATAACATCGCCAGGAAAGCAATGGTCAAAACTGTAAGAGAACTTATATGGATCACAGCTGAATCTGGCATGGTGGAGTGTTGTAATTTTTCCGTTACTGGTTTTTGGACTTGTTTTGGCTGAAAAAATAAAAATATGCACTATACACATAAGCTAAACCAATTTAAACAATCATACATTGGTATACAGGGTCATAGGTATTAAACGCAAAACTTTTTTAGGGCGGGTCTAGTACATCTAGACAAACAAATTTTGTACTACGACTTTAAAAATTCGCATAAAAATTCCCTGCTCCATACATTTTGCCGCGTATTGACGAACTTTTTGTATGAAACAGCAGATTTTTCCTAAGGTCCTAGAAAAAAAGTTGTTTGTCTAGATGCACTAGACCCGCCCTTAAAAGGTTTTGCGTTTAATACCTATGACCCTGTATAGATCAAAACTACACTGCTTTGGCTCTTAGCTAACTTAGCGCGTGGCGTAGTGCCGTAAACATAGACCTACAAATCTCACGCCAGTACAATAAAAATTGAAAAAATATTTTGTTTCTTGTGTTGATTTATACAGGGTTATTTCTAATTAATTAGCATCCTTTTAGGGGCTTATTCTGTACATGAAAACTAACAACTATTGTTCTACGACTTTTATTAATTCTCAAAAAAAGTTGAATAAAAAAATATCGTTCACCCTCGACAAAATGTATGGAACAGCTGATTTTTTTTCGAGTTTTGACAAAAGTAGCAGAACAAAAGATGTTAGTTTTGATGTACAGAATACGCCCCTAAAAGGATGCTAATTGATTAGAAATAACCCTGTATAAAAACTCTTAGAACAAACATTATTGATTATGTTGTTAGCGATCTAGTCCAGGAGGTTGCCTGTGTTTTTAAAGTGACCCGGTATGAAAAATAGCCAAAACTAAAGCATACAAATTACAGTTTTCTTTGTCTTTACCTTCAAAAACATCATTCATCAAATTATGTTAAATAATAACTAATGTGTTACTAGATACATTCTTTTTGATATAATATGAATATCTTACCGTTTCTGTCGAAATTATTGGCATTGGTCTCGGCTCTCCGTACGCTAGTCTCATCAAAAATCTGTTTCTTTCCCGCCTGAAATAAAACAAGTAATTAAAAAAAGTATTTTTAACAACCTTGGAATAATTTATCCGTTGGTATGAAATGCTTTTGACAGAAAATAACATAATACAAGTAAGTATTAAAAAATAAGACTAAGAGGAAAATGTAGGAAATGTTTTAAAAATTAAGGTGTAAATAAATTTCATAGCTAAGAACAATTTTAGGTACCTATGTATCCTAGTGCCAGGAACCTAAATAATAAAACCAGATAAAGCGGCTTGTATTTAGCCCAATTCAATCTATAAAGGAGGTCTATGTTTAGCAATGGACGTCTTAAGGCTGCGAAGGAGTAGGTACTAATTATTATTTGAAACAGAAAATATTTTATATCTACAAGTAAATAACTTTCTCTTTTCGGAACATAAATAATTAGGTATATGTAATTAATATTGTTTGATAACTCACACTCTACGTTCAGCGTGTAACTTGTCTTCTAATTCGATGGGATTCAGTTTGCTGTTCACAAAACCAACATTTGTTTGATTTCCAAATAAGTAGAACATGGCTTCTCGAATGTCTGGGTCTAATCTGAAAGTTTACAAATATCTTCATTGTTTTTAAAACTGCTAACAAAGATATTGAATGAAATATGCAAATTGTATTCGTTCTTTATCTTAATGCGTATATAATTTTGATCACGGGCAACAACATTTTCTTAAATGTAAGGCTTTGGGTACACAAGATCAACTAAAATAATTCTGTTGAACATGATTTCTACACATTACCACAGTAATGATATCTAACAGTAGTGTGACTCGGCCCTGTACTTGAGATATATACCTACAGGATCACGTAGCCTCGCAGAGCGAACCACGCGCTAGGGCTGCCGCAAACGCAATCTCTGGATTCGCTCTTGAAGAATTCAAGCAACCATAAACAGCACAATATAGTTTACATTTTCCCAAATTCAAAAGAAGTAAGTAAATCGCACACTTACTAGTTGCAAACCCACACGTTTGTTTGTCACTACGGCGCGCCGCGACTGACTGGTATACGCTCGTGGCGCGTAGTATGATTCGCGTTCCGACCGTTTGTATGAAGACGGAATACTGTTAGATATCATTACCGGGACATAACTGTCATTTTCTAAAAATACTAGGCTTGGTTGCACCATATTAGTAGTTATAGTTAAGATTATCAAATTCAACAAAAACAGTAACGCTGACTTAAACAGTGACTGCGAAATGTGTTGCACTAGCGTATTATTTGGAATAGTCAAAGTTATCAGGGTTAATACACTTCTGACAGTTATAATTAACGTTAGCAATAAAATTAACCAGTTTAGCGTGGGCGGTTACGTTGACAGTCAAAGTTATGACGTCATCTTATAAATTTTCTAATGGTACAACATATATTTTACCTAACCATCACAATAACATGTTTGCTATTGCTAAAGTAACATGGTGCAATCAAGCCTAAGATTGATTTGATTGGTAGTCACACAATAATGATTAGTTAAATGTGCTCAACTTGTTAGGATGCAATGCCATGCACCCAGATACACACCGATAAAATAATCTAATAATCTATAAAATATAATCTAGAAATATCTATAGATATTCCTTTAAAGCAATAAAGGAGTCTTCTATTGTTTTTTTTTTTTTAAATATGAAAAAACATACTCTACATTGGTTTTTATTTTTCTAAATCATTTTATTTGTCAGACGAATCAGAATATTGTTTTACTTAACGATACCTTTGAAAATATTAAAAAAATAATACGAAAAATCAAAACAGTATATGAGAATAGCGGGTTTTCAAATTGTATTACCTGATTTTCCCTTGTCTCACATCCCTGTCCACATTTTCGAGATAAATGATACAGGGCTCGTGTTTGATCTCGCAGGCGAAAGTTATGATATTGCTTCTGAAAAGTCTAGCCTGAGGGTGCTTGTCGTTGCTCTTTACTATTGTTTCGAAGATAGCTTGCACTTTCTTCTCGATGAATACCTGAAATTAATTTAAGTAGATATTTTAATAAAACTTTCAAGTGGAAGCCGTTTTGGTCTGCGCTATATGAAAAATTAGTTCAAGATACGAGATCGTAGATCATTTAGATTTTTCCCAACTCAAAACTAAAGAACTAGTTATTAAACATTTAGATAACCTCCTACAACAGATCTCAAAAAAAAATAGTCAACAACTAACGTAAATAATAATCAGTTTCAAAAATTAAAAATAATCGGCCAAGTGCAAGTCGGACTCGCGCACATAGGGTTCCGTACCATATGGAAGATTTTTTAATTTAATTATTTATAGTAAGAATAAACATTTATTTAAATATTCTGTGAATATTTTAAGCATCTACCTGCCATTGTTATTAATAAAACGGCTAAAAAATCAGATTTGTTGTATGGGAGCCCCCTTAATTTTTAGGGTTCCGTAAAAGGGAAAAACGGGACCCTATTACTAAGACTTAGATGTCCGTCTATCCGTCTGTCTGTCTGTCTGTCCGTCTGTCACCGGGCTGTATCTCATGAACCATGATAGCTATGTAGCTGAAATTTTCACAGATGATGTATTTCGGTTTCCGCTACAACAAAAAATACAAAAAACAAAATAAAATAAATATTTAAGGGGGGCTCCCATACAACAAACCTGAAATTTTTAGACGTTTTTCGCTCTATATTAATAATGGTACCAGGTAGATGTTTGAAATTTTCACAGAATATTTAGTTTTATATGACCTTTAATAATAAAATTAAAATAAAATAAATATTTAAGGGGGGCTCCCATACAGTACGGAACCCTCCGTGCGCGAGTCCGACTCGTACTTGGCCGATTATTTTTTCTGATTTTAGTATTTGTTGTTGTAGCGGTAACAGCATCAATATGGAATTTAAGGAAAAAATGCCAGGTCGATGGGTAACCGCAATACATCATCTTTGAAAATTTCAACGTTCTAGCTATCACCGTTTCTGAGATACAGTCTGGTGACAGACAGACGGACAGCGGTCCCGTGTTTAGCCTTTGAGTACGCAATCCTAAAAAAACTCGCATCAAAAATAGTTTATTCGTCTGGACGTTACGATACGAGTAAGTTTGCTACAGTTTTGGGTTCCATACACCAGGTGTTGCTGCACAAAGTGTAGGAAATGTTAGAGGTGTTCACTATTATTACTGCCAACCTAAGACCAACCCCGAAATCGCGAGAAATAATTTGCTATTCGATACATCACATTTTGTTAAGACCACCAACCTTTTTCTATGCTTTGTAGAAATTTTACAATTATAGTAAGTAGATAATTCTGAAAATTCCAAATAAAAACTATATACCTATTTGAAAATCCTTAGTAAGTAATAATAATAATAATAATAATATATACTTTATTGTACACCAAAGAAAAACAATTACAAACAATCTTATAATTAATTAGGTATCTCAACGGAGTACAAGGGCGACCTTATCGCTCATAGCGATTTCTTCCAGGTAACCCGTGGAAAAAAACATTATGGATCGGCAGAAAAGTCGGTGGTGCAATAATGAAAAAAAATATTTTGAAACTAAATTATAATATACACATAGTATTACATATTATACAATATATAAACATACTATACAATATAATACATACACATACACAATATATACATACATAAATACATAAGTACCAAAGTAATTAACACATAGATAGATAGTGATTATAGATAAGACTTTTGAAAATGGGAAGTGACTTAGCCTGCCTGATGGAAACAGGCAGCTCATTCCAAAGACAGACAGCTTGTACAGTGAAAGATTTAGTGTAGGACAGATTGACGTGGGAAGAGGTGTGGATTTTAAGTTTGAGAGCTCGTGAGGGTCGCAAGGAACCGGAATGACCAATAGTAAATTCGAATCGTTCCTTAAGATATGGAGGGATGGTAGGGTTAAAAAGGATTTTATAAAGAAAGGAGAGAATGTGAGTATTACGGCGAAGACGAATTGGTAACCATTTGAGCTTTTGTCGAAATTCAGAGATATGGTCATATTTTCGTAAGCCAAATATGAACCGAATGCAAAAATTTTGTAAACGTTCGAGCTTGTCGAATTGCTCTTCGGTTAGATCCAGATAGCAAGCGTCAGCGTAATCTAATATAGGAAATAGGAGAGATTTTACAAGCGCAGTTTTGGTAGCGATGGGGAGGAAGTTACGCAGCCGCTTAAGTGATGCTGCAGAACCAAACATTTTTCGGCTAACCTCAGATATCTGAGGGTTCCAAGAAAACTGACGGTCCATGATGATTCCCAGGTTTTTTACAGTCTCGCTGAATGGTATTGGAATGCCCTCGAAAACTACCTGCGGGAGATGGAACCAATCAATTTTGGAGATCATGCGAGAGCTTCCGATAATTATCGTCTGAGTTTTGCTTGGATTTATTGTCAAGCCAAATGATTTACTCCAGTCCCGTATATGTCTGAGATCACCATTTGTGGTCTCAATTGCCTCATGCAACTGTCCTAGAGGAGCTTGGGTATATATCTGCAAATCGTCTGCATAGAGATGATAGGAAGAAGTTAAATGATGAGTGATAGAATTTATAAAAATTGCGAAAAGAAGTGGAGATAGAACGCCGCCCTGAGGAACACCAGCAGTGACTTCACACCAAGATGAGTACGACTCATCAATGCGAACCCGCTGCCGGCGACCAAAAAGGTAACTACGAAACCAATCAATTGCCGTTGGAGATACGTTAAGAGAGCGCAGGATTTCCAAAAGGATATCGAAATCCACGTTATTGAAAGCATTGCTGAAATCAAGTAGTGTTAGCACCGTCAGCTGACAATGACCAATGCCATCTCTTATGTCGTCAGTAATTTTAGTCAAGGCTGTCACAGTACTGTGTCCAGGACGGAATCCGGATTGAAACGGGTTGAAAAGATTGTTCTTGACTAAAAAGGATGAAAGTTGTTGGTGGACAAGCCGCTCCAACACTTTGGACAAGAAAGGGAGAATGGAAATTGGGCGGTAGTCTGAAAAAGAATTGGGATTAGGTTTTTTTGGAAGAGGTGTAATTTGAGCTTCTTTCCACATTACTGGAAAGGTACCCGAGGAAATTGAGAAATTGAGAAGGTATTGGATGATAGGGGTGATCTCATCAAGTATTGGCATGATCATTTTGCGACTTATACTATCACTACCGACAGCGTTGGATGAAATGGCCTGGATACTCTTCTTAACGTCACAAGCGGAAAACTGATCGAAAGTGAATGCGTCGTGGTCGGGAGGATTGACGGAAGAAAGATGTTTCATGGTGGCAGCCTTCGCTGGTCCATCAAAATTGGAGGACGATGCAAAATGTTGATTTAGCAAATCGATGTTAAAGTTATTGGGAATACTATCTTGACGAGTTTTTCCTACTCCCATTGACCTTAGAAACTTCCAGACTTTAGCTGGGTCACCATTTTCTACGGAGCTATGAATGTGTCGGCGTTGTGCATCCCTACACGCTCTATTGCAGACATTGCGAATATTTGTGTACTTCTCCTTGGTAGCATCAGATTTGCACTGATTGAGCTTGCTTTTAGCCGTTAGTTTTTTGTGCATAAGAGCACGTATTTCATCTGTCAACCATGGGGCTGGCGCATGTTTAATTTTAACAGCTCGAATGGGTGCGTGGACATCGTATAATTTGGTTAAAATTCGGTTGAATTCTAGCAGTTTGTCATTAATATTTGCTGCATTCATTACATTAGACCAGTCTAATTCCTGGGCATCTTTGCGTAGATTGTCAATATTCATACTACCAAAACTACGTTGCAGAAGAATTTTGGGCTTGGCTTTAGGTGGGCGGACTTTATAAGACAGAAATATCAGATCATGGTGAGAAATGTCATCCGCCGCACACTGATCATACTTAACAACATGATTTGGAGAGGACACAAGCATAAGATCAAGAAGAGAGGGATTATAATTAGGTGGATTATGAGTAGCTTTAAGAGGAAGGATAGTGAAGTTGAGAGCCTTAGCTATTAATTGAAGCTTACGGGATCTATGATCTTGCTTCAAAAGGCATGTGTTAAAATCGCCCATAATTATAGTGTGATCGTAAGAAGTGGAATGGCTTTCTAGAAGAGTTTCAAACGAGAAAAAGTAATTAACATCCCGAGAATGAGGATAAATATAGGATAAGTATATGAGTATGAGTATATAATATATGAGGATAAGTATAGTGTTCCTATAAGCTGATACACAGAAATCTTATGATTTCCTCCTTTTTTGATCAAGGACTAAGTACCTATTTTGTTTGGCTTCCCATATCGAACTAGCTATTATGTTTGGCTCACCTCCCACTCCCAAATTAGGTGTTTAGTCATCCTGGTCCGGGCGCCATCTATCCGCAGCATGTTGAAGCCATCAACAACAGCGTCCCACACTACCGGACTCGTCTCCTTCACCAGATAGTCCAAGATCGCTTCCGCGAGAGTGCGGTCCATGTCACCCGCCATGTAGAGAGCGAATACATCATTCACAATCTGGAAACGGAAAATATTTATTTATTTTTATTTATTTTACAATTTATTTCAGACAAAATCCATAAAACAGAATTCAATACACTTAAATTAATCAAACATCGATAAAAAATCGGAATACATCGGATAAAAATAGTTTAAATCGTAAAAATATCTAATTACTAACACAAAACAATAAATAATAAAGTTAAATTTAGAATGTCAATATTGTACAGTCAGAACAGAATAAGTTATAAAATCATAAACAATATTGAATATTAAATATACAAATTCATTAAAAGAGAATCTTAAATGTCATCTTAATCTATATCGCGGCTTGACACCTGAAAACTCGGTATGCTGCTTGGTCCAATGGTTCATTATTGGACAATCTATGTCCATCCTCCAAGCGAACAGTTGAAGGTAACTGTTGGAGCTGCCGCGGACGCGACGCATCAGGGACGCCACCCGCTTCCTCAAGATAGCGGCGAAGCCGTCTATATGCGCGTCCGCGAACATTCCTGACGCGCTACAATACGGCGGCAGCCTCAGCAGTGCCCTAAACGCATTATTGTACTGGGTACGCAGGGCGGTATAAGACCTTTTTGTATACTTGACCCATAGGCTGCACGTGTAGAAAGACTGACAAAATGCTCTGAAAAGTGTTGTTTTCACCTGCGCAGTACAACGTGCAAACCTACGAGCCAGCATGTTAGCCCTAACAGATAACGCCCTGCGCTCCCTCTCCATGTCTACGTCATCCGCGAGCGTCTCCGTTACCCAATGCCCGAGATACTTGAACTGCGATACTCTTTTAAGAACACTGCCATTTAGCGCCACCGGTGGTACAGTAGAATATGTTTTTGAACCTGCTTTAAACAATAGTAGTTCGCTTTTAGCCGCATTATATCTCAGGCCATGGTCCTCCGCATAACGCTCGCAGATGCCAATAAGTTTCCTGAGAGCCCTGATCGATGGACTCAGCAACACCATGTCGTCCGCATAACTGATGTTGTTCACGAAAACTCCATCAATCGAGCAGCCGACATTGGTGCTGCTGAGCTCACGGATGAGGCGGTCTATGTACAGGTTGAAGAGGCCTGGAGAACTTAAGCCACCTTGCCTTACACCGCATTCTAACCTGTACACATCCGATAGCGATCCGGACCACCTCACACAATTGCCCTGATTACCATACCAATACTTTAGTAGGGAGATATACTCTACAGGAAGTTCAGTATCACTCGACAACTTTTGCCACAGCCTATCATACGTAACCAAATCGAAGGCCTTCGATAAATCCAGGAAGCAGGCGTAGACAGGTGTGCTTCTATCAGTGTAGAGGCTAACCGTCTTACCTCAAAAGTTTTACGCACGCTTTAGACAATGTTTAACAGTTCAAATTGCACGGCTAAACAATGTTTGAAGAGTGTTTAAATCTTTTGTGGTAAGGAGGTTAATAACTTTTATCATCATAATTTTTATCAGTTCTCGAATGGAGATCACGCACTGGCAAGCCCAGCGTAGGACTAGGTGGACTGGTGATATAATTAAGACCGCAAAATTACGCTGGATGCAAGCCGCTTCCGATCAAGCTTATTGGAAATACATTATGGGAGTTCTACATATTACTATGTATGGTCCTAGCAGTGGGTCTTTTATAACTGATAATGATAGTAATCTTTATCAGCCTGCATTGACCTAATAACGAGTGTTATGGCTAACTTGTAACTTGTCTTTATGCCTTACTTAATGCCTGTCCCGGCTTTGCCCAGCTACAAATTAATTAAACTTTAAACCTGCCTGAATATTTTTTCAACAAAATAATGACAAACGCATTGTACAGGTGTACTCTGTTGTGCAATTTAAAAGAACTAAACGAATACGCAGACGCACAAAAAATGGCGAAATGTGTTTTGTAAGATTCATAAATTGATTCAAAAATATCTTAATTTTACAACGACCATTTATTGTTCCTTATTTCAAGCTAATTTTATTTTGTGCCTCATTTATTTTCATTTAATACTCATGGGATAAAAAATAAACATAAAAATGAACAAAAAATGTTTTAGTTTGAAACGAATGTTTTAATTCAAGATTAGTTAGGTACCTAGTCAAAAAGATTTTTGGCAGCAAAACTCCATCTAGCCGTTTAATTCACGTCCAATACAAATAAATTTAAAGAGATCTTAACAAGGTAATTCACGGCCAAATCGTTTTCTGAAACACGTGTTTAGGAACTTGACACAAAAATAGAAGTTCGGTGATCTGTTTTTGAGGCTTACATCACCTGAGCTCTATTCATCTCGTCAATGGCAGAAGGATCTTGTTGTAGAGATATAGCGATGAGCCGCCAAGTGTCAACATCATAATTAACTCGGTAGTAACCTGAAAAAAAAAAAGACATAATTATACGAATATATTATTAAATAAGATCTTGCAAAGTGGGACCAGACTGTGTAAAGTAGGTCAAAAAACCCATTAAAATATGGTAAATAAATGCGCAGAGCAAAACAACAGCAATTGATGCTTTTTGAATGGAATTTTCTAATTCGATTTTTGTTCAAGGCCACCATCACGCTGCCATATTTTACTAGCAATGTCAAAAGATAATAAGATCCGAAAATATGACATTTGTTTTAAAATAAAAAAATAATAGGAAAATCGTATTCCAAGACAAACAAAACACATAATAATTGAATACTCAAGGTAATGGCCTAAGCTCGGTATATTTTTGCTTTATCTCTTTTGGGTATTGTGAAATTATATGTTTTGAACTTCATTTAAGCATATTATGAGCAATAAACAGTTATCTGTAAAGGCAAATACACTGTCCATGATATATCTGCCAAGTACACCTGTGAATCACGTTATATTTATTTATGTCCTAGCTGAACCAGCACACATTGTTTTGCATATATATAAAAAAACATTGCCATCTTTGTCACTTCGGAGCTAAAAATAGGCAACGATCTATTATTTTAGGCCTAATAAATATCCCTACACAATAAATGAAAATATACCGTGTAAGTACTTAGTCACTTTAAAAAACAATTTAAAATAAGGTATTCAATATGTTCATTTTGAATAACATAAGTTTGGTTTCCTATACTATGTACAATAATCTTATCGTAGTCATCAATATTTAATATTGTAATAGTTTGTTTTGCAAATACAGGAACAAGAACAGCGTGTTGTGAATCAGCCGTGGGTAGAGTTGTACTAAAATAGCAACGTTACGGCCAAGGACTTTTGCGATAGAGGATAAATGTGTTACAAGTTCATCTATTTCTATAAATGCTTAAGTGGGCCACAAATAATTATAATCATAAGATTTTCTGAATATGACTGTCTGAATACTCATCATTAGATATGTACAATGATTGATAAAGAAAGTTTTAAGAAACTAGAAGTTTAAAATACTTTTTGTATTTAAAAAAAAAAAAGTTCAAAACGAGATGTATTATTGTTTGGATGTAAAAATAAATATCAGGTAAATTTAAATTAATGTTCTTTTGTAGTTTAGACGGTCAAAAGATGCGCTAATCTCATATTTTTTCTAAGTAATTTTAGTGCAGATGTTTTCATTATTAATTCAGAGTGTGAAATAAACCTTGCCTGGTAAGTGAAAAAAAAAATTAGATACTCTTTATATAATATTTTTGAGTGTATGAACTACAAAAAATGTTATCCATGAATTTCAATTTACCTGATATTTGTTTTCACATCCCAATAATGATACATTGCACATCTCGTCTTCAACTTTTCATACTGATTGCAAAGTGTTAAAACCGCATTTGTCGCAATTTTAGGGATGATTCAGTAAAAACAGTCAGATAAGATAGAAAAAACCATTAAATCACTAGCAGTTACTTAATACTTTTAGGATTATGAAATAGTTAAACGTATATTACTGATAAATCCGTATTTTTTAGAATAATGATTGTAAAATGCATTTCTATTGGGCAAAGGTCAAATGGCAATCATGTCGAAGATGCAAAAAAAAAACACTGTCTCGTAACCCGGAGCATTGGTATTGAGAGTAATCTAGCACCCATTCAAGTTCTCGCTGAAGGTGTAAGTCTGGGCAATGGTGAAAAGAGGGAAGTAACAGTTGAAGCGTTGGTAGTGCAAAACATAATCTAGATGCAAAAGCTTAAAAACACGCTGCTTGAATACTCCAGCTAGTCTTCGCAGAAATTATTTACGGTTTCAGACCTTAAAAATATATGGCAGATAAAACCTTATTTTCTTACCAGATGCATTCCTATTGAGAATGATCCAGCCCCCGTTTAAATTTTCGCTGAAGGTGTAAGTTTGGGCAATGGTGAAGCGCGGGATGTGACAGTTGAAGCAGTTGGCGTTGCTCTGTAGCTGGTACGAGATGGGGATCAGGAATTCAGTCGGTTCGCGGTTGTGCGCCGTGTAGCTGAAGTGACGCTGGAATTTGTTACAAATAATTATTTTTCGCCAAAAATGGCATAACCGACTTCAACCGTGTACAGAATAATTATGAATAGTTCCCACGGACCGATGTACCATCCATGTAATAATTTTCACATTGTTGATTTTACAAATACGTCTCAGTCGATTTCGAAAAAAATTAAATGGTCTTCCTCTAAAACTCTAAAATACGATCTACCAAACAAAAAAAAACATCAAAATCGGTTCATAAGTGGCGGATTAGTAATCACGTAACATATTTACAAAAAAACATACAGACGAATTGAGAATTAAGAACGGCTTATTTGAAGCCGGTAAATAAAATTTTAGATGATTATTTACTGAGGATTGTTAGCTCGCTAGCCTACCCTAATGTCATGATGTATCTTGGCCAGCATGATAGATATTATGGGCCTAAAGCCCCTGTATAAAGTTCTACGTCTATCAATAGGCGATTGAAGGTTATATTACAACTAGCAGCAGTTGCTATTGCTGCAGTTTCGTTGTACTGGGTGTACAGTACGGATCTGAAAAAAAATTGATTGTCAGCCATATACATGGTTATTTATAATCAATTAGCATTCTTTTAGGGGCTTATTCTGTACATTAATATTAACAACTAATAATGTTTTGCGACTTTTGTCAAAACTCAAAAAAAAATTAGTTGTTCCATAGAAAAATATCGTTCACCAACAGTTGTTTCTTACATGATGCCGACATCATGTAAGAAACAGCTGTTTTTATTTTTCAATTTTGACAAAAGTCGCACAACAAAAGTTGTTTGTTTTGATGTACAGAATAAGCCCATAAAATGATGCTAATTGATTAGAAAAAACCCTGTATACATAAATAATTAATCTGCAGTTAACATTTTGTTAATTTCCGATGAAAAGGGAAACCCACCTGTTTTAACTGAATCGCGTTTGGAGTTCTATCTCTCAACACGTTGACGTAGAGAACGGGGTAGCCAGTCTGATGGAACCAGGAACTCAGGATCCTTAAAGGAGTAGATCCGTTGAAGAACTGGTACGTGCATTCAATGGTGTCCTTATCAATAGCGCCGATAAGGTCCCAGATAGAAATGTACTGCCCTCTCCTGTAAAACGCAAAGTTATCAGCATTAGTCATAATTGACCGAGCGTAAGCGAAATCTCTGAGTCTACTGGGATTTGTGCTGTCAAATGTATATTTGTATGTTTCTTTGTTCGACGATAACTCAATTACCTCTCAACCAATCTCTATGAAATTTAGCATACACGTAGTTTATATTTATAGAATTTTTAAGTTCGAATATGAGCATGTTCTGTTCAGTGGTGTCGAAGATACCAGGACCGTGGTAAAAAGAGACAAAACGGCGCCACTTTCTGCGTGATTTGTGGAAGACGTAATATTACTGCACGCTCGAGTATTTTATTTAAAATTGTAAGAATAACCGCTCATGTTCACGCAAAATTTAGGATAATACTTTATTTGTAATTGTTCAGGCAAATCTCATGATAATATTCAATTTGTAATAATATTTATGTAATATCAGGCCAGTTGATTGTTTTGGTATCCGTCCATTTCACAAACTTTTTTTCATAAACTGGCATGTGATAACCAACGTTTATCAAACCCATGAGTAGTTAAATGATTATTACACAAAAATGTTTTATAACTTGGTTATATCTCAAAATAATAACTTGAAAAACTGACATTCTATAACGTATCATTTTACAAACAATTCTTTTAATTTTTTTTGTAAACTAATAAATTTTTAGTAAAAAATTAACACTTGACACACTTTTTAATTTTAGAAAGTGTCGTTTGACAGATAATTCAATTTATATTTAAAATACTTAGGTACCTAACAAATGTTTATAAAAACATGTCGCTGCTTTGGATTTTTTCAAAAACAAATATATTCTCGTGGTAACCAAATTTTTGTAAGACATGGTTTTCATTTGGTAGAAAAATAAAAATGCCGTGGCAGCGGCCAGCAAAGTGCCAGAAACGAATCGCTTTTGTAAATTAGGTGTGAAACAAAAAATAGATTAGGTTAGAACATGACAACCAATGCACGAGCCGAGCGAGCGAAACGAGTGTGCCGCAGCAGCGGCCAGCGAAGTGGCAGAAGCAAATCACCTTTGTAGATTAGGTGTTAAAAAAAAGTAGGTTAAGTTAGAACATGACAAACAACGGGGAGCCAAGCGAGCGAAGCGAGTGGTGTCCTATTCATTCGCCCAATATTGTTTGACCTAAAGTTGTTCTGCATACATATCTTGTCATAAAATTGTGTAGTCATCATATTAGATGCGCATAATTTTTCATAGTCATACTTGTGTGTTGTCATATCAGAATTCTAGGCCATAGTCAAACATTAGGTCCGACGACGAGCGAAGCGAGGTGGACGGTCAGGTTACTTGCGATCACAACGCACGAGCCGGGCGAGCGAAGCGAGCGGTGCCGCGGCAGCGGCCGGCGAGTGCAAGAACCAAATCGGCCCCTATTCAGTAGTCTATATTTACTATTAGGTCATTTTTAAACGAAACCATGCAAAAATATGGTTTTCGTATGTAATTATATTAAATTTATAAGGAGAACCATTTCTTACATGAAAAAAAAAACAAAATATCATTCTAGATATTGTCTAAGTGAAATGTTTGATTTATAATTGGTTATAAAATGATGGTTTGTAAAATAAAACATTTGTGGATATAAGATTTTTTATAATAAATAACATACGAAACATTGTTTGTAAAGTGAAACACTTTTTAAATGTAAAGGTTTTGGAATGAATATTACACGAACAGTTGTTTTTAAAGTGATATTTTGCCAAAAAATGTTTGTGAAACATTAGGGAACCATAATCTATTTCAATCAACATTGTTTAAATAATTGGCCAAGTACGAGTACGACTCGCGCACGAACGGTTCCGTACTGTACGAGACCCCCTTAAATATTTATTTTATTTTATTTAACTATTGTTAAATTAAAGTGAATATACAACTAAATATGCTGTGAATATTTCAAGCATTTACCTGTTACCATTATTAATATCGAGCGAGAAACGGCTAAAAATTCAGGTTTGTTGTATGGGAGCCCCCTAAAATATAAATTTACAGCTTTCTAGCTATAACGGTTCATGAGATACAGCCTGGTGACAGACAGACGGACAGCGGGGTCTTAGTAATAGGGTCCCGTTTTTACCCTTTGGGTACGGAACCCTAAAAAGAAGTCGTCTAACTTTTATACCAATATTTTATTATTATTTTTAAAATCGCAGTATTTATGATATGAAATAGGATTAGCGCGAGGTCCAAGTCCGGGGCGGACGACTAGTAATTTAGGGTAGAGATTAAGCACAAACCTTGTACTGTACGTTAATATTAAAATTTTGTTGTTTTGTAAACCATTTCTTTATCATTTTTTTTTATTGCGGCCTATAGAATATTTTTCGATCACATTGTGACATTGCTCGGAAAATATGGCAGCCATTTGTTTGCCATATTTTCACGTTCATTTTGAAGCATGCTAGAAAGCCTGGGCATACGGTAAATAATATATCTTCTTTAGGACATAATAGTTTAGATTCTTGGTGAAAGGTGCCTAAAATGAATATTAAAAGGCTGCTACTTCTAAATACAATATTATCTATACAGCACACTCACATAGCATTAATATGTTTGACCAGCGAAGCATGGAGCTGATCCGACTGGAACCAGTTCTCCAGCATCCACCAGATAGCGCCAGTCTTCATCTGCACGAGCTCGTGGTACCGCCACGGGATCTCAACGGCCAGCTCGTTGTGGAAGTTGGCCAGGGCTGGGGTGCTGTGGTGCCAGTCTGACGCCATGGCACGCTGCTTCATCTGCAGCCCGTAGGCGCCGAGCGGCCGGTGGACGCCGGGAGTTTGGAAGCCGTAATTGTACTGGAAAATTGAAATAGTACTCTGTTCATTGTTGAAGAGGAGAAAAGTTGATGTTGGTATAGTCATCACAAAATTAAAGGCCCGTTTTGACAGTTCACGCCCATGAAGTTCTCTATTTTTACCGAACGAAATGTTCTGATGATAATTACATTTTTCATTAACGGGTACCGCCCACTCGGCTAATTGCTGTGCATAACGATTTTTTCATATTGTACACAGACTGTTAATAATCGGTCAAGGAAAAAAATAAATCGATCCAGATTTATATTTTTAAGGCCGACTCGCACTTAGCCGATATTATTTATTTGAATACTAGAGTTTAGATCAATTAATTACTGAATTTCACAAGTTGCGTTGTGATCTTTATTTAAAATTATTAGCTTGGAGCTCAAAGCCGTAAATAATGGCAACATTGATTTCTATAGAATGGCTCCCAGAATCAGTAACAAGTAATAGAAACCGTACTAAAATAGCCAGAGAATACATAACTTTGTCCCATTTTAATTATGAAATTTAAAAGGTGTTGTAAAAGATGCATATACACTCGAACTTTCGTAATTTCGAAGGGTATCATCAACTAGCATTGAGCTATCTCGGCTGTCCAAATTCAAAAAGGTAGTAAGTAGTAGGTAAAATGATCAGTTATTTGAACCTTCTGATTGAACTAGAAGGTTTAAATTTTCGCACATAGTCTACTGGCATCCGCGTCAGGATACTAGTAGTCTCCATACTTATACGTGTCTACTTTGTTTCTACTTCTGTAGGATACATTTGGAAAAAGTCTATCTGCCATGTTACGTGCTAAGAACCTTGACATGATTCAGCAATTAAAACAACAGGGGCAAACATTTTAATGCGTCATGATGCCAATAAAATGAATCGGTTTCGATGCTCACCTGCGCTAATAAGTAATACGCCAGATAAGTAGCCATGCCTTCTTTGAACCATTCTTCTCGCCACCTAGTGACCTGAATCTCGCCAGGGTTGCCCAGCCAAAGCCGACTCAACTGCTGAGCCAGTTCAAACTTCATCTTCTCCAACTGTCTGATGCTGGTCATGCCTTCTATGTTTGCCATTTTGAATGCACTGAAATGGATATTGTAACCCAAATAAATAAAAAACGCATTAACAAAAAGCTCAGTTATTTAATTAAACCATACATCTGGTAAGATAAGCTTTCTGGTATTACCTAAATAAAAATTACGCCAGGCACTTTTTTGTAAATGAGAATAACTTGAAAATTGCGAAAAAATAGTTACATATATTTTGTCAGATTATTGAAAATGTTGTAATAGCCAGTGACGCTTTTTTGGATGTTGCGATGTTGGTTGCTAGCTAGATCATTACTAGCAACTAATAGTCAATGAGAATAATTCATAAATGAAAACCACGCACCGGCAGGTGAGCATATTATTTCCACCGAAAACGTGGACAGACGATCTGATAAAGACCGCAGTGACTCGCTAAATGAATCAAAGTTTGGAAGAAATCGCTGCAGGCGATAAGGCCGCCCATTGTTCTACCGAATCATTTTTTATTTTTTATAGTTTAAGTTTGTTCTGAATATTTATGGTGTGAAAAAAATAATATTGTATTGTACCTATATCCTTATCCTTACATAGTATAAAATAAAGTCGCTATTTTCGTTTGTTTGTTTGTCTGTATGCTTAAATCTTTAAAACTACGCAACGGATTTTGATGCGGTTTTTTTTAATGGATAGAGTGATTCAAGCGGAAGGTTAATACATATGTATAATACACCTGTGCGAAGCCGGGGCGGGTCGTCTAGCTATAAATAAAAGCTTTCAAATAAAGAGAGAAAGATTTTGTTTTTGTTTCCATTTTCCGTAATTCACTTCCTAGGGCTGACATGATGATAATTTAAAACATTATTCACAGCCTGCTATATACCTATATAAAAATATCCGATAATCTTAATAATCTCAACATATTACCTTAATAGCAAAGTCGCTATTTTCACATGTCTGCTTGTGTATTCCCTTATACGATATCTTCCAGACTACGCCACAGATTGTAATTTTGCAATGCAGTATTCATTGTCTTTTAGAGATTTTTTTCCGGAAGGTTTATAGCTTATATAATTTATTTGTAGTCATGCGAAGCTGGGAAAGGCTACTAGTTAGTTACCTATATGAGCTATTTAATTTTATCCAATACGCAAATCCGGCAGACTGTTTGTACGGCGATTGTATGCAGTGCAGCTGACGAATATTTCGCACGAAGTAACATTGAGAGCTGACCTTGCTCGCCAGAAATATCCCGCCAAAATAGCGCGCGTACTCGTAGGTCATGTTATTTTATTGCTAACAGGAAATCTGATGTTATAATCAGAAGTATAAATAGGAAGATAGTTGTAATCATTACGCTAATATACAACTTCCACCTGTGGCCTGAATTTTTATTGACAAAACGTAGTATTTTTTTTTCCGCGAATTGCGTTTAGAGAAATATTTTTAAAATATAAAATTAAGTTAAAATGAATACATAGTAATTATAAACCTGATATATTTGTTATTTGAAAAACCAATACTTTTCACACGAATTCTTTAAAAATAAAACTAAACTTAAAGCACGTTATGCGCACGTTTTCATACAGAACCACCCTGCTACGGTGGATGGATACCTACTTGTCTTGTTTTCTATACAGATAACTTGTGGGTCATATTGAAAACTATTATAACAATATAGGTCAGCATAATATCCTCCAGCAATGTACATCCTGCGTCTGAAATTTTGATGATGATAATGAATTTGCCGAAGTAACTACCTACTGTTAGCTTCCTAGAGCTCTTATTTTTACTAATGAATATTTGTATTTGTTTGTTTTGCTCGCAAGGTGAGCAACAACAACAACAACAATATACGCTTCGTAGAAGTACCTAGTCGAAAACAAAATTTCTCAGGTATATTTTACTGTGAATAACATGTTTCTGCCTCATAGCAAAATACTTGAAAACAAAATTACTCGATTATGAATAACACGTTTCAGCTATGCTCACTAATTTCTCATCTAAAAATATTCACTGACGAAAGTACGAGCAGACATTATTATGATATAACAAACGAATGCATAATTTAGTAGGTATAGGTAGGTGGTATTGTTACATCTTCTTTGGTATTGGTAGGTACAAAAAGGCCTATATAGCGCAGCGATAAATAATACTGCGGGTGATTATAATGATAAAGATGATTTACTTTTAAAATACTTATAAAGGCACATTTGTATAAATGACTTATCGACTGCGAATGTGTACATGTACAATGTACTTTGTAGAACCTTTAGAAATCTTTGGTGATTATAAACCATATGATTCATATTCTGCTTCTGATGTAAAAAAGTGAGTATATATGTGTTTTAATTGTAAGTAAAATAAGGTAAGAAATTCATCAAACAGCTCACCTGTTTGTCAAAAGATTCCAAGCGGATATTTCATATCCATTCAGGTCCTTCGGTACAGCGACCAAATTTATCGGCCCGTTGAGCAGCGGTCGATTCGTCCTCGAAAATCCGTGAATCAGATCGATGATTGTCACTCCATATTGAAGTATAAACTTGTAGTACTTGAGTTCTTTTCCCGGTGACCACACTATCAGGGTGTCGTTGGTTCGAGTGGCTTTTAGCTGATTGCTGCCGAACTGAGAGAAGTGGAAACCGAGCTGCTGAAGAGCCACTTGAGGGGAAGGCATGTAGGTGATGCTAATGAAGTTATTGCTTAGTCTGAAAGTAGCATAAAGACTTAGGTAAAATGAATAAAGGCTAATTTGAAGACCAGTTGCTTAGATGTAAGGTAAACTTGTAGAGTTAAAATATAGTGAAATAATGAAATATACTTATTTAAGCTAACCATCGATTCCAACTGCATATACAGTAAGTATAATTATGTACATCATCGATCGTATCATTGTATTGTATTGTATCAAATAAAGAATTTTAATTTAAGATCAATTTTCAAAACTTATTGTAGTTGCACTTCCGATAAAATCTATAAATATATTATTACGTGTTATGGCAAATGAGAAGAATAAAATTGCTTAGTGAAAAGTTTCTAATCAACTGTATCGTAAAACTAATATTTGCATTACACCATCGCATCGTCCATAGAGTTAACACATTTTTTTCGTGATCGACATGACTACACAATCAGAAAACTATAGTTGTATCAAAAAACTACGTGTTATTTGTTTTATAAAAGTGTTGCTCCAGAAAAAAAAAACAAATGGAAACAGAACTAAAAAAAAAATATTTTCATAAAAAATATACATATCTTTATTAATTGCATATTAAAAACTGTTGAGTTAGATTGACAGAACGGAAACATAAATCAAAATGGCATTGTAACCATAAATGCAACGTGAGATTATCACAATAAAATTTTAACTAACTACTGACCTCTTACCAATTTGGACATCCATAAATCTCAGTTGCTTTTCCTCGCGCATGATGAAAACCTACGCATTTCTAGCGTTGGACACACAGACAGAGTTAATAAATGAATGAGATTAAATATTTCATTTTAGATTAGACTTAATTTTTTTGGTATAAATTAAGACTTGAAATATGTAATGATTATGATATATGACAGACAATAATATTTATATGCTTCCATCGTACTCAGGAAGTTTTGTTTTACCATTGTTTTTTGACAAAAAACTTCAATAAACTCTCCAATTATGTAAAAATACCATTAGTAGAACAAATAACACGAATATTTTATCAACTGAATGATTTATTTTAAGAGTTATTATGCAAAGTCCTAAGACTGTTGCCAGAAGAATTTTAGGACCCAATCCCAAATACTAGAAATGAACAATCGTATAAATAATTTGAAAGTTTTGGGGGTTAAGTCTCATAGTAAAAGTTGGAAATAATGATTAGTGCGTATTTTCGTACCTCTGAAACTTCATGCACTTTGCACATAAAGAAACATTTTGCATATTATCTTCGAATTATTAAACTATTTCAACAACAACAAAAACAAAACTATACAATTAAACAAAACTGAGCCGCGTAATTGGCATTTTAAAGTTCAAAATAGCCAAGACCAAATTAAGATATTGACCATCACTGACCATACGTCGATTCAAGGAACAAATCGGATTACCTTATAACCGGTAAGCCACGAGACATCGATCACAATAATTGACACAATTCTCAGCGACCACGCACATGGCGGCTGCCTTATGTGGGTAGCGCCATAAAAATACCTCTACAAAGCGACGCGACTCGTAACAAACGTGGTCAAAGTAGGAACTACATGTCAACAGTACTATGTTATATAGGTACAATACCTATAATTACCATTAAGCGAGTTGGTGGTCAAGGGTGGATTATACGCGATAAAAAAAGTAAATAAGTAAAAGTTCATAATTATTAGATAGTACTTGTAAAGTCAGATCCTACGAAATTGCGTTTAGCTTTTGTAACTCATAAAATCTCTACATTTTCAATACACGCAAAAATATCTGAAATTGAAAGTATCTAATTGTAACTAAAAACAAAGTACTCTGTAATTTTCATTGTACGCTGATACCGCAAAAGTGTAATAACTGACCCGATAACCGAAAATTTGGTAACATATTTATATAGGTATTATTTCTTTGTAGTAATGACATTTTTCTTCATTGTTGCTTGCTGTAGACTACCAGCATTTTTTTTTTTTGTAAAATTTATCTGTCTAATTATATGGGTAACTAGAGTCTGGCCAACGAAAGCTATCCAAGAAAAAAGGCGGGAATTTTAAAAATTCAAGAGCAGTTAGCTTGTTTTCTAGTACCGCTCAGCTGATCTCCATGAAATTCAGCTTTCGTTGGCCAGACTCTACACTAGGTTTGTGACTCACAAACCAATATTTTTTAGGAGTTAGATGCCGTAAATTGTTCGTAAAACGAAAAGAAAGACTGAACGCATACCAAGACCAACCAACTAAGAGAATTTGCCATGTTCTGCGATCCAATAATCCGTGTCTCAAGGTATTTTAGTTCATTTGATAGAGGAAGTTGTAATTAGCAAGTACTTATGTAATTTAGTCATTTACTTTGATGAAAGTCTTGAGAAACTGCCAAGCTTGGCTTAACAGATTATGCTTTTTGTGGGATAAGTGAACACGAACTGGCTATGAAACATCATTTTAAAATTGCAAAAACTTACAATAGGTTCATATCTACTTAGAATTAAATAAAATTGACTATTTTTACAGTTATAATTTATTTTTGGAGGGCTTTAAACATTTCACCGAATATTCTGAATGTATCATGAAAAAGCCGAGTACATGAATTAATATAAAACTGAATTCTACACTTTTTCTTTACATAATTGTTTTAAGTTTTTATTTTTATACTTTTTAATTATATTAGTTAAAGTGGTCACAATAAAGAATGTCTCGCTATCTATAAAATAAAATAATAGCAACCAGATAACGCTTCCGCCATTTTTGTAGAAATCTTACAGCATGAACCATAATCATAACTACTGAAGTAAAATAAAATGTTAATGTCAAGTTATTAAAGATTTTCTATTTCCGATTTATATACCGATATGTCGTGCCCATTGAGAAAAGGGGAGAAAGTCAGCCCGTCGTGGAAACTTCGAGAAAAACTCGCACGGCTTATTAGGGGCTTTTATGGTAGGAACAATTTGCTGCGCGGTCGGAAGCTTTCCTATCCATTCTAAATTGTTATTCTACCGCTTATTAAGACATTCCTACTTAGTGTTACAAATCAAAAAAGTTTTTTTTTTTAAATTTGAACCTCTAAATTATTGTGACTTTTTACTGAGATTTACTTTATTGAGCTTTATTTCTATCCTGTCGGTAAAATCAATCAAAAATGAAACATTATAGCTTTCACAAAGAATGGACATGGAATGGACACTTTAAATAAATATCAATTTTTTAGGACAGAATGATTGTTGTTCACGTCTGTCAATTTTGGAAGTAAAAAAATAACATTCAGTTAATACTTGTTCTTACACATGAATTTCTTTGACTAGGTATAGTACTATAACGAGCAAAATGTAGCTAAAACTCTGAAAACAAGTCACTACAGTATTAGTAGAACCATGGGTACAAACTTTCTTTCTATGGTCCTGTAGCATCAAATTTTAACACATATCTAATTTATGTATAATTCGGAACGCTATTTTTTTTATTTCACAGTTGTCAACACTGTAAACGCTTCTAATTGGTCAGGACGAAACGTCAACCTGTCTAGTGATTGACAGTTTCCCAATCAATACTCGTTTGATACAAACTATCGATTTTTTCACTCGATCATTTTTTTCATTAATTCATATCGGCGTCCCCTTTTGATAAACAAACGCTTATTTAAAGCCACTCAACAAAGTGAAACCTTTGGATAAGCCTTAGTATTATTAATCTCACCTTTTTAGCATTTATCCGTTTTCTTTGGGAGTAATTCCCTCTCATCGTATTATTTTTAGTCGATTCTAATTCGATTGTTTGTTAAGTTAGTTGCTAGTCTTTTTTTCTCCAACGTTGTCCCCACCGTCTGCGTTAGAGAGGTCATTGAATCAAAAGGACGACGTGATGGCGGACCGGGGCTCCGAGTTTCTTTCGCACCAAAAATGCGGTGGAAGGCTGAGCTTCGACCCGGGAATCCGGCGGAAGACCCCAGGACCCACGCACCTCTAACTCACCGGGCGTGGAGCGGCCTCGAGCCGCCATATTAGTATATTTTTCCCCCTAACAAGGTATGTGGACGCGTCACCATTCGTACTTTTTTTTGTCAATAATGCACGAAATACATACTAAATCGTATTATCTTCCATTGAGCGCGTGCGCAGCTACTTTTTCTATCGATTTCGCTAAATTATTAACCTAAAATGTTCACTTCAACATGTGATTTCAATGCGTTTTTGGGCCAGCCACATGGATTAAAAATACAATCCTTTCGTTATTTAACTATTGAATATAAGATAAAAACCTTCCCCTCGACCCTGCGGTCGTGGCGAGGTGTAATTTTCACCGATTTCAATGTAAAATCGCTGGAATTCTTGACTTTTGGTAGAAAACCTACTTAGTGTAAAATAACCTTCTGGAATGTTCCTAGATGTTCACATTTGTGCTAAACACTTTCCTCTCGACCCTGCGGTCGTGACGAGGTGCAATTTTCCCCGATTTTAATGTAAAATCGCTGAGATTCTTGACTTTTTGTAAAAAACACACTCCGTGTAATACCCCCTTCTAAAATGCTACTTGACTATTAAACCTTTATTAAATAGTTTGTCCACCAGCCCCCGCACGTGGTGAGGCCCAATTATACCCCATTTTCTCATTTATGACCTGAGAAAATGTAATTTTAATTTTGTTTACTTTTCTTCCTACTCGGTGTTAACATGGATTCATTCCATCCATTTCAGGGTGTATAGGTGAGGCCGGCATGTTTGGGCATACCCCCAACCAGGCTTACCTGGATTAGCCGCCTGGGCGTCGTTGGTGCACCCAGTCAACGGTGCAACCACTGACCTTCACGTGAGCCCTGCCAGAGTATTGGCAGTCTACCTCCAGTTCCTATTTGTTAACCGGCGGCGCGTACAGAGGTATTTCATTCCCCTTTATTACCGTCGGTCATCTACTTCCTATTGGTGACACCATCGGATGGATCCACCCATTTGCTGATTATAGTTTAAGTGAAGGGACAGAACTCGACCAAGCGACCCACCGTTATCATTATTTTATTTACCACTATTTTTCATATTCAAGTCAGACGGCTTCCCCGTCTACATTCTACCTTACCTAGTATACTAATTTAATCCATTAAGTACCCATTGTAAAATAACCAAGCAACTCACCGTTGTTTACCTATTAGAGTTAGACGGCTTCCCCGTCTACATTCTGTGTTACCCATGGTACCTATTCAACGCTACTATTATACTCCCATTATACTACTCCTATTTACTCCTAAATACTACTAAATACTACTATCATTGTAAAAGTACCATGGTGATCTCACTGTTCCTGTGAATATTAATCCTTTAAAAAATCTTACAATAAAAACAAACATGCCGGTTATAAACGCTGTGCTTTTATTTAACTACCTTAGTCTATAAGTGTAGGTATATTTATCCTCACCCTTTCATAGGGAAGAAACCCTGCTACATATTGGCGCCCGAACAGGGACGTGTGGGGTCGCAACCTTAAATACTTATCATAAAAGGTTCTTTTTGGTGTCGCTTCGCTATCAAAAAGTTGGTCGAGTTCTTTTTACTATAAGCTACATTACTTACTTAAGTTATTCTTAAGCTACTATATATTGTACTACCTTGTAACGTGTGGTCGAGTTCTAAATAATCACTACATAATACTACTACTTTTACCCGAATTTACTGGTGGATACCGTTATTTATCTGTTTTTTTTTTGTTGTCAAATTTTAAAACGTTGGACAATTTAATACTGTAACTTTTTAACTTATTTCAAAGCGACATCATATATTTATTAATATTGTTGCTGAAACTTATACGGATTGGGTTATACCATGTCTATGATTATATAATGCTGATCTGATAAGAATATTATTTTTTGGTTGTTTTGGTGAAATTCCAAAATGAATAACTTTATAATGGGGGTAAGTTTGAACTGAACTTTTAAACTTCTTTTATTTTAAGCGGCATTCTGTGTTAATGTCTTCCTATTTTTTGACACCGATGTGTGTATACTACGCGTATAATTATGTTGTGTTTTTCTTATATATACTGATATTGAGATGATAGGATTTTTGTTGTAAAATTGCAAAATGGCGGAAAATCCTTTTGTTGTAACTTTTTACATTCTACTTAATTTAGGTTTGCACCTTGAAAAAAAGATGTGCCAACCTCTTACTACTCGAACTAATCCCAGCTATTTACTTAATAGCCATATTGACATATACTACGTAACTAAGCTTTAAAAATGTGTTCTTATTGTACCTTTTACCGGTGGAAATACTCGCATCGCTTAGCATTGAATTTACTTTTTTTAATAGTCAGTACTACTTACTAATGTTTAGTACTGGTCAATATTTTACCTATTTATACTTTTGTGTACTGTTTTACCCAGTACCTTCGGTGATCACTTTCCCTGGTCACCATACATTCTACTACCATTATGGTTAGTGTTGCCCTCACCCGGAACACTGATCCATTATTTACCTATACATACATTCTACTACCATTATGGTTAGTGTTGCCGTCACACGGAACACTGATCAATTATTTACCTATACCTACTTGTACTGCATACCCAGTACTTGGGTGACCACTTTTTCCTGGTCACGCCTTAATGGAACCGTTCAGTACCTTGCTACCCTGTAACGGTAGCGCTTGTTTGTGCCCACTTTTTCCTGGTCACACTTCCTGCTGAACGTTTCCACCCATTATGGTTAGTGTTGCCGTCACGCGGAACACTGATCAATTATTTACCTATACCTACTTGTACTGCCCACACAGTACCTTGGGTGACCACTTTTTCCTGGTCACGCCTTAATGGAACCGTTCAGTACCTTGCTACCCTGTAACGGTAGCGCTTGTTTGTGCCCACTTTTTCCTGGTCACACTTCCTACTGAACGTTTCCACCCATCATGGTTAGTCCTGCCCCTAAAAGCAGGCCTAATTTACCTTATTACTACCTACTAATTTAGTCCTGCCCGTAAAAGCAGGCCTAATGTACCTTTTTACTACCTACATAACGGTAGTGCTTTGTGCCCACTTTCGGTCACGCTTTGGCTGAGTCGTTCAGTACCTTTGCTACTTTGTAACGTAGCACCTGTTTGTGCCCACTTTCACTGGTCACACTTCCACTGAACGCTTCAACCCTCCTTATAGTTAGTCCTGCAACTTACCGCAGGCCTAATTGACATTTTGCTGCCTATTAAAGGTAGTGCTTGCCTGTTGGTGCCCACCACGTTGGTCACCTCCGCTAATCTTGAGAGTACCTTTTACCAATCTTTACAGCATCTCCGTGCCTCGGACAACGTAGTTCTGTTTGTGCCCACGGTGTTGGTCACACTTACTTCCGCGTCCGAGATGTTTTAGTGCTTCATCAGGTGCAGTAAAGTTTCGTTTGTGCCCATAAGGATGGTCACACTCCTCCATTGCTTTACGACCTTAAGAAGGTCGTAATGGTCTTTTTGTGCCAACCAGTGTTGGTCGCATCTTGGAATTTACCTTTGTTCTATTACACTCACTGTAGTAGCATAAAATTATTGGGATTGACGTTATTAATATTATTATTTATTATGGAGTGATATAGCCTTCGGTCGTATCCTACTCTGTTTTGTAACTTTGTTGGTTTCAGAATTTCTACCGCGACCCTTGGTTGATTGTCTAAAGATTTAATTTATCAAAATATTATTACTTACATTCTTATACGCTAACTTACCCTAATTTATTTACTACCTATTATTTTTAACCATTGTTTCTAGTTACCTTCGATTCCGGTCAGGAAAGCTGGAGGGCCAGCTTGAATTTTCCTCGTTTCCCGAGTAAAATTCCGGTGGCAAAGGGGGTCATTGTAGCATCAAATTTTAACACATATCTAATTTATGTATAATTCGGAACGCTATTTTTTTTATTTCACAGTTGTCAACACTGTAAACGCTTCTAATTGGTCAGGACGAAACGTCAACCTGTCTAGTGATTGACAGTTTCCCAATCAATACTCGTTTGATACAAACTATCGATTTTTTCACTCGATCATTTTTTTCATTAATTCATATCGGCGTCCCCTTTTGATAAACAAACGCTTATTTAAAGCCACTCAACAAAGTGAAACCTTTGGATAAGCCTTAGTATTATTAATCTCACCTTTTTAGCATTTATCCGTTTTCTTTGGGAGTAATTCCCTCTCATCGTATTATTTTTAGTCGATTCTAATTCGATTGTTTGTTAAGTTAGTTGCTAGTCTTTTTTTCTCCAACGTTGTCCCCACCGTCTGCGTTAGAGAGGTCATTGAATCAAAAGGACGACGTGATGGCGGACCGGGGCTCCGAGTTTCTTTCGCACCAAAAATGCGGTGGAAGGCTGAGCTTCGACCCGGGAATCCGGCGGAAGACCCCAGGACCCACGCACCTCTAACTCACCGGGCGTGGAGCGGCCTCGAGCCGCCATATTAGTATATTTTTCCCCCTAACAAGGTATGTGGACGCGTCACCATTCGTACTTTTTTTTGTCAATAATGCACGAAATACATACTAAATCGTATTATCTTCCATTGAGCGCGTGCGCAGCTACTTTTTCTATCGATTTCGCTAAATTATTAACCTAAAATGTTCACTTCAACATGTGATTTCAATGCGTTTTTGGGCCAGCCACATGGATTAAAAATACAATCCTTTCGTTATTTAACTATTGAATATAAGATAAAAACCTTCCCCTCGACCCTGCGGTCGTGGCGAGGTGTAATTTTCACCGATTTCAATGTAAAATCGCTGGAATTCTTGACTTTTGGTAGAAAACCTACTTAGTGTAAAATAACCTTCTGGAATGTTCCTAGATGTTCACATTTGTGCTAAACACTTTCCTCTCGACCCTGCGGTCGTGACGAGGTGCAATTTTCCCCGATTTTAATGTAAAATCGCTGAGATTCTTGACTTTTTGTAAAAAACACACTCCGTGTAATACCCCCTTCTAAAATGCTACTTGACTATTAAACCTTTATTAAATAGTTTGTCCACCAGCCCCCGCACGTGGTGAGGCCCAATTATACCCCATTTTCTCATTTATGACCTGAGAAAATGTAATTTTAATTTTGTTTACTTTTCTTCCTACTCGGTGTTAACATGGATTCATTCCATCCATTTCAGGGTGTATAGGTGAGGCCGGCATGTTTGGGCATACCCCCAACCAGGCTTACCTGGATTAGCCGCCTGGGCGTCGTTGGTGCACCCAGTCAACGGTGCAACCACTGACCTTCACGTGAGCCCTGCCAGAGTATTGGCAGTCTACCTCCAGTTCCTATTTGTTAACCGGCGGCGCGTACAGAGGTATTTCATTCCCCTTTATTACCGTCGGTCATCTACTTCCTATTGGTGACACCATCGGATGGATCCACCCATTTGCTGATTATAGTTTAAGTGAAGGGACAGAACTCGACCAAGCGACCCACCGTTATCATTATTTTATTTACCACTATTTTTCATATTCAAGTCAGACGGCTTCCCCGTCTACATTCTACCTTACCTAGTATACTAATTTAATCCATTAAGTACCCATTGTAAAATAACCAAGCAACTCACCGTTGTTTACCTATTAGAGTTAGACGGCTTCCCCGTCTACATTCTGTGTTACCCATGGTACCTATTCAACGCTACTATTATACTCCCATTATACTACTCCTATTTACTCCTAAATACTACTAAATACTACTATCATTGTAAAAGTACCATGGTGATCTCACTGTTCCTGTGAATATTAATCCTTTAAAAAATCTTACAATAAAAACAAACATGCCGGTTATAAACGCTGTGCTTTTATTTAACTACCTTAGTCTATAAGTGTAGGTATATTTATCCTCACCCTTTCATAGGGAAGAAACCCTGCTACAGTCCTACCAAGCACTCTAGGAGTACTACGGGAAGAAATTTCGTGCACGTGGTAGTAGTTCATAATTATGGTAATACTATGGGCAACAAACGCTACATCTTATGCTCTTGTTGTTTCACTTTCGTACTTAGCATATTCGTTTCATATTTAGCATTCATCAAAGTACTTAGTAGTAGTCGGTGACATCCACTGAAATGGAATGAAATAGCCAAAGCTTTAAAAAAGGAACTTAGGTAATGCCAATGATAATTTTATTTTCAAGTGTAGCATAGCTGTGAAACTTCACGGCTCACCTGACGTGAACATATTGAATTTTTGAGTCGCTTCGCAGCCATCTCTACATAATTATAAGAGATATCTCTACATATAAGATTTGTAACATATATATTTGGTAGAAATGCAGCCTAATACACTTCAAAAATGACGAGACTGGTATTTGGGTACTACTTACAAATGAAGCTTCTGCAAACGCAGGAACATTGCAGACTCTGAATGGTGAACGTTCTCAAACAGTTCAAGAACTTTTGTCCTTGTCAGGAAACAATATAATAGAAGAAACAAGAAGAACAGAAGATCGTGAAGTTTGTAATTTGCTCAACCTTCAGAATAGTGCTCTACCAACAATTTGATTGTTTGAGGCCTTGATTTTAATTTTACTGTTAAATAAATGAAAAATTAGTCAGTTTAGAAGTGACGCAATTTTACGGTTACATGTTTCTAACTTTTCTGAAGTGTTTTAATTTTTAAGCGTTTTATTCTAAATAGGCTGGTTTAGATCAATTTTTTTTATTATTTTATCGTGAATAAGTCTGCACTTGATCACCAACGCTCCTGATGGTAAGCGACATCGTAGTCGAAGATGAAGCGCGCAGACTTAGAAAATATCTATTCACTATGACTTTGAAAAGCTATGAAGCTATTTGTTAATGAGACTGTACGTACGTTTGTTTTTTCAACTCTTCAGAGATGACGAGGCTGGTGTTGGCGTACTGCATGTCAGGCCGCCGCGGAAGTACGTACACCTTGAACTTGAAGCCTGCTTCGAACCGAGGGTTGTCGAAGCAGGGGAAGGCATATTTTGCCTTGTCCGATGAGAACCGTGTGGTGTACATGTATCTGAAAATTATGAAATGTTGGTTTAGTTGCAATAGCTAATAGTGTTTTTATTATCTGCAAAGAACGACATAAACACTTGAACTCAGACTACGTAATAATTAATTTTCGCAAAAAAAGTGCCACAACCTACTTCAATCGTTGCAATCGTTCAAAACGCGAATAATAAGATTGCTCGCATCCATTATGTAAATAGATAAATAATTATTCAATTTTTAGATTTTATTCCTATTTTTTATTTCCAATTAGCATACGATTAAAGTACAGACAGAGTACAATTGAGACTATCCAAAATAATCCAAATACGCCCAAAACCACCTAATTAGAAAGAATGTTGTATTATGATACAATTTATTGTTTTTTATTCAACAATTATAGGAACATACAAAAACATTTTTTTGGAGCTTTAGATGATGATGGCAGTACCTACATTTTGAAACATAAAAGAATATTGTTATATTCTATATTGACAGAGGGAAAATAATATTGCAGGACTTATAATATATCTACGATAAAACTAAAAGACAGATGATTATGTTAATCTAATTTCCAAACTGTTTTTGAATTTCAATGAGCATATCGTTAGTAATGACTTGAGTGTTCAATTAGAATCAAATAATTATCTTAAAGCTTTATTTCCTATGTTAGATAGTAATAGACAAGTAATTAGACAATTCTGCCTACTTTTAACCTCTTGGTCTCTAGCACATTATCACTTGAAGACCTTCAAACTGTTGCTAGGTTACCCACACACACATACCTATGTTAATTGCACGGGAAGTCTAAAAATGGTGCGAACGAGTGTTTGCGAAACTACTTCTAACCATAGCAGATGTTTAGGTTTACTTTAATGACCTAGCCACACTAAAATTCTATCTTCGGTGCATAGGATGTAGGTACTTATTCAGTATCGTACTGAAAAAATATGCAATGACCTCTAATTAGTATTTTTTTACTAAAAGTTGTTGATAATTTGTCTAAAATCGATCAACTTTAGTAACAGCTTATTCGCGATTTCTGGATTTGCCAATAGTAAAATTTGGTCGCAGTAATTGTCAAATAAAGAAATAGTTGAATGTGTTCGTCGTCCAGAAAAATACTTTGTATAAAATAAACATCAAAATAGCAAAATAAAATGCATGAACGCGTTTAGGCAGTTTTAGCACTTCGCAAGTGATGGCATGCGGGCTGGAGTATCAGTCTAGAGGAGGATTAGAGGCTTAAAAAACTTCAAGCATAACATTGCACCTTCAGCTTATTATTCAACCTTTAGTCAATTAAAGTAATTATATGCTTAGTTTTGTATGTCAGTTTTATTTCTTTATCACTTAATTTTATTTCTCTATTGATTCGAGCAAATATCTACAGAGCCACAGTCCCTTAGTGAAAGTAGTAAAAAAACGTCCAAGCGCCGTCATACGTACCGACTTAGATATTTACATTAAATAATTCGCAATAACCCTATTTCTCGAATCTCAACGTTATGTCATAACGTAGCACTTTGAAATTGCGCGGCGTTGTAGTCGGCTTGCAATCGTCCTAAAAAGCCTGCCCGCTACGTAGCTTGGGCAAGGTTTCGACTCGAACACATTTTGTGCACGATTGTGACTCTATTGATATTTGACTAACTAAAAAGCCTGCCCGCTACGTAGCTTGGGCAAGGTTTCGACTCGGACACATTTTGTGCACGATCGTGACTCTATTGATATTTTCTCGGAGCTCTATTGACTACTATTTGCGCCTTTCAATAGAAATATGCTATTTTAAACTCTGCAAGTTATTTCCGAATTTATGACATTATACTAAATACTCTAGAGCCGGCTTCTCAGCTTATACGATAGCTGGTATCGCATTGTATCGCATCATAAACTATTCCTTTATAGTCGCTAACGATCCGTGGCGACGTCTCAAAGATTTATTTGGCCATTAACTGCGACTTGTATCCTATGCTGAATGACTCATTCAGTATTTTTCAAGACAATTTCATTGCCTTTTAAAAATATTGAGTACTCAGTTTCACAGATCACTATTATGCACCGACCTATTGATGTTTGCTACTACATTGTAAACCATATTTATATTTTCAACTCGAGCCTGCAAGCTCTACTCAGAGGTAACAGATTCTCTAAAACACAGGGAGATCACTTTATTATATAGAAATTAGCCAGAATTTAAGTTATAATCTTAGCGCTTACATTGATTTCTCACTAGTGTTGGTATAATCTTTTTACATAGTGTCTAAGTTTGTGCGATTAAATACAAATGTAGTAGAAAGGCTATTAACGTAGTACAAATGACTAATTTACATCAAGTGAACGCGTTTAGATAGTTCTAGCACTTCGCAAGTGAAGTGAAGTGAATCTCAGATTTGGATTTTTGATGCAATAAAAATATATTGAATACTAGATACCCATCCATCCCGAGATTTCCCGGGTGAAAACTAAAAAAAATAGCTTGTGTTACTCACAATAATAATAATGTATGACTTTCCAAAAGTCAAATAACTATTTCGATTCGGTACGGAACCCTTCGTGCGCAAGTCCGACTCGCACTTGGCTGATTATTCGTTTTGAGTCAGATGAATACACCAACATTTTATTGAGCATGTGTGGAAAACTTTACTATCATTATTGTGATAAATTGTGTACAAATGCAGAGCGCTGATTTTATTCTACAATGTATCTAATAATATATCGTTCCTCCTCTGCGGATGTATTTTCATGTAAATTCCTTAATTATTATACACAATGTTAACGTTTTATAGTTTTTTACCTTATGGGTCTACGCACACGTGGGTGAGAAGGTCGACTGGCTCTAGTCTAGGATCTATCATCGAGTCACCTAGTGATAGAGAATATAATGTATATGTACATGAATAATGCAATAAAAACCTGCAATGGCCAAATAGAGGTATCACCCACATTGAAGCTATACTACGTAATATTATTATATATTCTTTGCTCATACGTAAGCATTTGAGTGGTCATTAAGTGCGTTGAATTTCATTATAGCGCTGAAAACGTAGTTTGTTTAGGTGTTCGTTAGCGGTCATAGAAGTTAAGCAACGTTCAGCATGGGTGGTGTTTGCGGACGGTATTAACAATAATAGTAGTAATGTCTTTTTTTTTTTCGAGGAACTTAGAAATTATATTATTATGCTATTTTTCTTTTGTGAAAAATTGGGAAAAAATGACCAAATTATACATTAAATAAATATTTAGAAAAAATATGGATTTCACACGATTAGAGCACAAAAAGCCAATTATATATTACCTCCCCAAGGCTCTAAAACGAACTTTTTGAAAGAAGTATTTATGTAATGTGCACTAAATTATTTAATCATTTATCAGATGTAATGAAAGATATGACATGTAATAAATTCAAATTTAGTTTAACTAAACTTTTACTTGACAATTGACAAATTCCTGAAAGACAGAAATCTTACCATTTCACATAAATAATCATTTTGAATTAATGACATGATATTTTAATAATAATAATTGACATTCTGTTTAAATAATATATATAACGGGACATTAGCTTTAAGTTTAATTTTAAATAGTGCCACTTAGTATAATTTCGAAGGACTAGGAATGGAAGTGGCAACATTCCTGGGGTAACGCTTGTGACAAACGCTGCTGATTGATTCTAAGGAGGTTTTAAGTGACACTGACATCGCATGATCGGCCGATGGGCGGGAAAATGCGAAGTGACATGTCAGACAGATGTCAGTGAGTTGTAAATAGAGCTGGTTCGGAAGAGGTTGTGGAAAACTGAGATTAGAACGGTTTAAGCCTGGTGATTCTTGATAGAATGGTAGCAGCGTGCGTTACGCTGCGGAACGCCATGTCCTTCGCTTAAAGTTCTCTATAATTGTAATCATACGTAATCTTCTGTGAAATAAACTGATTGTTCGTGACGTCGCCTTTATCTCCTCGCCCGCTAAACCCACGCCACGCCACACTGAAGCATTGTTGGGTCAGTGGTATAAAACATTACCACATTGAAACAGAATCATAACTGATGCGGTGCCTTTTTATGGATCCGACATCAGAAGGTGGGATCGAAGGGCTAGATCCTGAGGAGATGCAGGATTACAAGAAAAATCCTTTGACTGCATCAGTCATTGTCGCCTATGAATCAGAGCAATATGATCAAGCAAATCACAAAAGAAAATGGCGAATGATAACAAAGAAGACCACTATGCTACAATACAATCTACACCGAAAGAAGAAGAAGAACAGAACTTGCTTCGTGTACTGTTAAACAGAACAAATCGCTCCAGCCTGTTTGGAGAAGCGGGTCCAGGGTCCAGGGAAGCTGGGAAGGGTCACCTGCAATAACTACCAATCTGCAAGAAGCTGTCTGACAAAACCCCGGGTGAGCTCGTCCAATTTTAGTTAGATAGTAGTTCTGCATGTTTTTGACTAAATTTGACTTAGTTGTGTTGTGTGTTGTGTTTTCTAGTACCGCGCGGTATCATAACATTTTACTTTCGGAGGTAGGTCAAGGAAATATTTTAAGTGATTCTTAAATTCTCTGTAATAATAAAAGCGAGGGTAAGAAAAGCTGAACTCATTTTATTTTTGTTGGTGGGTAGTTCGAAAACTGCATCTAGGCTGAGTCGAAGGGATGCAGTTGTCCGGTTCTCTGCGGAGATCGAAGGGACGCTGTTATCCGGTCTCATGCCTCGATCCGGTATCTGATAAGCGTAGGTGGGTTGTACGAAAGTTGCATCTGGGCTGAGTCGAAGGGATGCAGTTGTCCGGTTCTTGCGAAGATCGAAGGGACGCTGTTATCCGGTCTCATACCGATGGACTGGAGTCAAAGAGACGCAGTTGCCGATTCTCGCATTTACTGGGTGGTGAGTGCGGTTTGAGGGACACTGTTGTCTAATATTGGGTGTGCGATTTGGTAGTATTGGCAAAGAGTTGTCCTAGTGAGTGTTGATTTTCGTACCCTGCGCTAATGTAAAAAAAAACAATTAACGATTATTATTTACCTTGTCTAGTCATCTCTTGTTTACTATCTTATCTAGTCATCGTTTCGAACACGATTAGAAGTAACATTATGTCAGGAATGGACGAGCGGTAAACGAATATTCTGTACAGGCCTTTTTGATAGCCCAATGTTGAACATATGCCTCGCCACGCTAGCCCAGTGCGGATTGGTGGATAAACAAACATTCACATTGTTCTTTTGTTACAGATTCTGATGATAATCGCCCGAGGACGTGCGAATGTCAAGATGGCCGTAACGGGACATTAGCTTTAAGTTTAATTTTAAATAGTGCCACTTAGTATAATTTCGAAGGACTAGGAATGGAAGTGGCAACATTCCTGGGGTAACGCTTGTGACAAACGCTGCTGATTGATTCTAAGGAGGTTTTAAGTGACACTGACATCGCATGATCGGCCGATGGGCGGGAAAATGCGAAGTGACATGTCAGACAGATGTCAGTGAGTTGTAAATAGAGCTGGTTCGGAAGAGGTTGTGGAAAACTGAGATTAGAACGGTTTAAGCCTGGTGATTCTTGATAGAATGGTAGCAGCGTGCGTTACGCTGCGGAACGCCATGTCCTTCGCTTAAAGTTCTCTATAATTGTAATCATACGTAATCTTCTGTGAAATAAACTGATTGTTCGTGACGTCGCCTTTATCTCCTCGCCCGCTAAACCCACGCCACGCCACACTGAAGCATTGTTGGGTCAGTGGTATAAAACATTACCACATTGAAACAGAATCATAACTGATGCGGTGCCTTTTTATGGATCCGACATATAATTATAAATTGTATGATAAGTAATTGCATTATCCATGCATAATATTGTATGCCCAAGTGGGTAGCTGTTGATACTCTTGTAAAATCTTGACCACCTTGTATGTAAACACAGCTGGCAATAAACGTTCTGGATTTCTTGATTTTAAGGGCGAGTTTTAATTTTATTTCAGCTATTATGTATGTCTAATCTCATCGTATAATTAATCCCATTATTATTATTGCTTGAGTAAAAAAGTAAGACAGTGAATGCCACCATTTCATTGTTATAGATTTAATGCATGTCATGTCACTTAAAATTGTTTAGCTAATGTAACGATTTTAGTACATAAACCTTGCTATGAATCAGCTATAAAATTGAAACGAACTTGGATCCATATTGGATTCACCTATACTGGCAATAACTAAAGCTGTAAATGTACATAATTGCAACAATTGTATCTGCGTGAATGAGTCGCCAAATTGCGTCACCGTGATCAATTGCCTACATACCCAAGCTCATTGTTCTTTTTAATTTAAAAACATAAAAATTTAAGGTTTTTTACTTGATAATAATAATAATTAGAAAACAATCTGAAGCCGTGGTGGTCTAGTGGTAATTACATCTGCCTCACAATCGTGGGGTCGTGGGTTCTAATCCCGGGCCCGTACGCATGTATTCCTTGGAATTTATGTACTGAATTTAGCTTTTCAGTGTAGGAAAACATCGTGATGCAACCTACATACGTCCATAGAAGAAATTCGATGGCGTATGTGAATTCACCAATCCGCAATAGGTCAGCGTGGTGAGTATGGCCCAATCACCCTTCATAGGTAGGCCTACGTCCTGCAGTGGACCATTCAAAAGGCTGTAACAGTAAACAATCTAAAAAGTTTCCATTTTAACCGACTTCAAAAAAGCAGTCAATAATTCCAACTGAATCTTAGGAATGTTACGTGATTACTCCGCCATCTATGAACCGATTTTGATGATTCTTTTTTGTTTGGTAGATCATACTTTAGGAGTAGGTATCCATTTAAATTTCATTATTTTTTTTAAATAAAGTTTTAAATTCATTATATAATTTTATTAAAATAAAATTTCAAAAATAAAAAATGAATATCAATTTTATTAGATTGAATATCTAATATACTTATACTATCAGCTAAATCGTTTTTGAAAAATCAACAATCATGTGAAAATTACTAGGTATGTACATCGATGACACATTAATCCATGCGAACTATTAGAATTCTGTACATGGTTGAAATCAGTTATGCTATTTTTGGCAAAAAAAAAAAAAAAAATCTTTTCCCAATTTTACACAGTATAACGATGAACAAATTCGCCTCTGAAAGTCCCTGCACTTTGCCAAACCTTGCACGTAGAAAAAATAATCGGCCAAGTACGAGTAGGACTCGCGCACGAAGGGTTTCGTACTGTATGGGAGCCCCCCTTAAATATTTATTTTATTTTATTTTATTATTTATTATTGAAGTGAATATAAAACTAAATATTCTGTGAAAATTTCAAGCATCTACCTATTACCATTATTAAGAGCGAAAAACGTCTAAAAATTCAGGTTTGTTGTATGGGAGCCCCCCTTAAATATTTTTTTTTAGTATTTGTTGTTATAGCGGCAACAGAAATACATCATCTGTGAAAATTTCAGCTGCCTAGCTATCATGGTTCATGAGATACAGCCCGGTGACAGACATACAGACGGACAGACGGAAATCGAAGTCTTAGTATTAGGGTCCTGTTTTTCCCTTTGGGTACGGAACCCTAAAAACACTATAGGTAAAGTCTCAAACGAACAAAACTTTTTAATTATTAAAGAAATTGCCACCTATCGACCAGTCCATTGCCTATTCTTCACATTTTTCAAGTATCCCAAAAAATGCCGCTATTAGAAGAGCACTTAACAATTCTTGTATTGCACGTAGGTAGATGCATGGCAGAAATAAACAGCAGAACTTTAATTCTTATGTACTAAGACATTTTCTCTTGAATCATTACATATTGTACCTTATTAGGCCTTTTCATAAAAATATTTTAAAACGTTTTCTTTTTATATTAAGATTATATCCAGAAAATAGTCTCTGAGTCACAGCAGAAGAGCTAAGGCATTTTATGTTGCCCACAGTCCTCCAAGTGTTTTATTATTTATGACTGCCTCGGTGGCTCAGTGGTTAGTGACCCTGACTTCTGGATCCAAAGAGGCGTGGGTTCGATCCCCACCTGGGGCAAATATTTATGTGATGAACACAAATGTTTGCTCTGTGTCTGGGTGTTATCAATGTACTATCTATATAAGTATGTATTTAAATATACGAGTATATGACAAGCTTTGCTTAGTTTACTAATATTTAATTTATTATTATTTTTTACTATTGATTCATAATATCTTCAAAACCAGCCGAGCTTCACGTTCTCCTCAAGTTGTTTATAACATTATCATAGTGATTTAAACTTAAGGAAACGTTTAAGATACCTAATTTTTTGATAGAGTTAAAATAGGTACTAATTAAACAGATGTTTCAAAAACGTTTGCTGGCCGTCCTTGATAATAGCTGTGCAGAGCGCTGAATCATTAATAAACATTAATTAGCAGATATAACACTGAAAAAAAGTTATTCGCATACTCGTGTACCGACATTGCGTTCAATTGTTTGTACTTTGTGTTTAAATCGAATATTTTTTGGTTTAACATTCCTTTACAGCATCCTTACGTAAATAAAATCACTACATACTCGTAGTCTAACAAAGTCGCATCCCGCTATCTGTCCCCATGTATGTTTATTTTTCTAAAACTACGCAACGGATTTTGATGCGGTTTTTTTTAATAGATAGATTGATTCAAGAGAAAGCTTTATATGTATAATACACTTGTGCAACGCCGGGGCGGGTCGCTAGTAAAACATAAAAGGCTAAGTGCGAGTCGGACTCGCACACGAAGGGTTCCGTACCGCATAGCCGCCCTTAATATATTTAATTTAAATAGTTTATTTTTGAAGGGAATATACAACTTAATATTCTGTGAACATTTCAAGGATATTTTCAGGCGTCGTTGTTAATATAAAGCAAAAAAAATACGTTTCTTGCATAGGAGCCCTGATTAAATATTTATTTTATTTTAGTAAAATTATATATTTTTGAAGTCAACATTTAATTTAATTTTCTGTGAATAAATCACGCATTTACCTTTCACCGTTATTAAAAGCGAGCAAAAAACGGCTGGAAACTCGGGTTTTTTGTATGGGAGCCCCCCTTATTTTTTTATTATTTCTAGTTTTAGTGAGTATTTGTTAATATAGCAGCAACAGAAATACGTCATCTGTGAAAATTTCAACGTTCTAGCTATCACGGTTCATGAGATACAGCCTGGTGACAGACAGACAGACAGACGGACGGACAGCGGAGTCTTAGCTATAGGGTCCCGTTTTTACCCTTTGGGTACGGAACCCTAAAAACGTACACAGTCACACGAAAACGATACTCAATAGTTTTCGCCTACTCTACAAACTTATACTTTGCCTCTGCACTGACAACATATTATTATACCGTCGGCTACCGTCTATATTATTTTTTTTATCGATGGGCCTAATGCGTGTTGTGAAAAACACTTAGCATTGTTTGAAATGCGTTAATGCATTTTAATTGCGATTGCAGACACAAAGCTTTTAAATTAAGAAACACGGCAGCTATTTTTAGCGTAAAAGTTCTAAATATAAACATCACAATCATCAGTAAGACCGATGTTTCAAAACATTAAATTTGAAAATAAGTATTGTACAAGTATTTACTTGTACTTGTACAAGTATTAAGTATTATTTAAATTGGGTTGGTACTAATAAAGTATGTATACAGTTAGGTGTGTTAGCGAAACGTCAAAATATTTTTTTTCAATATTTATGACCAAATACCGTAACCGTGGCTATAGTGGTCTAGTAGTAGTATCACCCGCCTTACAATCGTGAGGTCGTGGGCTCAAAGCTTACCTGCAGATGTCCGTAGAAGAAATTCGGTGGAGTGCGTGAATTCTTCAATAAATACTGGGCTATTATGGTAGATATAGACAAAGCACCCTTCGAGAGTACGCCTATGTCCAGCAGTGGACTAATAATCGGCCAAGTACGAGTCAGACTCGCGCACGGAGGGTTCCGTACTGTATTGGAGCCCCCCTTAAAAAAATATTTCATTTTAACTTTATCATTTTTTATTATTGGAGTGAATATACAACAAAGTAAATATTCTGTAAAAATTTCAAGCATCAACCTGTTACCATTATTGAAATAGAGCGAAAAACGACTAAAAATCAGGTTTGTTGTATCGGAGCCCCTCGTAATTATTGATATTTATATTATTATAGTATTTTTTGTTATAAAGGCAACATAAATACATCATTTGTGAAAATTTCAGCTTTCTAGCTATAACGGTTCATGAGATACAGCCTGGAGACAGACGGACAGACGGACGGACAGCGGAGTCTTAATAATGGGGTCCCGTGTTTACCCTTCGGGTACGGAACCCTAAAAAGCCAACGAAACAACGAATTTTACTCGTAGAAGTTGCTTTTGCGATAGTATAATATATATAGGTAGGTACTGATATTACATAAAATAAGATGGCTTGTAAATTACTTACTTTAATTTCTGTGTTATATTTACATTTAACCATATTGTTTTGTATGTTCGAGTTAAATCTCATAACTATAGATAACGTCAGATTACAAGTATGAAGTTCCACCAGTTTAAAGTATTTTTTCAAAACTATTTTAACAAATAATGAGTTTAATTTACTTACTTATATTCTCGAGTTTCTTCATCAAAATACTTCACTAAGAATACTCCCTCCGTATCTTCAGTCACATACTTTGTGAAAGCGATTTGAATCTTGTAAACATACTGCTGAGTCCTCATATCGTACTTTTTTAAAGGTTCTCGTAAATAAATGTACAATTTTCCACTTTTTTCGTCATATTCATAAGGTCTGGCTCCGTTCACAATGTCTATTCTTCCATCATAAACTCGTATCGTTCCAGGTCGAATCACCAAATCTTTAGCGTCCAACTCTATCATTCGTATATCTGGTGCATTAGCTATCACATCAATCGTCATTTCACAGTGGTAATACGAATTTTCTTTGAAAATGTAAGGTGAAATCGTTAAATCATATTGTAAAGGGTAAATTGTATAATTCATGCACTCTTCAATAAGGTCCGCTTTCGCTGAAGACGCAAGGAATAAAAACAAAATCACGCCGATCATTTTCGATTTTCAAATTTTCTTTCCAGCCAGCTTTGCAAGTTTCTTTCTTTTATTCTTTTTTAACGTCTGTTTCCAGCCAGTTTTTCGATTTTCGAACACTTTTTTTTTTAAGGACACTACCGGCCAGCACTTTATTCCGAATTGAAATGATAAAGAGCACTAAAATAGTTTTTGTTCGTAATCGAAACGTTTCCCGCGAAAAATATCGAGCGGGAAATACGTCTGCTCGCGGCGCGCGCCAATTCAATCTCCATGACCACTCGGCATATCGGATTGGCGCCAGACGTAACTCGACCAGCAAAGGTTGACCCGTCACTCCCCCTACTACTTTTAGAAGCTGCGTTAGTAAAGAAGTAGCCTGATATAAGGTCACGGATCTTCTTAGACTGGATATTATATCTAAAGTTATTATACCTTTGGATGATTTGGAGCGTTTTTGTAGTCTAAATAAGGATGAGATTATCGATGTATGCTTTTGTAGTATTTCTAAGTTTGGAAAATGTCATAAAGTTGACGTCAAGCTTATTCTAAAAAGGTAAGAAATGTTTGTAATAGGTAGTGATTGTTACTCTTCATAAAAATGTTCTACAATACTGAAACGTAAAACATAATTTTATTGCATAAAAATATTTTTTTTGTGTAACACAAAAATACTTTGTTGTATTTTAATTTAATAAAGTTTCACAAGCGTGGCAACAAATTTATTGTTTTTAAGAGCTTTTACCCCAATAAGACTAATTAGTTTAATTTTTTTTCACATCCAAGCGTAAGTATTGTCGTCGAAAATGCATCAGTGTCTTCATCAGTCTTCTTACAGTGCATTACTAATGATTGCTTTTGGCACTGAAATCTTGTTTCATTTGTATTTTTTTCAGGTAAATACCATGATGGTCATAGCTATAGGGTCCAAAGATATTCCAAATACTCAGTTCCATTGACAGTTGGCAGCGTGCCCAACTTTCTGGCATCGTCATTTCGCTGAATAGCAATGCTATAATACATACGTTGAGCATTTAATTTAATCACGCGTTGACTACCAGGCACTCAGATAGGTTTGTCAAAACAGGATGAGTTCTCGTTCTCGGTCTCCATGGACCCAATGCCAATGTCTCAACACCAAACGGCTCAAAGGAGATATTGCAAAAATATATAGAAATTGGGCCACCAAAGTGTACAGTATTTCATAATTTGCTTCGTTTCTTTCGGATAATTATTTTCCCGTTATTTTTTACAATAACAGTGTCCATTATAAGTAATTTCATGTATTCTGATTGAAAATTACATCGACATTGTCTAAAAATAAGGCAGCCATACTCTTCTTCTTATATATTTTGGTGTCGCATGGTTTATGCATTTGCTAATGTTACCTATAAGTATTGAACCTTTTTTTTGTATTTTATCAAAATAGTTACAGTCTAAGTCACGTCATAGTCCGAAAAAGTCGCGGTCAAGTTAGACCTCAGTAAAGCATCGGCAAACTAATTATCACTGATATAGAAACATATTTCACAAAATAATATAATGCGGCGACATGATTTTTCCCCGTTCCCGCCAAAAACCACCCGGCCATACTCGACTTGAAACATTAATAAAATGTCACAAATAACAAAAATAGGCTAAAGGCCTGTTTAAAACCGATTTCTATATTACAACGAAAAGAACACGTTTTATTGCAATTCGTTGGATGATTTTTTATTGTTAACTATTACAGGATTTAAACACCTCGTAGTCAAAATATTTTATTCAGCATTCTCCGATCTTAGAAATATATGGTTACAAACATTTTTTTATTCTTCGGTCCATTTTCACGCCAAAAGGTAAGTATTTATCCTTCATTCTCTTTTTTTTTAATATATGAAAGAAAGAAAGAAAGAAAGAAAACATTTATTTACAAAACAATGAATTTGTTACAGATTGATTGCAGAATACTTATGATTAACGTGAGAATTTAAATAAAACTAGTTGGATTAACAGCGGGCCCCAAACTCGGCTAGGCCGGTCTCTTGGTGGCCCTTTTCAAATTGATTACCAAGAGAAGAATTTGCGCTTTCCTGGACTAAATATATATTTTTGAAATTATTATACATTTTGACTACTTTGAGAAAAGACAAAAAAACAAATGAATTTTAGAAATTTTAAATAAACAAACAAAAAGAAATATAACAAAATTATGTATCAATATCAGCAAAAAAAATGTTAAAATAGTAGGTTGAAAACATTGCTTTGTTTTAAACGAAATTACATTATATTAAGTTGAATAAATTCTGTTAGTATTAAAGTTATCTACCATCATCATCATAAGCAAACAATTTAGAATCTTCGGAATTACTGCGAATCTGTGCGTGTAAGTGGGTGGGAGTGTGTATGTGTGTGTGAGAGTGTGTGTGTGTATGTGACACTGCAATACACGAGATCTCATGAGAGCCAAGGTTTGCAGCGTCACGTGAGTGTGTGTGTGTGTGTGCGTGAGTGTTTGTGTAGGAATTATATGTTAGTGTCGTATACCTTGACGAGCAGTTCAGTTGCTTTGTAATCGAGATTAAGCATCCATGCCTTCACTTTATGTTTAGCTTTCCTATGTGGCATCTCTTTGATGTCGCAATGCTTACACACTGCATTATAGGCGAAAGTGTGAATGTATGGGGGGAGGCGACAAGCAAACACTGTCTTAACTTTAGGGAGAGGCACGGCAACATGACGCGCCTTTCTTTTGGTGGCTTGGGAGTTCGTAGAATGGGTTTTTACTACTGCGCTCAATATGAAAAGTTGTCTGACAGTGAGGACTTCTGCCTCCTTGTAAAGTTCCTCGGTGGGATATCTGCGCGGTTTCCCCAGCATTACTTTTAAGACTGCCCGTTGCGCCCTTTCTACTGCAATCATGTTACTCGTGGCAGCACCGCCCCACACACCAACGCAGTATTGGATCACGGATTGGCTTAGCGATGTGTATACAAGCTTTGTAACGTCACTGCTTGCGGCCCCCCGGAGTTTTTTCATGATATGGATCGTTTTCCGAACTCTTTTTGAGAGATAAGCAATGTGTTGTTCAAAAGAGAGTCTTTGATCTACTTGAACACCTAAATACTTAGTATATGCTACTCTTTTAACAACACTGTTTGTAGTAGAATTTTCATGTCGAAAATTGAGACTATCAAAATTAGGCTCCGTGGCACGGGTTATATGAAAGCCAACAAAGTTGGTTTTTTGAACGTTAAGGGTTAGAAGGTTATCATCGAGCCAACCAGCAATAATTGACATTCCTCGTTGAGCAGCTAATCGAGCACTAGACCAATCCTTGCCGTGAAATATAGCTGCTGTGTCGTCGGCGTAGCAGATCAAGGTCGCGTTCGGGATATCTAAGCTCAGCAGGTCGTTCATATACACGACAAAGAGTGTTGGCGATAAGATTCCTCCTTGGGGTACTCCGAAGGATACATCAGTCTCTTCGCTAATAAAGTTTCCAATTTTCAGTCTCTGTTTTCTGTTAGCAAGGTAGCTGGCAAACCAGGCAAGGGCGATTCCGCGTACGCCGACAGCTTCTAGTTTCCTGAGCAAAATAGCAACCGAAACGGTATCAAATGCACGCGCTAAGTCGAGGAACACAGCCAAGCTTCGGTGGCCACTATCTAAGTGTGCCGATACAGTCTCAGTTAAGAGCTGCACGGCACTTTCAGTGGACTTCCCGCGCCTAAAGCCAAACTGATTAGCAGACAATAGTTTGTTTTTTTCTAAGAAATCTACCAGCCGCTTGTTCACTATTTTCTCTAGTAGCTTGGAGAGAATACAAAGCAAAGAAATAGGGCGGTAATTGTCCACGCAGTCCTTGGAGCCACCTTTATGTATGGGAGAAACCACAGCGGTTTTCCAGGCATCGGGGAAAATACCCGTTGTTATGCTCAGATTGCAAATATGGACTAGTGGGAACAATATATTTTTTTTTATCCTTTTCAGTAGTGCGGCAGAAAAGGAGTCTACTCCAGATGAACAGTCAGATTTAAGGGACCTGAAGAAATCATCAACTTCGCGGATATCAGTAGGGCCAAGAAATAGAGAGCTAGAACAATGACTGTCGTGCCCGAGTTTGCTACAGAGCTCTTCCTCTGTTGTGCCCTGTTGTCCCAAGATATTTGAAGCTAGCTTTACTCCCATGTTAGCAAAATGCCGATTGTAGGCATTGACGGCTACTTGTGGGTTTGTGTCTTTTTCCAGTAGAATTTGAGAGTCATTCTTGGGCCCGGGAATATCACAGACATTTTTTATAGTTTTCCATAATTTTTTGGGGTTGTCATGATTCTCTGTTAATTTACTGTTGTTGTGATTTAATTTTACTTTGCGTATTATGTCATTACAAAAATTCTTATAGCGGGTGTAGGATAGTTTTAACGCTTCGTTGTTAGGCTCCTGGTTAACTTGTAGGTGTAATTTGTCCCGTTGACGCATGCATCGAATGAGACCAGGAGTTATCCAAGGCAATATAGATCTAACTTGTCCCGTGAGTTTGATTACTAAAGAGGTTTCTATGTGCTACGTGATCTTCATACACCATTATAAGAATACAGCAATGTGAATGCGGGGCAAGTTACTTCGAAATAATTCACAGTTGTTTAGATCCATTAATATATGATATAATGTAATACTTTTAAGAGAATTTAAGAGAATATAAACAACATCACACTATTAATGATGGTTTTACAAAATTAATGTTATATTAAATTCGTTATGATCGCGCAGTCTGGAAGGAGGGAAGGGAGGCCTTTGCCCAGCAGTGGGACAATACAGGCGCAAAATAATAATAATATAACGACAATTTTTTTTTGATAATTTACGAAAACAGGAAACATAAAAACAAACCTCTTACACGTTTGCCTTCGACTTTCTCGGTGACCCGCGACTTCACCAAGTAACAACTTAATCCTCCTCAGGGCCAGCGCAATGGATATGAGTGGATAGGCCTAGCCTATGTTCAGCAGTATACTTTTAAAAATTACAGATACATGAAAGGTAGATACATACATATACCGTGTGTCTCTCAGAGATCTAATAATACTGAAACCACTTATATGTAGTACCTACGTTATTATGAACAACTGAAGATTGCTGTTGGCCCCATAATAAAAAAAAAAATGAAATAAAAGAAACGTATAAAGTCTTGATCGAAGTATAAAGTACCTAACAACGTATCAATTTGATGTAGGTACCATTAACGTCTGAGAAGTTTTGCTAACAAAACTAAACTCTTCAGTGCATTTTTTACATGTAGGCTATTAATTCTATGTAGGTTATATAAAAAAGGTTATATTATGTGACCAAAATGGCAGTAATTCAATAACTGAGAAAAAATCAAATTGGAAAATGTGAAATTACTCATAAACTAAGCATATAATGCGGTTTTTTTACTCTGCGCATTTATTTATCATAGTTTATCGGATTTTTTGAGCTACTGTACCTAGTCTTAGCCCTTTTTGCAATATCACCTTTATGTAACATCTTTAAACACATTCATATTTTACGTTACCTACCTATAACCTGCTACCGTCAATGCGATAGCAAACGGACTATACCAAATTACAACAGTAGGCATACTTATCATGATCCCTTTGTGACAATCAAAAGCATTATTCTAAACACCTACGCGTGGTAGAGAAACTTCTGACAATGCACTCGTACGTTCTATACAAATGCAGTTGTGTGACACAGTGTAGGCGGCACGGAAGAGATTCCTTATGAATATGAGAAAGAAAATAATTTGATTTGAAAACTAATTAACTAACAAAACCCGGCTGCAAAAGTCTACAGATTCGCTACGCACTAAAATTTAATCAGGAATAATTACACCCAGTATTAAACTGGGTGTATTCCTGATTAAATTTAAATACAAAACATATTGTACATTTTTGTAATCTCTTTTTAAATCTTTGTATTTTGATATAGGTACTACTCGATAGGTTTGGTTAAAAAAAAATTGATTTACTTACAATTTGGCTTCAAAAATCCGCCATTTTTTTTTTTTTTTTTTTGTTTTTAAATACCTATCTAAAGATATTTTTTTTTTTATATTTAAAACAAATCTAACGACACCTTTATTGTCAAAATCCGCTTAACCTGTCGAAATATACGAGAGAATAAAAAAATTTTAGATGCTTACGCGCGAAAAACAAAACCCTTCCTTGGCAATTGGGTAAAAAATAATAATAAAAAGGATATAGCAATAAAAAACTGATGATGTAGTCAGTAGTAAAAGTAGTTTTAACATTGAGATGGAGATGGCGAGAATACGAGTGTGTCAATATGTTTTTTCCAGGCTGATTATCAAAATCAAGTTTAACTCAAAACTCAAAAAAAAAAAATTTACGATAACTTATCAACGTTGTATGGCATATTATTTTCCGTAAAGTAATTATGTGGACAAAACCACGCTGTTGAATGGTAATACCCAATTAAAGTAAAGTTGGCAATTTTTCAAGAACCTACGGATCATTAACTAAAGGATGTGACGCCACTATTTGTATTCTAATCGCTACTCTACCTCACGCCTGGTGTCAAGAACGAGTCCATTTGTATTTAGTTTGAATGAAATGAATTGCCTCACAGTAGCATTTTAAATACCTACCTAAAATATGTAGGTCTGACTTAATACCTATTTTCCACGATAAAAAATGGTAGGTTTGCATTTGACCACATTCTGCCTGATATTAAGCAAATATGCCGTCTAGGAGGTAGTACGCTTACGTAGAAAGTTACTCTATAATACTCTATACTCTAGACTTCAAGACGCCCATCGAACGATAAGATAAAATAGCCAAAAAGTTCTACATCTTAGCTGTCGGTCCTGTGTTGCTTCCCTAAATATCTCAAAGGCTTCACAAAGTCACAGGCTTTATTTGCTTATTTTGAAAACCTATTGCGTAAATAAAGCATCGTAACATAATTTTTTTGAAAGAAAGTTACCTCTACTGTTTTATAGAAATCAAATAATCATAATATTTTTTTATAATTTATGGATAACTAGCTTTTACCCGCGGCTTCGCCCGCGTTATATTTTGGCTTATGTTTATGTCGGCTGCGAAACCTAACCTAACCGACAAATATCAAAATACCTTAGAGGAATGCTTTTGTTGGTTAAGTTACGGTTGGAGTGTATACATATACAACCCCCCCAGTGTATTCCCGCCTTGTCGTGGGGGAAGTCTGAGGCAACTAAAAAGGCGGCGCTCGAAGTCTGCCTCTTCTTTGGGTCTTTTCCCCCAAGGAAGCTTAGCCCATATATGCCCAAAAGCACGAAAACGACCCAAACTTTCTTCTCCCGTTTAAATGCCTCGAAAATAAAAATTACTAATAATAAATTGTGTTCAACGCCATCTATGTGTTGTATGATGAAATAGCCAACCACCCGATACGGATCACATTGTCATTATAGCTCAATTTCGTTTGGTTCATTGCAGTGCAAGTTGTGACTTGATTTTGTCGCGTAATTTATGCACCGGCTCCGACAAAAATGTAAGTAACTATTTATTTACTAAGATTTTAGGTTGTGTTTTTGAATGATTAGTAAAGTAAATATATAATATAGAAATACAAGTAATGAGTTTTGTGTAACGTATGTTATTCAGCTCGTTATTACAACTAATATTTTGATGGGTCACTACCGACCCTCTGGACAGATATGATACAGATATATTGAAAATCCCTCTTTTTTCTCAGGTCACGTCGGGTACTATCTACTAGTGAAATAGTAGATATCCTGGAGAGTTTGAGTGACGTCGAAGATTTTCAAAACGTTGACGTCTATTTAGACCCGCCTTGTGATGGAGCGATATCAGATGGTGATTCGGGAGATGAAAACTGTGGCGATATTGAAAGTTTGAACCGACATCAGCTACTTGCCCCCGCTGAGTTAATCTTACAACACACCCAAGATTTTCAAGAGTGTGAGATCCCTGAAGCTGTTACAACTGCTGTACCCTCACCAGGTCATTCATCACTTCAATCAGCAACTTTGGAAATACCTACTGATTCAGTCATCCCGTCCACATCGAGGCAACCACGAAGTTCTGTATCTCAACCACAACAAAGAAAATGGATCAAGCGGGATCTGCACCAGTCAGCTGTCGAGTGGAATATTCCTCTACCACGAGCAGTACATACATTATCAGAATCAAGTGAGCCCATTGACTTTTTTGAACTATTTTTCGATCAGGAGTTGGTAAAATACATCGTGAGGCATTCAGTTATGTATGCCGTAAGCAAAGATCCGAACACGGGGTTTACTCTATCTTCTGATGATATTTACTGCTTCATAGGAATACTTATTCTTAGTGGCTACGCCCCCCTGCCAAGACGTCGTATGTTTTGGGAACTAAACGAGGACACTCATAATGTTCTTGTTTCTAAATCCATGCGGCGCAATCGATTCGAAGAGATCTTTCGATACCTCCATGTTGCTGATAATGACAATCTGCGCCCAGGTGATAAAATGGCAAAAGTGCGGCCATTATTTGATATGATGAATCAAAAGTTTTTGATTTATGCACCCATCGAGAAAAATTTCAGCATTGATGAGTCTATGATCCTGTATTTTGGTCGCCACGGGTGTAAACAACATATTCATGGCAAACCGATTCGTTTTGGTTTCAAAGCATGGGTGGCAGCCACACGCCTCGGATACTGCTTACAAGCAGAACTATATGAAGGAAGATCTGAAGCGCGGGAAACTGGTCTTGGGGAACATGTAGTGACAAAATTAACGGAAGCTATAAAGATCGTGTACCCAGACAGTCCATTCTCTGTATACTGTGATAACTTTTTCACATCACCCTCACTGCTGAGTAACTTACAACGCAAGAATGTGAAAATAACCGGAACTGCTCGGCAGAACAGAGTGGACAAATGTCCACTGCTTGATATAAAGTCGTTCAAAAAAGAGGCTAGAGGATTTTATGACCATCGATTTGATCGGAAAGATGGGATTTGTGCAGTGCGCTGGAATGACAATAATGTGGTGACTCTGTTGTCAAATGAGTTTGGCGTCCAACCTATTCAAAAAGCAAGCAGATATTCGGTAGCTCTCAAAAGAAGGATTGAAATTGATCAACCAAACGTAGTTGCCCAATACAACAAATTTATGGGTGGCGTTGATCGTCTCGATGCCAACATTGGCACATATCGCATTGCCATTCGAGGCAAGAAGTGGTACACGTCTATCCTGACATGGTTGGTTGATGTTACAGTGAACAACTCAGCTCTGCTGGCTAGATCAATGGGAGCCAATGTCGATACCCTGGAGTTTCGGAGGTCAATAGCAAGAACTTTGCTATTGAAGTATGGGACTGACAAAACTCGACCTGGGCACATTGTGAAGGTTATGACGAACGTACCTTTATCCGTGAGGAGACACGCGGCTAATCATATGATTATGGTTACCCAGAACCGAAAACGGTGTGCTGTTTGTAAGAACAAAACGGTAAAAATGTGCAGTACATGTTGTATTAATCTACATGACAAATGCTTTGCAAAATTCCATGCCTAACCTGATGTTACGTGGTTTTTTATGTGATGATGGCCTGATGCCTAAGCTATATTGTTGATTGTTTTTTGTGCAATTATGTTCCTTATTACATAACATACTAGTACACATTAGTTAAAAAATAACATACTGCGTTTAATTTACCCCTACATTTTTGTCTGTTGTCAAACTTATATACCTATAATATACCTATATTTGCCTGCGGGGTCGATAGTGACCCTTCAAAAAAAAGGTACTTTCAGTAACTGAAACTTGAAATAAAAAAATATGGGTCTAATTATATTCCTTAAGGAACAACATATGCAAAAATCACGAAAATCGGAGACCTAAAAATTTACCCCTACATTTTTGTCTGTTGTCAAACTTATATACCTATAATATACCTATATTTGCCTGCGGGGTCGATAGTGACCCTTCAAAAAAAAGGTACTTTCAGTAACTGAAACTTGAAATAAAAAAATATGGGTCTAATTATATTCCTTAAGGAACAACATATGCAAAAATCACGAAAATCGGAGACCTAAATCTTTTAACTAAAGCAGCTGAGAGGATGGCCGGTAGGTTGCATGCCTTATGAGGACTGTCGCAACTTAGGCGGGCTGCAGTGCCGCTCTTGCGACGCTGTATCCGAGGATTTTTTTTATTATATCGCGAAATATCCCTGACATGATCAGGGGTCTTAATTACAAATTAATAAAAACTATACCTATATTTCAATGTTTTTGGCTGTTTGCAGTTATAATAAACATTACAATGGTACAGCAAAGTTTATACCTACTTGTTCCTAATTATTGCTTTTTTACAAATATTTTTGCAAAAATTCGATAAAATAGTTTCTAAGGTTTTTACTTGTTAGATTAATTCCAATTTTTTGTTCTAAATCAAATCTCTGCTTTCCATAAACTGGGCATTCAAAGATTATGTGTGGAGTTCATTATGTGTCTCCTCAATTGTGGGTTCACAGATGCACGATGGGCTATCCCTCAACTTAAATCGATGTAAGTATTGGGAAAACTCACCATGCCCCGTCAGCACTTGAGTTATGATTCCCACTGGTGCTATTTCTCTTACGATCTTGTATGCCGCCCTTGCATCCGGAAAATATGTTTTGGTTACCGCCGCTGTGTGTCCATCCTGATACCGCCAGTTCCACTCGTCAAGAGAGTCCTTTCGGATTTCTCGCTTGACGAATGATACGGGGCAGTTATCGTAAATAGCTCTGCACTTCGAGTGCAGTGCTGCTTCCTTTGCTAGCTGGTCCGCTCTCTCATTTCCCTCCATCCCCGCGTGCGCTTTTATCCAATAAAGTTTCACTATTTTATTTTGTGCGTGTAGTAACTTTATGTTAGTTTTGAATTTACTGCTAAGGGATGGAGGGAAGATACGCCAACTACCGTTTCCAGTGCAGACCTGGAGTCACAAAAGATTTTTGCTTTTTCGGTAGCCTCAAGAAGTGCCAATAACTCGGCCTGGTACACGGAGCACCAATCGGCCAATTGCAGCTTGCGGGTACTGATCTCAGCGGCATCATCCCAAATGGATAATGCCGCCCCAACTTTCCCTTTAATTTTGCTGCCGTCTATAAATATGTTAATTTCTCGGTTAAGATTTTGCTCTAGTGCTGCTCCGTCTGCCAGGCATATGAACTCCAGCTCCTCCTGCTGCGCTGGGTGTGGCTTCTTTTCTGTCTCTCTATCTCCAGTTACTTGCTGGGAATAACCTTTCTTAGTTTCATAAAGCAAGGCTGCTTCCTGGACTCTGATATGACAGCCGAGGATTAGGGGCCGCGGTGGGATATATGGAACTGGTGGTGTGGGTGCCGCCACCTACCCTACCTTCCGCTAGGCCGTCAACGTGTTGGCAGACGCAGTGGGGCTGCAGGGGAAGAGAGGTGTCGGTATCGCGATGGCCGTTCTCACTGCCCTCTGCAGTTGAAGAGGCAGGCGCTGGGCTACTATGACTGACCCGCTGCACTGGGACCAGGGCGTTGGAATGCTGTCTGACGTTCAGTACTGGCTTGTCCCAAGTGGTGGATGACGATGTCTTGTGCTCCGAAACACTCTGTCATTATGGCAGGAGCTCAAGCTCCGTTATGGAGCCCGAGTCTGGGCTAGCGCGGTTGAGTGCCGCGAAGGAGTGCGAAAAATGTAGGAACGTCCTAAACTTGCCATGACAGGTTATTTCTGGCGCTTAGACGGCTGCTACCGCAGCCCGCTCACTTAGTTTTTATCCTATCCTACGGGAACTGTTAAAGTTTTTGCGATAAAAAGTGGCCTTTGTCACTTTTCGTCTTTCAAACTACGAGTATATTCATGCAATAGGCCAAGGCAAGTTGCTCCGTTGGTGAGAAAAATTTTTTGTAAGTCCTACGGGAACCACATTTTTTTCGGGATGGAAAGTATCCTATGTCACTTTCACTATGTCTTCCAAACTATGCCCACCCCAAAAATCAAGTCAATCCGTTGCTCCATTGCTGAGAAACAGTTATTGTCCTATCCCATGGGAATCACGAATTTTCTCGAGATAAAAAAGTATCTTATTATCACTTTCTGTCTTTTAAACCATAGGTATCCATACCAAAACTCAGGTCAATCTTTTGCTCCGTTGCTGCGTAAATACAGAGGGAAAATAACATTTTATCTAATTTTAATGTCAGTTGTCATTTTCAATCCATACTTTATTTCCTCTTCAAGGGGATATAATGGTAGAAAAACAATTTGTCCCATTGCCATGCTTGTGATTTATAAAAGTCTGCAGACAATGTCACCTGTCATCTAATTACGTTTGGCTGTGACGTTTCGTTAGTCCATATTAGCGTCATAGAGGAATTAATCACTTAGTGTCACTTAGCGTCTTTGTGATAGTGGCGACAGTTTCGCTTTCGATGGTTTTTGTTCTGTCCTACAGGAACTATGCAATTTTTCGGGATAAAAAGTATCCTAAAGCTCCTTCCGCCTTTTAAACTATTTCCATGCCAAAAATCAAGTCAATCTGTTGCTCCGTTGGTGCGTGAAAGAGTAACAAACCAACAAACCAACAAACTTTTCGGATTTATAATATTAGTAAGGATTATTGTCTGAATTAAAATGATAAATAAATAAATTAAAAATAATAATTATTTTTCGCAAAAAATGGCAAAACCGCCTTCCATCGTGAGCAAAATTCGAATATTTCGCTTGAATTGTTTACAGTATTGTTGATTTATCAAAAACGGCTTTGCCGATTTCTGTAAAGTTTAAATGACACCATCTCTGGTGTATACCCTTTTGAACTATTTTTTTTTCAATTCGGTTCGCAATTGGCGAAATTATCGATAAACATACACAAAAAACAAAACACGAACATAGAACCTCCTCCATTTTAGAAGTCCGTTAAAAATATCATACAACTACTAATTGTTAACACCTATGAGAGCTTTAATATTTTATTACCTTGAAGATATAAGTATCTGTCTACTTCCAAAAAGTATGGCAGAGTAATGGCTATATTTGTAACAATTTGATGCACTTATCCAGTACCGCAGACCGGTGTACAAAAGCCATTAGCTGCCCACACATCCCGTGTGTTACTGAGAATAGCTATTAGGTAGGTGAGGATTTTTATCATTATCATAATAATACATGATGGAACAATGGTCATCGAAGTAAAATTTATTGTTAGCAAACTTTGCACCACATTTTGATAGTGTTGAACTCAAAGTATTAGATAATAAATATTAGGAGAATCAATACCAACCTAAATAATGGGAATGATAATTACTGAGTATTCGTTGAATTTTATTGCTAATGTATAAAACTGTATATGTTCCACTTACAAGAGCCTTGATTCAAAGGTATGAGTGATAATGATGATATTCATAGAGAGAAAGATATGAATAAAATAAATTATAAAAAAACTTTTTTATAACTTTTGAAAAATACAAGATCATTCCATACACTCCTCACCGTCGCAATACCGAAGTGTGTTGCGACTATGTGTAGGTACCCTCTTTAATAGCGCAGCTAACACTAAGTTTAAAATAAATTTAAATGTATGCAACAAAAGTACAGAACTGGAAAATATCCCTTAATATGCGTACACAGCATGATTGTAGCAGTAAAATCTCAATGAAACAAATCATTGGGATTCTCATCATCAAAGTCATAGGTCATAGTTGAAACAAATCATTGGGATTTTCATCATCAAAGTCATAGGTCATAGTTGAAACAAATCATTGGGATTCTCATCATCAAAGTCATAGGTCATAGTTGCATAATTCATTAATGTTTTTTTAATCATTCTTAAGTGGAGTTTTTTTGCCCATCCCTGACGCCATGAGACCGACAGCAGACAGTTCCAAATGCAGGAACATTGTACAATAAGTGATACAGGATCAAACCGCTCCAAATTAGACACGACCTTCAGCAATGAAGAATACGACTAAGAAGAAGAAGTGGAGTTTTTTTGTAGATAGTTAAAAGTAAAAATCTACAACATTTTTTGCTCTGAGCTGAGTATAATATAATATTAATACTCTGTATAACGGAAGGTTATTTCTTGTTCATGTTGTATTGAATATTGCCAATATTTACTCAGAAACATTATTCATAAAACCAATGCATTACCCACAACTTATAACAGATACAAATGACATCATGCATGAATGAGCGACCTTGGCCCAAAGTCAGTCTCAGTGCTACACTTATTGTTTATATCAAAGCAATTATGTTTATTTACAGATTTATGGTAATCAACCGCTGAACTATAAATACCTACCGTCTCTCATTGCGATACGTACCTACTCGTAAACACAACTTTTATCTTGAGGACTACTCGTTGCGGAGTATTTTACATACTCGTACTGTTGAACTGTTTTTATTCTTTAGAGGAATACTTTGAAGTAAAGCTTCAAAAAATTATATCAGGATCTTAGTATATTATTAATTAAGAATGAGATTTATATTTATACGACGATCAACTGCCCAATAGATTTACGTAAGTTCAAATTATTTCGTAACTTTTTATAGCGCCCTGGTATGTAATTTGCAATGCCCGACAAGGGCTGCTAAGTCTTAAGCACTTAACATAAATTAAGATCTGTACAATGGTACACATACACTTAGTGGCAAATAAATTGAATTGAATACTCGTATTGTACATTTACTTGACTGCTGTCTGTCTCAGTGGCCCAGTGGGGTACGATTCCCACCCAAGGCGAGCATTTATACGATGACTTATGAACACAGTAGGTGTTTGTTTTTTGTCTGGGTGTTATATAATCTATAAAATAATGTAATTATTTTAAAAAATAAGTATATAAATTTTATTATGGAAACTAGCATGGTTTTTGCACATTTTAATTAATGTATAGCGCAGGTGTCACTCACACTTTATTTTAGTAGATAACTGCTACAACAGTTTCGATCGCATTTGGCGATCTTTTTCAAGGTTGGAAAGGTTTTGTTTCAAGGAAATTTTGCCGAGGTTGTTCTACATTTGGAGTTCCTTATTTTATAAACTATAAATAATATACTTATCAAAAGTTTGTACTGCGTATAATTGAAAACGAAAATGTGTTGATGATTATAGTCATGTTCTTGTGGTAGAATGTAATTTATATATTTTTGTACATATTTTTTACATAAGCAATTAAAATATCACAAAGTCACGTATAAATACAGTAAAAATATTCAAATTATTATTCTTTTTTAACTGACGTATAGAGTTCAGCTCTTAAAGAAGTAGTTCATACACGCAGTACTTATTGGTATACAATACAATACTTATTTTGTATACTAGTTTGGATACAGACTTAAAATCTTATTAAAGTTCTAAAATATATTTTCTAATAACTCCTTATCATAACCAATAAGTTCCTAGCTATTTATAGCTTATTGTTTTATCTCTATAATTTTAAAAAATAACTATAAAGTGGAGATGAATCTCTTCTTTCGTACAAAGTACGTAGGTATAAAGAATTAACAAAGTAAAATATTTTTAGCATAAATTAAATAATGACTATATTTACTTAGCATTACAAAATACTTACACAGTCTACAATTATGCCTTAAACAATAAACCGAAGTTAAATAGTAGATTATGCAACTAGAGTAAAAAGTTGTGTCTTGCGTCAAGGGCGACATATCTAAGTAGTTACGTAACTCCTAAGCAAAACACTGCAGCATCTCCAAGAAGACCGTGAGCGTGATGACCATCGCCATAGAAGGCGCTATGATTGCACCGCTGCTTCTAAGGTTGGTCAGGATGTCTTGCTTGTGGGCTTCAGCCCACGCGGTGGCAGCGCGCGCGGTAGCAAGGGACGAATTCGCACTGGCCTTAGCTTTATCTGTGCATTCAGTGCAGAGTGACAGGAACGATTCGAACTGAAAACGTAAATAAATATAGGTAATAACTTTTTAAATAACTGCCTCGGTAGATCAGTGGTTAGTGACCCTAATTTCAGTGAGGCGTGGGTTCGATCCCCACCCATGGCAAGTATTTATGTGATGAACATAGATATTTGTTCTGTGTCTGGGTGTTATTTAGTTACAATCTAGGTATGTAAGTATGTTTAAAAAAATATGTATATGTATTAATCAGTCTCTGGCAGCCATATCACAAGTTTTACTTAGTTTGGGGTCAGAGACCGTGTGTAAGATGTCCCCAAATATTCATTTATTTTATTTTAAATACAAATTAATTAAAGCAACTAATCGATTAAGTGCTGCAAAACTACAGAATGCTTGTCGCGGCACTGTTATTTGCAAAAGCACACGGTGACTATTTACAGTTTGTGGCTAGCCCTGGTGACAGAGTATTTAACCGCCTGAAGGTCTCTGACATGGCTAAATTGTTAAACTACGGGGATCTACGATTTAACTTGCTATCTAAACCACGGTAGCGCTCAATTGTAAATGCCATCGGTCATTCATAAGAAAACTGACCATGCCGAACATTGGTAACTTCGGTGATCGCTGACAAACACCTAGTCAAACTAAACTATGAGCGCTACAATAAATACAGGTAAAAACAGTAGATATACGATTCTAAAGACTACAGCGTAGCTGCAGCACTTCAGGTTTCTATGAAGTACATTCCGTAACTCGCTTCGTACTCTGTGAAGTGGCTAGGTATCCACGTATTAACTCACGATATTAATTCAAAAATCTTTATCAGGACATAAGATTTCCATGTTGCATTGGAATCTGATGATGCTGCGTGTAGTCGGCTTTCGATGAACGCGCACTCTTACGCGCCGAAGAAATCAAATCACGCCGATTTTTAATGTTTATCAAACATAACATATACAGCATTTGACAGAAACGGGGGTCGTACGGGACGTAAAAGGGGACGGCTAATTTTAGTTATTATGCTTTCTTACCTAAACATTTTACGTAATTGCTTTCAGACGTTGCAGCAGAGATCAAATACAATGCAACTTTGGCCAAGAGCCAAACGGTGAATAATATTTTCACCTTGAATTTATGGTTTTGTTTTCATATTTTACGAGTCACCTTGTAGGAAATGTTAGGATTTGTCAATTTTTTTCTGATTAATGGGTTTCTGTGACTGGTTTGTATAATATGTCTATTTAATCTCCTGTTTGAGCGGAAAGCTCTTTTTTTAGGGTTCCGTACCCAAAGGGTAAAAACGGGTCCCTATTATTAAGACCCCTCTGTCCGCCTGTCTGTCACCAGGCTTTATCTCATGAACCGTAATAGCTAGAGAGTTGAAATTTTCACAGATGATGTATATCAATTGCCGCTATAAAAACAAATACTAAAGTTATTTCAATTTTAATTTAAGATTAACCGAAAAATATAAATATTTAAGAGGGGCTCCCATACAACAAACGTATTTTTTTTTTTGCCGAGGGGCCCATACGGTACGAAACCCTTCATGCGAGAGTCCAACTCGTAAATAACCCATTTTTTTGCTTTGACGGTCTTAATGAAGTTTGAGATAAAATTAATTTGTATATTAGTATCTCTGTGGTGTTAATCAGGGCACGTGTGGAAAGGTCCGTTATTTGAGAAGCAACATGATTTTGTTCCATTTTCGTAAAACACTTAGGTATTTTTATTACCTTTTACAGTGTATTTTCTAGTAGCTACGTTAGTAACAAGAAAATAATCAATATAGAAAAATCATCAGAATTAAATCTTTCATTTTGATACAATAACAATTTCAAATTCAAACTGCCAAATAATCTAAAAGATATCGAAAAGGAAAACTGTTTTATAAAACAACTAAAAATTATTCTAATTTTTAACGATAATCGTTCCAATACGAATAATACGAAATCAAACGAATAATAAAATTACATTCCCTTCTCAGGGTCATTTGTATAACTATACCAAAAATGTTAATTAAGAACCGCATGTAAATTTTTATAAGTTGCAATAAATGCTTTGACTTTGATTTTGAATGTAAAAATATAAACTGTAAATATATAAACATGAACCAAAAATGTCACGATCTATTAGATTGCAAAAAATCTGTAGCCGTCATTCCTCTACCTATCAACATTGTACAACAATGATAACACAGCGACAACAAAAACAGTGGATAACCCCTCCCCTAATTAAGAACATGACCTGAATGAGTGTTTACAGAACGCTTTGCTTGATGGCCTGTTTGCTGAGGCCGCCTAATGAAGGGCTCGTTCCCAGAAACGACCCCTTTGTGGCCCGTTTTGCTTGGAGTGGCAAATAGTGCAAAACATAGAAGGCGTAGAAGTAAAGGTTTGTATAAACTGCGCTTGAGCAACGCGCGCAAAACATAGGTCCAAGAGAACTAGGACTCGAAATATCAGAACAGGCCTCATCAGTTCGTCATTACAATGGTATATTTTGAGTATATTTTACAGATTTTTTTTCCCGAAAACTTGAAAAGACTGGTTCAGAGAAACGAAAAAACTTATAGCCACAGAAATCACTCACTCTGTGTCACATTTATAGTGTTAACGCTAATATTACAATATTTGTCGTGCTTTTTTTTTAATAGGGCAAGTGCCCTAATTAACTACTACTAAATACAAGACTTACATAATCCAAAACTACATAAACTACTAATACCTACATAACAAGCAATTGGATCATCCACAGACCTTTAAAGGTCAAAATATTTGTGGTGCTTGTTGAACACATTCGCGAATATTTTTATCGAAATGTTGCGTAAGTAGGTACAAATATGTAGGTATATATTTTTAAACGCTGCAGTTCAAACTTAGGTAAGTGATGCCTGCTGTTGACACAAGTTAGTGACTGTTTCGTTCAGAAATGAAACTTTAAAACACAGTTTGGGTATTAAAGTTAATGAGTGTTGTTTCTGTTTTAGTACCTACTAATGTTTAATACATTTTTGTATAAACTAGAGTTTAAAGCCCCACCCTACACCCGGGGGTGTCATTATTTGAACTCTAACCAAACCACTGTTGGACGTAGCCTCTCCTTACCTCAGAACCTAAAAACCGCGCGTAAAGGTTTAAAAAAACTAAGGACAAACTTGAGTTTTACTTCTGTACTCTTAATATTTTGTAAAAACAGACCTTCCTGATTTCTAAGCGATTATGGTAGCTAGGTAGGTAAATTAAATTACTTACTTCTGCAAAATCTGCTTCTGTGTGTAACACCGATGCTACTGTGGATAGAACTGAATCCATTGTCGTATAACTGAAAAGAAATAAGCAAAAAACATAAAATGTTACATTTTCCATGTTTAGATATTTCGTTATTTTTTCTTGTTCACATAACTGGTCAATTCCTTTTTCTTATTTATCGTATTGCTTAAAATCTCTGACATCACGAAACGATTAAAATAACCGTGTACAGTATTCAGTTATTATTTGCTTAATTGTTTTGGAAAATGATATTCGTATTATTTCCTTTCATAACAAGATTGTTTTTTATCATAAAAAAAAAACATTTTTTCGGATTTTATTAGGTATCTTTTGGCATTGCTTGTAAAAAAAAAAATGGCGTGATGACCTTGAACAAAAATCTAATTAGAAAATATGAAATTCTATTCATATTAAGCATTCAATGCGGTTGTTTTACTCTGCGCATTTATTTACCATATTTTAATGGATCTTTTGTGCTACTGTACTCAGTCTAGTCCCACTTTGCCAGATCTTCTTTTTTTCATTATTACATGCTAAAGTCCCAAAAACCAATCAGAACTTTATAAGGTCCCGTTCTGAGCTCAACATTTCTTATTTATTGCTTTAACACTTTCCTCTGCTAGTAAAATTTATTGTATTCCTTTGAGCTAATGTATATAGCTTCACAATCGTGAAAAAAAAGTGTCCGAGCCAAAACCCTGCCTGATTTTTAGTTGGTCAAAAGGCGATTGCAAGTCGACCACAACGCTGCGCGATGCCAACGTGGTCGGTTACAAGCTACTACTTACTATTACTTACTAATTAGGTCACATAATGTCGAGATTCGAAAAACGGGTCATTGTGAAATATTTATTGTAAAGTATGTGATATCTAAGTCGGTATGTATAACGGCGCTCGGACATTTTTTACTTCTTTCGCTTAGGGACTGTGGCTCTGTAGATATTTGCTCGAAGGGTATATCATACATTTTCATGTACTTTTTAAACCGATTAGTCAACTTACATGTTAACCCACTGAGTGTAGTTATTCCGCAATTCGTCCATGACAATGTGTAAGTTGTTGTAATCCGACAGAACGCTGGCCAACGGCACTGTCTGGTCCTGGTACTTGATAGGACTATTCTCGACTGTCATCGACACCAGGAAGCTGAAAAAAAAAAAAAACATATTTTACTTATTATACAGGGTTACTGGTAATCAATTAGCATCCTTTTAGGGGCTTCTTTTGTACATAAAAACTGACATCTTTTGTTTAACGATTTTTATCAAATCTCAAAGAAATGCTGTTCCATGGAAAAATATCGCTTGACAAAATGTATGAAACAGCTGTTTTTTTTTAGTTTTGACTAAAGTCGCAGAACAAAAGTTGTTAGTTTTGATGTACAGAATACATAAGCCCTTAAAAAAAGACGCTAATTGATTACCAGTAATCCTGTACAATAAATATTTTTTTGGAACGTACCTGTGAACGGATATTCACACCATTGATTGGTTTGACGGTGAAGGTAAACATCGTGAGGCAACCTGCATACGAGTACGTCCGTAGAAGGAATTAGATGGCGTATTCAATCCAACAATCTATCACTGGGCCAGCGTGGTGGATATAGCTCAATTACCCTTCGTAAATAATCCTGTGTCTTGCAGTGTACTATTAGAAAAGGCAGGTAATACACTCACTGAGTGTATTACCTGCACGAGTGTTTTTTTTTGTTGCATTTTAATAGGTATTTACAGCGGACACCAAAAAATGTAAAATTTCAGTGGACTAGGAAGTAAATACGCATTTCACAGCATTGAAAAATTCATGTTATACCAATTTTTAGAGAATGTCTAATTACTGAACAATTTAGGTAGGTATTTATTAGATTCTAATTGATTGCGACTTTTTCCTGTAGTGTTTTGTTGGAGGTTTTTCAACTGATGTAAGCTGCAAAATTTGTTAGTCTACCATATTTTCCGTTTCATATTGCACGTTAGCAAATCAGTCTGTACATATTTTGGTAATACTTTAGTTTTTTGACCGACGAACCAAACCGGAGGAGGTACTCAATTCGAAGCATTTTTTTTTAATGTGTAGCCACGCATAACTTTTTTCGTAGTAGTCCGATTTCAATAATTATTTTTTTATTGGAAAGAATGTACTTTGATATTGGTCCCATTAAATTTTTATTGAAATCGGCTGAGCCATTTTTGATAAATCAACAATAATGTGAAAAATGTAACATCGATTCGTGCGAAATATTCGCGAATTCTGTACACGGGTGAAGTCGGTCATGCTATTTTTTGCTAAAAATAATTATACTAAGATCGTAGAAGACCGTGCCATAGAAAGAATCAAAGTTACCGACACAGCGGACATCAAGCAGATTGGCAAGTTGAAATGGCAGAGGGTAGGACACAAAGCAGGGAAAACTGATGACCAATGGAGTCAAAAAGTTCTCGAGTGGACACAACGTACCGGCAAGCGCAGTGTAGAACCTAACCCTCAAGGTGGACGAATGTCCTCATCAATACCACAGGATCGTGCTGGATGATATCCGCTTCTAACTGGTCTTATTAGAGATCCTTAGGGAAGGCCTATGTACAGCAGTTAGCGGTGACGACGACGACAAGCATGGTTTTTGGTAGTTTAAAAACTACCAAAAACTATGTATCTCTAATAAGACCAGTTAGAAGCGGATATCAAGAGTGTTGCACCCTAGACCACATATATCTGCTTAACGTCGGGCAGTATGTAGTCAAACGCAAACCTATTCAAAATTTAAAAAAAAATAGGAATTCATTGCATTTGTTTCATTATCGTTTAGGGTTTTGGATAAAAATATGTATTAAGAAAAAATATCGACCTTCTCAGCTTCCCTTCATCCGAAGTACATCCAAGAATGTCGCCTATGATGCGAGCTTCACTCAGGACGTTGGTTGTGGCCATCCGGTTCCAAAGGAAGTCATAGTCGGAAGCATCGCCAGAGCGCAATCCATTGCAGTATGCGACGGTACGCAGGCTGGGTGTTATCCTGTTGGACAAGCAATGGATAGTGAGAATGATGAACAATACAAAAGAAAGTGGTGTTAGTTTTTTCATAATACATACATATAAATAAGCCATGCTGAAATGACCAGCTTTGAGTTTATTAACTTTTCTTTCGGCCTTAGCGAAAAAAAAATTTATAAGCTTTGATATCAATGTTATGTTTTAAAAGCTGTTCTTATTTACGGCATAGTTAAAATACATACTCATAATAATAATTATGCAGAGAAAATTTCATTCAAAGATTCATCTAAATTTTTGAGAGTAGGTACTACATAAAAAATCGGCAAAGTGCTAGTCGGAATCGTGCACGAAGGGTTCCGTGCCGTATGGAAGCCCCCTTAAATATATTTTATTTCAATTAAGTACATATTTATTTTTGAAGGCACCATACAACTTATTATTCTGTGAAAATTACAAGCATCTTCCTGTTGCCATTATTAATATCCATCAAAAAAATCACGTTTCTTGTATGGGAGCCCCCATCAAATATTTATTTTAATTTAATTTTTATATTTGAAATTTGGAAATATTTAGCGAAACATTCTGCGAATATTCCAAGTATCTACCTAACACCATTATTAATATCGAACGAAAAACGGCAAAAAAAATTCAGGTTGTAACCCCCCCTAACATTTTGTTTCCGTTTTTAGTATTTGTTCTTATAGCGGCAACAGAAATACGTCATCTATGAAAATGTCAACGTTCTAGCTATCACGTTTCATGAGATACAGGCTAGTGACAGACAGACGGACAGACGGCTGAGTCATAGTAATAGGGTCCCGTTTTTACCCTTTGGGTACGGAACCCTAAAAAGCTAGCGTTTTTGAGCAGTCACTCACTGGTAAGATCATTATTTGATGTTCTTCCTCAAAATTCGAATAGTTTAACATTTACCAAAAACCATTCAACCGATTTTAAAAAAAATCTAAATGGGACCTCTGAAATATTATATTCCAAAAAAATAATCAAAATCGATTCATATTTATAATTGTCGCTTAACATCCATACAATATACAACATACAGTCTAATTAAGAACCTCCTCTTTATTAAAGTCGGATAAAAATTAAAAGTATTACATGCTGACCTAACAGCGTAAAAAAACAAATCATTACTTTATACGTTCCCGTTTAGAGCTCATAAAGTTAAAAGGGTTAGTGTGCTTTTAACAAATAAGCTTCAAGCCGATGTTTTTGTATTAGAGGGAAGTAATGAAAACGTGGTAGTGGTTAACCGACTTTTATCTACTGTATGTATATTTTTAGAGCAGTCAGTATGATGGTAGAACTAGGTACCTACTACTGTTAAATTAATGACGACAATGTCAAAAGCAATTGGTTTATTGTAATACAACGTTAATAGTGGCAGGTATCTATGCAGTATTCCGACTGGGCCCGGTCCTTAAATGAAAATTTATTTGGTGCTAATTAATATGGAGCAAAAAATCACGCTACTTGTATGTGTGTCCCCCTTAAATATTTATTTTATTTTAATTTTTTTTTTTTGAAAGTGCATATTTAACCGAATATTCTGTGAACATTTCAAGCATCTACCTGTCACTGTTATTAATAGTACGGGAGCCCCCCTTAAATATTAATTTTATTCTGTTTTTAGTATTTATTGGTGGCGTAATAGTACGGGAGCCCCCCTTAAACATTAGTTTTATTCTGTTTTTAAAATTTGTTAGTAGTGGCAACAGAAAAACATCATCTGTGAAAATTTCAGCTTTCTAGCTATAACGGCTCATGAGATACTTAGGTACAGCCTGGTGACAGACAGACGGATAGCGGAGTTTTAGTAATAGGGTCCCGTTTTTACCCTTTGGGTACGGAACCCTAAAAAACATTACTAATGTAAGGATTTTAGAGTTTTAAATTCGAAAGTGTATTTATTGGTTTATTACTCTTTCACGCAGCAACAAAGCAATGTATCGACTTGATTTTTTGCATGCATTTTATAGTTCAATGATCGGACAGTGACGGGCCACTTTTTATCCCAAAAAAATAAAATGTTAGGATAGCACAAAAATTAAAGTACAACGCGGGCGAAACAAAATAAACAAACGTCTAAACTTACTCAGTTCCATTTTCCTTAAGTCCTCTAAATAACTTCACAGAATGTTCAATACAGTCAGCATGATCCAGTTTACACGCAAACTCCAAAAGTTGCATCCGGTTTCTTAGAGTTTCAAAATCGTCCGTCTCCATCACTTCGTACCCCACCTTGTCTATGCCATGCTGCAGGATTCCTAGTATATAAGTCTGAAATATGATTGCTTAATTCAATCCATTTTTAATTTCGTAACATGTAAGTTGTAGTGGCCTGGCGACAGAACGCGAGGGCGAAGTAGGTTTGTACCGGTTTATATTGTTCCATATAAAAATAATTATTTTTCGCAGAAAATGGCAAAACCGCCTTCCTTCGAGTACAAAATTCGAATATTTCGCTCGATTTGTTTACATTATTGTTGATTTATCAAAAACGGCTCAGCCGATTTCGTTAAAATTTAAAAGAGACTACTTCGAAAGTATACCCTTATGAACTAAAAAAGAATTTTTCGATTCGGTTGACAATTGGCGAAATTATCGATGAACATACACAAAAAAATACATACACACGAACATAGAACCTCCTCCTTATTGGAAGTCGGTTAAAAACGTCTACGGTGTACAGATTTTCACACTATTGATTGACCACTGAAGCAATATGCAAACAAACTACCATGTAAAAAGATATAAGATAATTTTACTAACAGAAGTATGCGTGTGAATACTCGTAGTAAACATAAACTGTTTTTTTGCCGTTTCACACCTTACATTTTTGTTAGTTTTCCTCGTATCCTCCAAGGGTGCTGTATAAAAAATTATAGAGCAGGACGAAAACTACTGTTGTTAAAAACCGGGATTTTTAGCAGATACGCTTCGATTCTCAGTTAGGTAGGTACTTTATTTCTATAACTAACCTGGATATCCGCTAGAGCCTCACTACCGAGGTAGCTGTGCCACAACTTGTTAAATCCACGAATTGTAGCAAACCACACGGAGTAATCTTCTTCTTGAGTCAAAAATTCTAGAACATCCTTCAAACGCTCAAATTTTACTTCATCCGCATAGACAAAAGCAAACAAATCGTTCACAAGCTGAAAAAGAAAAAATAACACAATGGTCATAGGTATACCAACTGAAGTTACTAAAGCTTAGCAGCAGTTACAGCTACTTATGCATTTTTGCAGATAAAATAAAAGATATGTTCAGCACACGATGAAAAGTATTGACGATCAGCAGTGGAACAAACAGTTCACTATAAACTATAAAGCCAAATAAAGTCAGATAATATTTATGCACTCAATCAGCTATGAAAAAAATACTTAAATAAGGATTTATTTGTATTTTCAATATATTTATTTTACCTTGGCTCGGTTGAGGTAATGAATTTGTAGTCTATCATCACTTTTTAAAGCAGCAGCAATCATACCCCAGGAATGCTCGTCGTAGTTTACACGATACAAGCCTGAAAAACATACCTACATGTACCTATGTTAACCATTACAGTTCGGTACATATTATTTGTAATTATTTTTCGCAAAAAATGGCAAGACCGCCTTCCATCGTGTACAAAATTCGAATATTTCGCTCGAGTTGTTTACATTATTGTTGATGTTTCAAAAACGGCTCAGCATATTTCTGTAAAATTTAAATGAGACCACCTCGGGAGTATACCCTTTCGAACTAGAAAATAATTTTTCGATTCGGTTCACAATTGACGTATTTATTGATGAACATACATAAAAAAAATATATACATACGAACATTAGAACCTCCTCCTTTTTGGAAGTCGGTTAAAAAATAGACTTTTTGCATCAGCAAGCACAGAAAAAACACATCAGGATATTTCTTTGTTTACCAGAACACTCTCTTTTCAGATTTTCGGTTTACAGTCATTTTAAAGCTTTACGAAACTTTGAACCTACAAGTAATGATAATTTTCCTTACCAGTCTCTTGAATATTGAACAAGATCCAGCTGTGCGTCTGACTTATACCGACAATAGAGAAGGCATAAGAAGAATTCTTCATAATGAAGACTGGCTTGGTGTTGTTGAAGTCCGGATCTCGTTGGAGGGTGTACGTTATAGGAATGTTGTAGGTCTCGTTTGACGAGTACTTGGAATCTATGAAGAAGCGTTTCTGTAATAAAAAAAAAAATAGATGTAGGTATATAAATAAATCATAGACAGAAATACCTACGTCTTTTGCTTCTCTTCTATCAAATTGTTTTAATTCGACTATCAGTAGCGAAGTAAGTTAAGTATGAACCGCGAACATGGCCAAGAACAAAATAATAACCTGATATCTACCTCTAAAAATTATCCGATTTGAGTGGTTTTTTTTTTCCATAAAATCAGCACTTCAATCGCTACGATTAAACGTGTTACGTGATAGTTTTTACAGTTTTTTAAATGACCTCAAAGTTAAAAGTCTCTAAAAAATCAATTTTTTACGCAAAAACTTGGCTAAAAAGTTTGCATAAACTCAAAACATTTTTGAAAAAAATAAGACAATAGCGTGTGTTAGAATAATAATGTTATAATAATATTAATAACGATTACAAAATGTATTAAGTAATGTAAGACTAATTGTAAGTAGCTAAATGGAACTGAGAAATATCATGACTTCCGAATGTCGGCCATTGTTGTTTACATATTCCATTTATTTAATACTGTGATTTCATAATGTTATAGATGACTTGAAACGTATCAATAATTGTTCTAATAATTCTAATAAGTATGAAATACAGTTTAAGATGATTTTATGTTTAACAATTGTGTAAAATGGAGGCTACCACCGTGCCCGCCATCTTGCTCGTTCCCTATTGGTTGTCGGCAATGTTTACATCGAGCAGTGGTGGTAAGGCATGGTGGGAGCTTGTGAAATCAGTATAAAATAGTCTGTTGGCGCGGCTTCGTCTCTTAATATCTCTTAGTATCTTTGAATCTCTCTTAGTGTTCTCCCGGTATTCTGATAATAACGTTGGAGTCTTGCTTAGCTAGTTATGCTGAGTGTCGGTACTTTTATATTCGAAGCCAAGTCGAGTGGACGTCGCCATGTTGCTAAAGTTAAGTACTTTGTGTAATATCTAAATTAAGGAGACTGATTAAGGTAAACGTACCAATGTACGGACGTTTTTGAACTTCGCTGACTTTGCAGTAATACTACGCTGATACTAATAGACTCACAACAACCAAGTGAATATGACCAGGTAGGGCATTTATCTGAGTTTTATAATAATTACATTTATTCTGATTTGTTTGAGCTTTAATGGGAATAAATATCCAAAATGTAAAAAAATACCCAAATGTACCAAACCGCGGACGATTTGTCCTAATGCGCGGAATGTCGTCCCAATCCCTGGACGCTATTCGAAATTGAACTTTATTTGCTTTACATTAGAATTTAAATTGCCTTTCTATTGTATTATTATTTGTATGAACTTTAAAATTAACCCAAATCTTGGACAAATTGTCCCAATTCCCGGAACCTATACGAATTAGAACTCTATCTGCTTTACATTAGAATTTAAATTGCCTTTATATTGTATTATTACTTATTATTATCACAGAATATTTTAGTTTAAGCCATTCAAGGTCTCGTAAATCAAAGAAAAAATAGTTTACATGCAATAATATATATTTCAAACAAAACAATAACCTCATTATGAAAAAAATTGCTGAAACGTTAGGTAGTTAACACAGTAGCACTGTTATAGGAACCGTATTTAGTTCGTGGCAAACTAAGCGGCTTAAATGATCCCCGAGGTATTGTATTCAGTTTTCCCATGTAAAATAAAACGTGTACTCTTATATAATCATATCCCACAGGTTCGTATAAGGCGTTATAGATGACAAATTTGTTTAGTGATGATTTCTCAGTAATTAAATTGGATACCAGTCTCTAAGACATCCTCAGTAGTAAAGTTACCTTTAGAACACGGCGCACCTAGATTTCACAGAAATGTTGCAACATCTGGCGGTCGAAGAATTAATGCTATTAGTACAAGTTAAAAACAAGAAACTAAAGTAGGATGTGACTCAAACACCTACTGTATTGTCTGGGACTGTCCCAATACAAATGAGAGGAGAATTGACTTACTAGACTTCATCTTCAGGCATTATTCAAACCTACTAAACCACGGCTCTGAGTTTACCGTAACGTCTTGGGAATCATTTATCGACATCATACTGGTTACAATTAATATCTCTAAAACAATCAATGAGTGGTGCGTGGCAACTGATGATTACTCTAGTTCCGAAGCACAAACCTGAAGCAAATCGACATAAGAACTTTTAGAAATTAACTCAAAATAGCTATATAGAGGAACTGCTAGATCCAAATGCGCAATTGTTGCCGCAGAGAAATAAAGACCATAACAGAAGTCTTGGTACATCTTTAGATAAAGAACTGTGAAAGAGGTTGCCCATTGAAAAATGAGAACTATAGTTCTCCAGTCTTAAAAACCTATGACAACAAACATTTTATGGCAGTGCACTAAAGTGGTAGGAAAAAACTGGAGTCTAAAAGATAAACAGATAACAACACGCGAAAAAACAACTATGCTACAAGAAACGCAAAAACTAGCGTGCTCTTTAATTATCAGATGTATGAAAAGAGACACTCAGCTGCTGTTGAAATCATCTTAGGGATCACACCGTTGCACCTGCATAATTACAGCAGGAATCGATGACGTCTGCCCTATGAATTAAATTTACAAATAAGTGGAAGAGTATGAGTGCCACGACAACCCTCTGCAAAATAATTGACCAGGCGATGGCAATTATTCCCAAAACAAACAGTGGTACGGATATAATAGCTAGAAAGCAGGTCGACAGAGACAAGTATGAGCTAGTCATAGAGAACGATGTTTCTGACAATATGTTGCTATCTTGGAACATATACGCGGATGGTGCAAAAAACAAGCTTAGGCTAAGAGAGTTCCTTGCCCAGAGTAAAACAACATAAACTTTGCAAGCGGAGGCCGTGGACCGCAAAAGCACTTAAACTTTTAAATTAACTGAGCTACTGACAGCTACTGGAAACAATGAGGCCAAAGAAGTGATCATGTTTACAGTTAACAGTGCTGCTGCTATCTATGAACTCAGAAGATCTATAACAAGGTCAAAATTAATCGCTGAGTGTCATGCAACACTCCAAACTATATCAAATAAACACAGCGCGATGGAAAAAGAGTCACAGATCATGTTTGGCCAACAACATTGCAGACATGCTTTCCAAAGAGGGTATGAGATAATAGGTTGAAGACGAGGCGATAAAACACTGTAAGCCGACAGCAGCGGCGGAAGTGCACAAGTTTCTACGCCGCGATAACAAAAAAAAAGCAATAGAGTATGTGGAATAAAAGGAAGGAATTCAAGCACTCTAAGGCTGCTTTCTTAACTCTGGATAGAAACACAATAAACGACCTATTGCAGTTTCAGCGGCAAAACTTATGGTACGCCATTTATCTAGTCACTTAAATAGTAGTAGTTGTAACTTGTACTGAGAGCTTGAGAGCTGAGCAAGAGCCTAAGATCTGAACTGAGAACCACTGATGGCCAACTTTATCGTGGTTGGTCACAGAAGACACTAGAATAACTAACAGATTTTATGACATTTCTCCATTGTCATCAGTTTCGTCATCTATATTATTATCATTACATATACCATCCAAGTCACTGCAGCAGTTGTGCCAGTGGTCTAGAACCACGCTTTGTTAAAAAGACAATGCATAAAACACCCCACGCGGGACGAATTACGTCTCCACACCAAAAAAGAACAAATTGCATTGTAGTTATTTTTCTTCTAATTTTAACTATTTATCACCATCACATGTTTAAATGAAAAGATTCAGTTGTAACTTAGAAAATCAAATTGTTTTATTATATTACATTCATTATAATCCCTATTTTTTAGTTCTCTAGTTGGTATCGATAAATTAATCAACTTTTACAAAAAAATGGCTCAATCACGATATTATAAATTTTTACTCTGACACTAGGACTAGCCACCTGGCCCATACAAACTTACTTATTTACTTTTACTATTTATTTATGACAAATTAAATGTTTGTTATTTTCTATGAAACAACAAAAGTTTAATGTTTCATAGAAAAAAATAATAATATCAAAATCTGAGCACGAATAAATCTTTCTTCAGACAATCTTTGAAACATAACGTAAAAATATTTAAACTTATGCTTTAATATTTTTACACCATAATGTAATATTGTTTAAAAAGTATGTTGTTAATCGATTAAAAAAAATAATTATCTTTGTCATGTATAAAAATACAGTTTAAGCAATACTAAAGCAAATTGGATACGACTATTGCTTGAACCAGTCCAAAATAATTCTTTTCAAATGAATAAGACGCAACCGAATTATAATACTTGCATTTTTCAAGGTTTTGAAAACGACGTTCTTACATGCAAGGAAAAATGAGACTTATTTCAAGGCAGTAAGGTCTAGATCCGAACTTTGGTACTACGGGTATTAAAGAACTGATTTGTGTCCCACTTCTCGGACGGAAAATGTGATTATTGTCCGTGCATTGGGACAAGTACGGGTTTAGTGAGTACCATTAGGCGGATACGCAAATATTATAAACAATCAGCAAAATTATGTCTAGATTATAGGTTATAATAGTAGGTCATTTATCTAAGTGTCGTAATAAAATAGCACACTTACCGTACCACATTACACAACTAAGAAATGAACTGAAGTTGATGACAGGGTAGGCACCAAATTCAGCTACTGAATTTACAGATTAACGAAAATTTCACGACCCCGCACTTTTGAGGTCATTTGGTTTGGACACCATTACACTAGGAGTACAGTTTTTCCTGTATAATACTTTGAAATATAACCAAGAATTTATTGTCATTCATAAGATTAAGTTAAACTTTCGTAGAAAATTACAAAAATTAAAAAACCGAGTAATGTCCGCGTTCTGGGACTCGTCCGCAATTACGTACGTTTACCTTATTGTACATTGCATAAAAGATTATACTGATGGCGTCTTGAGTTTCTTGCCACTTCTTCTCAAAACGTCTAGGGCTTTGCGAACGTGGCATAATTATTGCAATACATGGTGGTACCCTCGAGGGACCCATGAAGTATATGAATAATAAAAAAAGTATACTTACTTACTTGTTTCCTTTACTAATTTAGAATCCTGAATATTAGACAAGTACCCTCACGAACATTTTAGGATCAGATTGAAGAGTTTCTTTGTTATTAAGTTAGAATCAGGGTTGCTGCATTAATTAAAAGTAAGATTTCCATCCTGACAGTAATATTTTGGTAGAAAATAGATAAAGTAACCGCTTCTTTTAACCCTGATCTAACACGTGCAATATTTTATACTCAAGCGATTGACACTAAAAACTTAAAATGTATTTATTTAAGTTTGGATTAGTTATTTTAATTTAGATAGGTTATTTAAGTTTTTTATTTTTATGTTATTTAAATATTTATATAAGGGGTGAGAAGAGTTGTTTCCCGGAACGTAAATTTGATCAAAACTGTACCGAAAATTCTCTCGGTCTTGTACAGAAAACGCGAAAACAGTGGTCGATTCAGACGGAGTGTGAGATGGGTTAGACGTAATTATATTTTGGCATTTCACCATTTTCAACCCTATACACTTTCTATATACGAGTATCTATATGTAAGTCATTTTGTCTGCACATATTACAATGCCAATTTTATGATGGAACATAAGTATTTCATAAGTATGTGCTGTTTTATAACGATGATGCCACAACCGGTGCATCTATGACAATGATTCATAGATGCACCAGTTTTGGCCATTTTAGTATCATTTTTGGAAACTTTCTTTGAATTCTATTGATTGTATTGAGTTGCAGACAATTTAATATCAAAATAATATTTTACAGAAAGTTTCAAACTTTGACATTAATTTGTGGTGTTAGGTACAATGTTTCTAATCCATTTATGTGCAATAATTTTGACATCAGATGGCCGAAACAGGGACAGTGGCCACAACCGGTGAATCTACCCTATATATTTTTGATTACCATGTCATAATTATGGCTAACTTTTGCCATAGGACCAAAACTAAAATTCAGCTACTCCCTACATTTTGACCAATTCTCTTTCCCTTATGTTCAACTGACCTGTGTCAGAGTAACAATCTCATCGTCATAGTTGACGTCCACGTGCAGTATGGGGTGTCCAGCTTGCGAGATCCAGGAACTCATCACCTCCGCTACATCGGTGTTAGGATAAGCTGCCAGGGCGCTGTAGTTTCTGGCTCCGATATCAAGAGCATTGTACATCAGATTTGGGTAGCCCGAACTGAATTTACTGGAAAGAAAAAATCAAACCAAGTGAGTGAAGGCTATTTTACAAGCATGTTTAGTTTCACCTGTCCGGTATAAATGTCATCAAATCTTGCAAATTAAATTTGATACACTTTCCGGTTACCGATTAAGCTGAAATATAATATTATACATGTGTAAATCGCGTGACAATAAAATACTATGAAGACATGGTGCTGATCTAATGATAAAGGTGGAAGGTGACCAAAGGAATGAAACGGCACAACCTCATCGAGTTTGGTCTGGTTAAATCGTCTTGACGATTAGTTTGTCTTTCAATGGTAACCAAGGTCTGATGATGGAGCTGGAAGGTGGTCATAGGAACTCTGTGATCAAACGATGTATCCCCTTCAAGTGTCGGCTCCTTTGATTCGTCTTGGCGAGTACTTGTTCAGTAAAAACTTGTTTTTAGTAAAAGGATGTTTTCTTAGTACAATTCTTGTTAATGTAATAGCTGTAATAATATAATCTAAAAAAGCTAATGAGAACTCTATCTACATAAGGTGATCAATCATGTTTTAATGATCTCAGGGTAGATACAAATTTATTAATTCGGAGATATTTATTGCCAATTATAACGATGTTAATAACTTATTGCTTAGGCTCATTTTATTCTGAAAACTAACAGTTTTCTGAATAAATATGATGGAAAATGTTGTATTGATTAGGTCCTGTCCAAAATTACATCTGTTGCTGCAATAGTTTTGCTATCAAGTTATTATCAGGCGTTCAACTACAAAGTCATTGTTTTGCATTGGTAACTAAAATAAGAATTAACCCCTTAAACCCCGACTTTTAAGCAGAATGAAACGTTGTGCACTGTGCAGAGCTGTAATCCGTGTGTTTACTATATCAATGCTGTATTTACTTATCGAAGAACAAAACAGCTCTGTTCCGTACACGATTGTTGTTTGTTTCTTTTCTTTGGTAGAGTCTGGACGTAAAGTCACAGGATTATTTGCGACAGGCACGCCGATGATCGAAGAATGTACATATCAGAAAAAGGTGGAATGACAACATCAAACTTACTTAGTTTCAAGGTAACTATGCAGCCCGAACTTAAAAGCGTCATCGCCCATCAAATGGTGGATCATCCTTATAACAGAACCAGCCTTCTGGTAACTGATGGCGCTAAAGTGGCCGCTGATCTCATCGGGGGAGTTGACGTCGTGGGTTATTGCAGAAGCTGAAGGAGAGTTGTCGGCATCGTAGGCTGTCCACACCGATCCAGTTACTAGGATGTTGCCTGAACCTACGTCTGGTTCAATCTATAAAACAATAAAAGAATAAATATATTGCCACAAAATGTTAAACCGAAAATTGTAGTTCGAGTTGAGCATTGTGTTAATTGTAATTACAATAATAACGGCCATTTTCGTGCAAAAACACAATCAAAATTATGAATCATATTTGCGCAAAAGTTTACCACCATGAATGCCCGACTATTTTTACAGGGTATTCCAGCGTTACTGTTACTTCGAATTTTGTAAATAAAAGTATTAATATCAGAAAAACTCACCAAAGCAGTGATGTAATCCTGGAAATAATTGGCGAACCCTTCATTCAGCCACGTGTCGCTCCACCAGTGGCAAGTCACCAGGTCTCCGAACCACATGTGAGTGGTCTCGTGGGCCACGATCTGAGCCACGCGGTACTTGAAGTATGGGGTCGAGTGCTCGGGCACGTAGAGGAGGAGAGACTCCCTGGGGTTAGGAAATAATCAAGTGAACGACAAAGAAAATACCATAAGTTTCGCGTATGTTAATGGGATATTTAAACTTAATGTTGTAAGTCATGTTTATTATATACCTACTTTTGAAACTGGTAACGTTGATAAGAATAGGTACAGGATTTTTTAAGACGATTGTAATCATCATCATGACAACTTTCCGTAAGAGGCCAACCCCGGAATCGGAAGTCAGCGAAATTTTGTATGGAACTTATTTTTTTTTTATATTTTTATACTTTGAAAAATGTGATACATACATGCATAGTAATAGGAACTATAAAACACATTCACTGGTTAGGACGTATATTTATACATCATAATATGTAACGTAGTTATAGAATTAAAATTAAATTATTGTACCTGTATGTAACAAGCCCCCAGTTTTCCATAGCACCAGCTCTAAAGTCAACCAACGCCACATGATCCAGCTTCAAATTAGCGTCAGTAGAGTAGTAATCAATGCCCAAATAATCTCCTAAGGCTGTTACTACCCTCATACCGAAGTCAAGCGGGTAGTCAGTTTGGTTCACAGCCTCTGGTCTGGTGAAGACACCGAACTCGTTGGTGGTTCCATTAAAGATCCTTTCCACGCCTTCGAATTCTGAGATTAAGAAGGCTACCAAATACGTTGGCATGACGGGTGTGGGGTAGAAGATTTCTCGTACATAACCGTTGGCTCTGAAACAATAAGATTTATTAACTCTGAAGAATTAGCGATATTTTGTAATAATATACCTAGTGTCTTTTAGACATCACTGAGACCACAAGATTGCGCTGAATGCAAGCCGCTTCCAACTGACTTCTTAGAAATCTGAAAAGGAGGCTAATATCTAGTAGTGGACGATGTATGTCGTACTAATATTATAAACGTGAAAGTTTGTATGGATGGATGGATGTTTTTACTCTTTCACGCAAAAACTATTGAACGGATTGAGATGAAACTTTGCAATTATATAGCTTATATATCAGAATAACACATAGGCTATAAATTATTTATTTATTTCATAACAACAAGTGTTAAGTAAGTAGGAAAAATTCTGCCATCTGCGAGCTATTATTTTAGCATACGCTCCAAGAAATGTCGAATCGAACAAATGTCAAATAATTTTTTTTTTACCTCCTTTATTAATGATGGTAAGGTAGGGCCTCGAAATATCATGCGGGCGAAGCCGTGGGCAAAAACTAGTATAAAATAATGATGAAAAGCACAAATTTAAGATCTCGACTAATTCTTACTACTCGTACTTACCAGAGTTATGCTAATATTTATAAGCGTTATTTAACATTAATAAAAACGTGGAAAGTCTCTCGAGATAAACAAGTTTTATTCTACTGACTACATGATGAGTTAGCGTTTGCAGTGTTTACTTTTTAATTATAGCTCTGTTCATATACCTACCTTATAACGTTTTGTTCAAAAATTCTATTAATATAGGTATAAGGTATAGACCTCATTGCGACCTTCGAAATTCTCAATAGTTTCTATAATCTACCGGATATTCACGACTTGTGCAATTGTACACAATGAAGGAAAATGTGATAAATTTCTCTTGCAGCCATCACAATCCAACACTGCATACCATATCCTCTGCAACAGAGTTCTCTACAATCGGAATTGCCTGAGGATGTAATCTCACCCAGAGGGTTCCCGCCTTGTCGTGGCGGGGGGCTCAGTAACCCTAGTATAGAAGTTTCCCTCTAGGGGGAAACTAGGGTGAAGCTAAGAGTGATCCGGGATAGGGCCGCTTCTCCGAGCTTTGCCATCAAGCCCGTGTAGAAGTTGGCCGGTAGGTTGGGTGCCTTACTTGTACTGCCACTTTTTCTACCTTCCGCTGTCTCGGCGGGGTCACCACCGTTCGATGGCGGACGCAAGTGGAGCGGCAGGGGAAGAGGAGTCTCGGTATGGCGACGCGGCGCTCTCCCTATTCTCTGCAGCCGAAGTGGCAGGCGCGGGTCAAATTTAATTGACCCGTTGCACGGGGAATAAGGCGTTCGGATACGGGTGCTTTCCAACGCTCAGGTGCTGGTCTAGTCCCGAGTGGAGGATGACGATGTCTCTGGTGTTCCGACACATCGTCGTCAGCGCGGTGTGGAGCGCAAGCTCCGAGCTGGAGCCCAACTGAGGCTCGCGCTGTCGGGGCCGCGAAAGCGTGCCTGTAGCCCCGACAACAGGCGTTGAGGTGAAAGACTCCAGGTTTTAGTGGGTAACACCGACCAGTCGGCGAGATTCTCACATAACCACCTAATACCTGCCCCCGAGGTGCGGTGGTACCTATCCATAAAGGATTTTCCCTGGACAAAAAATAAATAATCGGCCAAGTACGAGTCGGACTCGCGCACGGAGGGTTTCGTACTGTTTGGGAGCCCCCCTTAAATATTTATTTTATTTTTATTATTTATTATTGAACTGAATATACAACTAAATATTCTGTGAAAATTTCAAGCATCTACCTGTTACCATTATAAAGCGAAAAACGTCTAAAAAATCAGGTTTGTTGTATGGGAGCCCCCCTTAAATAATTATTTTATTTTCTTTTTAGTATTTGTTGTTATAGCGGCAACAGAAATACATCATCTGTGAAAATTTCAGCTGCCTAGCTATCATGGTTCATGAGATACATCCCGGTGAAAAACAGACAGACGGACATCGAAGTCTTAGTAATAGGGTCACGTTTTTCCCTTTGGGTACGAAACCCTAAAAAGGATGTGATCTCAGCAAGGACTATAAACACCTTTGGATAAAGAAGGAAATAAATTCCTTGACAGATAAATACTAATTTTGTTCGACTCTGCTTGATATATGCACATCAGTTTATACTGCTCACCTTTAAACAAATTAATAAATAAATAATACTTTTTTTTGTACTCTGATTTCTGTCCATCCACAGGAAGCCTGGAAGAAATCACTCAAGGCGACAAGGCCGCCCTTGTACCACCTATTTTTAAGAATATTATGTATTGTAAATACTTAGTTATTTAAGTTATTCTTTGGTCTACAGTAAATTTATATTGTATTGTATTGATAGTTATAAGCTTATACTTTTATCGCATTCTGATTCCAAAAAGTCCTATTTACCAACATCATCATAGATTTAGCCTATGCTTAAATAAAGTGTAACTCACAATGGTACTGTCTGCTGCAGCTTCATGTTAGCTAGCGAAGGCTTGTAGTTCTGAGGCCTGTCGATAGTCAGTGTGAACGTTGCCTTCAGGCCCGGCTCGTCCAAACAAGGGAACACCTTCCTCGCGTGTGTGGGCTCCATTTGCGTAGCGCCCAGCCATCTGGAATGGATTGACCCAGTGGGATGTGATTACTTATGAATGTTGTAATTGTTGTCTGAGTTAACATGCCAGTAATTTTATTTACTGAAACATAAATAAAAAAGCTAGGGTATTTCAAAATTATACTGATCATTTTTTTTTTTAAATTTTACTGCAAAATTATGTCACATTAAGCAAACCTGTGGCACCTTACAGCTTAAAACACATAAGTTAACACAAAAATGTATCACTACATAGTATATAATATTAATTAAAAATTTAAAAAACCCCCGACTCATTGACAACCATTTTGGGCACATTTGTAGAATTTTGGTTCTTCCATCCCCACTTTAACCCTTATGGTGGGTTAAACGGCTCAATCGATTTTTATAAAAATACCTAAGAACACTCTCGATTAAGTCTCCTTTCATCCAAAAAAAACTAAACTGAAATCGGTTCAGTGGTTCGGGCGCTATGATGCCACAGACAGACAGACAGACACACAAACAGACACGTCAAACTTATAACACCCCTCTTTTGCGTCGGGGGTTAAAAACAAAGTCGCTTCCCGTTGTCTGTCCCCATGTATGCTTATAACTTTAAAACTACGCAACGGATTTTGATGCGATTTTTTTAATAGATAGAGTAATTCAAGGAGAATGTATATATGTGTCGGAGAGCAGCCCCTTGAGCTGATTTGCTTTATTTAATTACTGGCAATAGACAGACAGATAATATTTCGAGATGCATTTGACAGATGACTTTTCTGTCAACTTCAATGTCGTGCCCACGTCACATTGACGTACACATTGGCGGGAAAAGGCGTGGCTTGAGTCACTTTTGTTTTGACGAAAATACAAGAAGATGTTGGAAAATCATCGGAGTGTTCAATTGTTTGATTCGAAGACAATAATTACTGTATTTTTTGAAGAATTACTCTGTAAGCAGAATAAAGTTGACATCGGAAATTCGCTGGTGTTCATATTTCAATAACTAGCACTATGATCAAGGAGGTTATCGAGACAATAATACACGTTTGTTGACCCATCCCGTCATAAATGTATAATACACCTGTGCAAAGCCGGGGTGTGTCGCTAGTTTTCTATAAATGTTTCAATACCTACGTGAGCTGACAAAATGCATTTGCTTATTTGTTCTAAAGCCGAAACAAAATTAGTTCCGGTAAACCTTGCACTGCGTGCATTTGCTGTGCTCTAACGAAATTGTACAGAATTATTTGATACTAAAATATGTAAAACAAAAAATATAGGTACTGAATGTGTTATTCTTCAATCTTAATAAAGACGGCTGCAGAAGAATATACCGTCTATGAGTACTGCTAAATAAATTACATGAAATATGATAGGTTTTTCTCAGGTAGTAAATCCTGCAAGTAGTTTTACTAGTACCAAACCATATTATTTACTCTATATATTTAGCCTCTAAAGATAGCATTCATGATCTTTGCGGCAAACAATCATGATCGTACAGACGTGACAAGTGTTAGTTTAGATTAGATTCAACAATGTTTCGCAATCCTCGCAGTGCGGTGGTTCGAGTGCCGCGTCAATATTCACTTTCGACTGCTTCTAATACTTTGCCCTGATAACGTAAGCCGTTTTAAGTAGCTATCTGTTTTGCTGTGGAATTTTCAAAACAGCAAGACAATTAACAAAATACAGTAAATCAACTTATGTTTATCGAAACGTAACATGGTAAAGTACATCAGTTCACATGCTGTGTGGCTAACTCTGGTGCGAGAGTTTTTAGAGGGCCTAATGTTATCGGCTAAAAAGTTTGGTATCTGCAATTTAATTTATTTTGTCATACGTGCTACAAGTAAGCGCTCAGATATAAACCACCTCGCTGCCATCTATCCGAAGACTGGCCGTACTGACCCTTGCTTATCTTAGGTAGGTATAATCACTAAAAATCACCTAGTCAAGCTACACTATTAGAGCTACGCTATGAGCTCTACGCTATTCAATACATAGTACGCGATACGAGTACTATCAATGATGTGTTCAGTAAGCAGCTGTAATCTTATTCGCCTACTCAAGCGTTACGATTCTCTGAAATTTCAAACTTATATGCATCGAAGTGTGGGTTAAATTCTGTCAATTTCATCACAGATATGTCATTTTATGTACGTATCTAGTTATCTCTAATTTTGTAAAGTTTTTCGACTGGTGTTACATTCTTGTGACGCAGTATTTTTTCCTTTGTGCATCAAAGCGTTTAAGCAATACTGTCATTTTTATCGTACATATACAGGTTGGAAAGCTGAAGCCGACAATGAAATCGAATTATTTCGAATTTAATACATAAAGCTATTAACTTAGTTGTACAATTTTCTAAAATAACATTCTGGAGTAACTTGTACCTAAAGAGCGACCCAAACTTTTTTAATAGTAATCAAAATAGCGGAAATAGCTATTTTGATTAGTTCAATGTCAAAATGGCATGATTGGCATTATGGCAAAATGGCATTACATCTTTTATTTATTATTTAGTATGAGTAGGTAACATCATTTTTTTCTATTTTAGGATTAATGTTTTTCTTATTGCTTTTATGAGTACTGGTTACTGTTCACCCTACATATTTTATGTAATTATATTTTATTCTGTAGTTACTTGCTTAGAAAGTCTTCACATTCTTGTAAAATGTATTGTGTTATTTCACGTATGCATTGAAACATTTGTAGAAATGACATTTTTATATTTATCTATTGTTAGCTGTAAGACGTTACAATCTCAGAATAAGGACTGAAGTGATCAAAACCGTACTAAAATAGCAAGAGATTTACATCACTTTGTCCCATTTTAAGAATGGAATTTAAAAGGTGAAAAAGATGCACATACACCCGAACTTACGTAATTTCGAAGGGTTTCACAAACTGGGATGGAGCTATCTCGGCTGTCCAAATTCAAAAAAGTAAAAAGTAGGAAGGTAAAATGATCAAAGGTTTGAACCTTCGATCATTTTAAGAGGGTTCAAATTTCCTAACATATTGCAAAAGACAAAGTGAACCAAATTCTAACCATTTTAACATTCCAACTTGTGATTTTGACGTAAGCTGACAGACAAGGCGTTTTTTTTTATTCCACTCACTCTCGCGTTTGCTGTATATCTATATACGAATAAGGCAGCTGTAACGTTTCTTATTTGAGTAAAATTTGGCAAAGTTTCTATTACTTGTTATTATTCTGAGGTTACAATCATTTCAAATACCACCCATGAAAGGTGTGCATCAAAGGCAAAGCGGTATGTCGGTTCATTCGAATGCTTGTGGGTAATAGTTATGCAATACTGTAAATTTTATTGAATAGTTATGTTCGTGAAAGAATAGGTACATAATTTCAATGCCTCATAAAATTAAATGGTTTTATATAAATAATTACGGACCTCCGATATCTCTGCAGTTATTATAAAACTCAAAGTACTTACAAGCTTGCTCCAACTACTGGCTTATCAAAGTTGTTTTACATCCACCCATTCACAACTGATCACTATCACAGACTGCCACTCCAGCCCATCGCCCAAACCATCTTTCTGTCTACCCTCATTCCATATACTCCTCACCGTCGCAATACCGAAGTGTGTTACGACTAAGTGTAGGTACCCTCTTTATCGAGCGCAGCTAACACATATTACAATAAAAGAAACGTACCTGCAAACATATGCAGTGAATAACAAGCCAATTTGTAATTGTATGTTTTGCTAATCTTTCTAAAAGAAGCTGATTCATATCGGTACTAAAGTTCTAACTTTGAATTAAATATTTTAATTCCTGTCATTTAAAATAATATGTATTATAGGTAATTATGTGTTTTCCCACACACGTCAAAATATTTTTGTTACTTACGGGTGCAAAATTACGAATGTCAATTGATGTTCACATTAGTTGGAAAAACCTGACCGCGTAATTTCGACAATTATGTACTTGAAAATAAAGATAAAAACAATCAGCTTAAGCAACAAAAGGGTTTTTACAAAATTAAATAACAGTACACTTTTTCAAGAAAAAATCAACGAATAGGAAATTTGTACAAAAATAATTCTAAAAAACACATAAAATATTCTGGTTTCTTAATATTTGCAAATAACTACGAGTAAACAATAAACATTAAAGTTTACTTACTTTTTCACACCTTTTTCGATGTAGTAATTTCTATAGAATCCGACCAAATCCTCTCTTATTGGTCCTCTGTATGATATCTTCAATGTATATTCTACCCCCACTTGGAGATCTGCTTCTAGATTGATGAAAGCGAACGTATAGTTCGTCTCAAACTCTAAAGGATTAGTAGCATTTAAATTCAAGCTATTTGCTCCACTAACAACAGTTAAATTTGAAGCAGTATATGTCAAATCTTCCGAATGAAGTTTTATCTGCTTAGTGGCCTCTTCAGTAGTGAAAGTTATATCAACTTCTCCGTCAAAGGTAAAAGCCAAAGTATCTCCTGTGTCAAAGTAGGGGGTTATGGCAATGGAGTAAGCTTTTGGCTTGATAGGTGTACTGAGTCTATATTGAGTGTCACTATGTGCTCTACCAGTGAATACTGATATAATAGCAAGAACTAGTAACAGTTTCAACGTGGCTGAAATCAAAATACAATTATTAAAATTCGGCGTCCTAAATGAATCAGTGCCCACCACATCACCCTTCGAGCAAATATATATAGAGTCACATTCGTGCAAAAAAAGTGTCCGAGCCAAAGCCCTGTCCAAGCTACAAAGTGGGCAGACTTTTTAGTTAGTCGTACGGCGTTTGCAAGCCGACTACAACGAAGCGCGATGCCAAAGTGCTCTGTTACAAGCACTAATTAGGTGACAATGTCGAGATTGGAGAAAACGGGTCATTGAGAATCATTTATTGTAAATATCTAAGTCGGTATGTATGGCGGTGTTCGGACAATTTTTCTACTACTTTCACTTAGGGACCATGGCTCTGTAGATATTTTGATCGAAGGCTCCACCTTATTATGAGATAAGGGCAAAAGGTGATGTCAAAATTGTGTTGATAATTAGATTCTTATTGATTTGATGACTATCCTAGAAAAAAATTGCATAGTCCTGTAACATCGAAATAATAATGACGGGAATGAAAATATTTTTAATATGAAAATACCATTATTTTTACACGGATTTTCAATACGCAGTTTAGCAGCTAGAGCCACCAACAACTAGATGTGACTAGATGTAGGTATAGGTACAGTACTATTTTTTACATCTAAAAATTGTTTGGTATTTTGTAAACAACTGCTTTTGTTCTTAGAAAAGATATAATGGCTAATTAGAAGCCCCAAGTGTATTTTCACGAGTTTTTTTTTAAGCAAAACGATAAAATAAAAATAAAATATTCTTTTAAATTTAAGATTGTTCATTAAAATATTTGGGCATATTTATTATTACCTACTTGATACTAATACGCGTGTATCGATTAAAATAATAATACAAATTTAATTATCTTATGATCACAACTGACAAAACATAAATACAATCCAATATAGATATTCTCTGTCACAATAGCAGTCTATTTATCTTTATAAATATTTAAAACACCCACTCCTACTGACTCGTAAGTGCAGTAAAAATTTAAATGTGATATGTACAATATATTTTACAATTAAATAATATATCAAAATAAATAAACTCACCCATAGTGTTCACTATGCCAAATTATTGTGTAAACTGCACTTCCACTACTGTCTGAAAGAAGTGTCACCTGAACAGTACTACTGATAAAATTCATCTTAAGTATTACCTTATCATGATGTTCATAGATAAACGTAGATCGTAAAGTGTTCTGTCTGAAGACGAACAAAACAGCACAAACCTCTCTTAACTCAAACTACAACAAAATAATATCACTACATTGAGCAACCTTATCATAATTAAATTTAATATATTGTCTATCGAGTCTTGTTCTATTCGAGTATTACTCTACATTGCCATATTCGTGCGTATTTATTGAGATACAGTTCAAAAGCATGAACTTAGTCTAGAGAACGTTTAATAGCACTACATAGATATTTACTTCAGTGTATTTTAGTGTTGTTTAGTTTTTGTCTACTTTTTAAATTTGTTTGCTGTTTCAATGCATAGCTTGATGACGTTTTTTTGTTGTTCTTGCCGTTTTAAACGTAATTAGAACCATTTTTGTCTAGAAATAATTATTTTTGAATACGGCTATTTACTGTGAATTATTCCGTACGTAATTAATAAATAGTTCACATAAATACTTGTAGGAATTAAACATTTTATAGGTTTTAAATTCTATCTTAAAGAATATTTCAATCTTATTTATTTGCTTATTATCACTGGAACTGGAACCGGAACATGGTATACTTGGTTGTATGTAGGTATATATATCCATGGACATTTTATTTAATAATTATCATAATTTATCTCTAAGAGCTTTCTACTCAAACAAATGTAGGTGAAGGTACGGAGACCCTCAAAACTAAACATTATAATAACTATGAAATATTGTTATTTATACATTTAATTCTGTTCAATTTTTTTCTGTATTTATTACAGAAAAAAATGATCAGAAAGGCGATAGTATCAGAGATACAGATTTTTCTTGTTCGGCTGCTATTCTTTTTAACTGTAACATTTACATGTATAATTTGGTCAGTAAATGTTTTTATTTTATTACTGCTGACCCGGCGAACTTCGTTTCACGCGATATCTTTATAAATGTTGGCTTATGTGTTATTATGATGCATAAGCATTAATTATTATTGCAAAGTTTCATCTCAATCCATTCAGTAGTTTTTGCCTGAAAGAGGAACAAACATCCATACATACTCACAAACTTTCGCGTTATAGTAGGATTATTATCACATATTTTGCCGACACCAGGTTTCAGCACCAAAACAATATAAAGAATTAGTTTTATTAAATAATCTTTATTCTTATTTAATATCTGAAGAAGAAATCTATCTCAATAGAAGAGCTAGGCACGTAGAGAGTAGCAGCATTATATGCGGCAAGACAGCAACAGCTGCACCTCTTGCAGCCTTGAGGACTATATCAGCGTTTTGAGTTCCCCAATCCTGGTTGGCCCGAGCTGCGCTGATGCTGTTGATGCCCACTTGGAATTCAGGGATAGAGTTCTCGTTTTCACGGAGGCACGTCTCCATCTATAAAGAGACGGTGTGTTTTATAATTTGTTCAATACTTTTTGGTGAACGTTGACATTACTTTGCAATTGAAATGATAGGTACTCGTACATAACAAAATTGGCATCTATTGTTTTTAACTGACTTCCAAAAAGGATCAGGTTCTATGTTCGTCTGCATGTATTTTCTTTGTTCATCGATGTTTTCGGTAATAGTGAACCAAATCGAAAACTTATTTTTTAGTTCGAAAGGGTATACTCCCGAGGTTGTCCCATTTATACATTTTTAAGAAATCGGCTGAGTCGTTTTAGAAAAATCAACAATAATGTAAACAATTCGAGTGAAATATTTGAATTTTGTACACGATGGAAGGCGGTTTTGCCATTTTTTGCGAAAAATAATTATGTTATTATAATATTATAAGCTTGGATTAATGATTAGTCTCGCTGCGCTTGCTCAACCAATCATTAATCTAAGATTATAAGATTGATTTATCAATTACTAGCTTTTGCCCGGGGCTTCGCTAACGTGATATTTAATGTTGTGCCACAGGAACCTTTTATTATTACGGGACAAAAAGTAGCCTAAGTCACTTTCCGACCTTCCGAACTAATTGTATCTTTGCCAAAAATCAAGTCAATCCGTTTGTTCCGTTGTTACTTGAAGGAGTAACAAACCAACAAAAATTACGAGGTGGTCACGGGTAGCCGTGACCACGATCGATGCAACTCGGTCGAAACGTCGGGATGATGAGGTTTTTATTTATCTCGTAATTTTAGTGCGTGACTAAGTCCCGTAGTACAAAATAATAATGTGTTCAAATCGCGATAGTTTAAAAACAACATCTAAAATCTATTAAACTTACCTTATCAAGGCCTTCTTCGTCCAGGTAGCCAGCGACATTGGAGATGACGCTTTCAAACCACGCTTGCAGAATAGTTCTGTGTAGAAAAGCCAAATCTTAGAAAAAAATATTTATTGACTAGCAGATAATGCTATATTTAGCGTTAAGTCCTCCTTTTATACAAATTGTGTGAAATAAAGAGTTATCTTAGCGTATATTTCCATCCATCAGTCATAGGATGTCTTCTGCTGAATATAGGCCTCACCTGCAGACCTCGAATAAGATCAGTTGAAAGCGTCATAATGCATATTTTCAAGGTTGTATACATAACATTTTTTGAACCTGCAAATAAATTGTATTATTTATTAGATAAATAAAGATAGAACTAAGATAGTTGGCCACTCTTTCTCTTCCCCTCAGAAATAGGAGTAAGCTAGAGCTTTTATCCAGTTTCTCTCTAGCAAAATATGTCATTGCTATTTTCAAATTGACTCACGCTCTCCTGATCTCTTCGTAGTTTTGCTGGAGGAAGTCAAGCACCGCGTGTGCGTTGGGGCGATGACCCATCATGATGAAAGTGAATGCATTCACACGATCTTGAGCCTTCACCACATCATCATCCAGAGTCATGTTCAGATACCTGTGGAAAACAAAAGTCATTGTCATGTAATATCACTACCACTACATAGTATAAAACAAAGTAGCTTCCCACTGTCTGTACCCATGTTTTCTTATATCTTTAAAACTACGCAACGGGTTTTATGCGGTTTTTTAATAGATAGAGTGTTTCAAGAGGAAAGTTTATATTTATAATACACCTGTGTGAAGCCGGGGCGGGTCGCTAGTACCTAATATAACAAAGCACTGCATTTGTTTTGCCCTGCTAGTACTTCTTTAGTAGGGTCAGAACAATCAACAATTGGTGGTTAATTATACAGCTGATTACTCTGTAAAAACTTTAGTAAACAGAAGGTGACAAAAGACTTGATAAGGTACACAAGGCATATTTTGGTGTGGCAATAAAGAATTTATCCATCTATCTTTATCTCGAATTTTGGATTGGTCCCATAGTAAAAAGAGTTCATAATGACGGTCTGAATCACCCCCTTTTGGCTTAGCACAGAATCTTCCGCTTGGACCGCTCGGTCGTTGAAGGTGTAGCCTTCTTTATCTCAATGCTGGGTCTAGGCCTTTCTCTTATGAGTAAAATTGTTCTGTGTTCTCTTACGATGCCATATTGTATCTTGCTATTTATAATAATCATAATATATTATGATAAAATAGTTGAAACTTACGCTTGTACCGCGCGGCTGTCAGATGTGCATCCGAGGTATCTCAACATGGCGACCTCATCAGCTTGGTTGTTGGAGGCTGCTCTACGGTTGTACATGAACTCCCACGCGTCATATCCGCCTTCTAGGAGACCCTGGCAGAACACGTGGCGTCTGAGGTTAGGGTTCACGCTAGAAAGAACAAAAAAAATGTAGAGACATTGAATAATACTTCTCATTCTAAGTTTTCAGAGATGCGACAAATCACACACATGGACGAAACTTTTTGTCAGCTTTGCAAGGACAAGGCAAGTACGAGAATAGCCGCTCAATTTGTAACTAGAATATCAATGTTTGCTACGATAATTATATTATAATATCAAAGATGTGAACATAAACGAGGGCAACTTACTCCAACTGAGACAAATGGGCAGTTTTTAGTTAACTTTCACGTGACTTGCTTTTGGATTGTAACTAATTTTCATCCTCAATGAAATAACATTATAAATTGTCGGGTAAAAAAGTATTGACAAAACAGAGCTTTTTAAATATTACAAAGTGTAATTCTAGTTATATTTGTATTTTTTTTTTGTATAATTATATAAGCAATTTATTTTGACCCAACCTATAATGGACGAAAATCGGTCTCAATTTTGCACAAACAACGTCATTCAAAGGATGGGCCAATTTCCTGTGCCTGTACGATAACTTACTTCATATGATTAGTTATCATTTTTACAAACAAATTGCTTATTGTCACGCAATCTCTCGAAACTGCTTCATATAATCTTTTAGTGGCCTTTTGTTTACTTTACGATATTAAAAATCTTTTTGGTACCTTGAACTTGTTTGTTGAAAAATGAATAGGCTTTTTATTCATTACAGCATGAACGCGCTACTTCTGGTCTTAGTACCTTTTTCACTGCAATCCGTGATTTTTTTAGAATGAGTGTAAACTTTTTATACCGTTTTCAGGACGGAAAGGAAACATCAAGAAGAACCACGTCTACGAAATACAATAGCTTATAGCGTACTGAGCCGGCGGTGTAGATGAGCCTATTTTTTTATATTTATTCCGTAATTTTAATTCTTACCAACTCAGTTTTAGACAAACAATATTGTTATAACAAATTTTTAGTTGCAGTACGTCGAATCCAAATATCATAATATTATTGTGATATGTCCTCGCACCTCTCAAAAAATGTGTGATCACATTTCATGACTTAAATTAATCGCATTTTTTTTCTTTGTTTATAAAAGGGCAAGGTCTTTGTTAATTACAACAAAATACAGTTCTACTAAGGTAAACAAAAACTACTACATAAAAAGCAATTGATCTATAGAATTTCTAGAGATAATCCAATTTATCATGGCTTGCCAAATTTAAATTATTTCTTACGCGACTCCGTTGGTACGAAGAGCGTTGAACTTCTGTCGTGAGTTGTTGATGCAGCCCTCGTGTCCGACGACGTTGCAAGCGAAGGTCAGGGTGAAGAAGCGGTGGAGAGTCCTGGTCAAAGGTTCATCATCCACTACGTCGTAGCCGAGGTCATTGACCACGTTTTCTATGAATTCAAGGAGGATATCCTGCAAAATTCAATTTTGATAATAAAGTACAGTTTATTTCGTAATTTTTACATGATTTACCTTGACATAAATGTAGGTGTATCTTGAAATATAAATACTTCAAGGTTAATGCAGATCATTTGTAGAAATTACAATTCTATTTTGTCTATAACTTTGAGCATTATATATGAAAATAATTTTGAAAAAAAGCATGATTTCAAATATGTATGTAAATATGTACATTTCTAGTAAGGCAAATTAGATACAATTAGACGCAAAACTCATAATTTACGTCACAGTGAAACGAAGCGCAGATTTCATTTTTAACTTGTACAATGATGTTGTATGACGTTTTCCTCAAGAACAGACTACATATTATTATTGACATTCAAGTTGTAAGGTGATATTGTTCCGGGGCCATTTTAAAGAGATTGAAGTACGTGCTTCATCATTACTATTTGCCCTGCCCTCCTACATAAATTCAAGGGCTCTTTCGTGGTTTCGCCCCGCAAGCTGTTCGGTCCGCGGGGCGAATCAACGAAGCTTCTTTTTGAAGGCCCTCTTTCGCCCCGCTAGTCATAACTTCCTAAATCAAGCGTATTCCGTCGATCGCCTTGCCATGCGCCATCGACTCCATCGAGTGTCCACAGATTACCTACTTGAATAATTACGATGTTTACGACATATCATATTTTTTTAGCTTTTAAATTTTACATATTTTGCAGTTTATTATCTATTTTACACGTCGACGGACTGTAATAAATAAATTAACTATAGTAAGTATTACTCACATCAAATTCAGCCAAAACGTCAGGCATGTGCAAGAACCGGTTTCTCAACCAGCTGAAGCCGGTGATGGCAGGATACCAAGAGAAGTAGCTGGTGTCTTTCTTCAGGAAGTCTATGACTTCGAAACCGAGCTCGTAGGTCATCCTTTCCGAACGCATTAGAGCGAAAACGTCGTCTACAATCTGGAAAAAAATAAAATAAATAAAAATATTTCATGAGACATGGAAGACAGTCGAACTATTAAAGTTTTTAAATGTCTGAGTAGGTACTTTTTCTTTAAATTTTTATTTGGATAGGATTCCAAAAAAAGGGTCGTCTATATGTTTTTTTTTGTGTATGTTCATCGATATTTTCGTCAATTGTGAAGCTATATCGGTTCACAAAAAATCCTTTTTTTACTTTGGAAATTGAAAAATCAGCTGAGCCGTTTTTTGATAAATCAACAATGATGTACTTAGATGTCACATCAATTCATGAAAACCATTTGAATTTTGTATACGGTGGAAGCAGGTGGTACCATTTTTTGCGAAAAATAATTATGGCAATGTTGCGGAACCAATTGGAAATATTCAAAAATTTTATTAATTTTGAAGTACTTTATCTTCCTCATTTGCTCATAGATTCCTTAATTTGACACGTAACGTAACTTAAACAACATGGTATCGGGATACATTTCAAAGCCTCGAACGCACGGGTGCGATTGCGGTTCTGCTGCCGCAACACGGGAAAATATTTCAAATCGCAGTTTACATAAGCACTAAAACCGGACGGCTCACTGCATTATAGTGCGTGTAAAATTTTGAAAAATTTATAAACTCATAAGTTTATAATTTCTTCAAAGGAAACTTGTTGAACTTGATTCATAAAGTTAGTAACAAAAACCAACCTGAGCTCTGTTAAGGTGATGAATGACAGTAAAGTTTTCATTGAGCTGTTTTGCAATCAGCCTCCAAGTGTTGACATCGTAGTTGACTCGATAGAGACCTGTAATTTAAATAATTTTAATATAATACCACACCTGAAAAAGTACCTGTACTTTGCAAAGGTTGCTTTGCAAAGTACACATACTTTTATAACCTGAATAATAAATAATAACTCGCCTTTTTGCTGAAGATTGAAGATGACCCATTCTTCGCCTGGGTTCTCCAAGACGTCGACAAAGTTATGTTCATTTGTATCCATAAAGAATTGTGAAGAATTCAGGTTCTCGAAGTCAGGATTACTGGCTGAAGTGAAGGTCAGAGGAATTGGCCAGACCTGATTAGTCTGCTGTGTGTCGGGATTGATGAAGAATCGTTCCTGAGTAAGTAAAATTAGATTGATTTAGGTCGTATAGATAGCTACGCCGTGAGAAATTATCATGATAATAGGCGCCATCGTAAATTTAATAGCAACGTAAAATAGTGTTTTCTCTATCAAAATACATATGGTGACAAAAAAACAGGGCTAATCTAATTTACTATGGAGAGTTAGTGGAACTAAATACCTTAACTATATCCAATATATATATACAAAACTAAATAATTTATTCTAACTTTTACTAAAATATTGAATAAACTAATACTAAAACTTAAACTAAAAAAAAAAAAAAAAAAACCCAAAACAAAATAAAACCTAGTCTAAAAGCCCCTCGGCAGAGGGTAACGTGGCCAGAATGCTGGCAGCATTGCCTCGCTGAATAGCAATACTCAGCTTTTGGGCGAAATAGATGCCAGCACTCTGGTCACGTGTCACCTCTACCAAACGCCTGGCCAGATCTTTATATAGGTTATGAGCGTCCGGCCCCCACGGACCTAAAGTCTCAACCCTAAATGGCACAAAATGGTACATCCTGTCTAGGGACCCATATTTGTGCCGTTTGAGGTTTTCCGCTTTAGCTGCAGCAGCACCAGCCCTGTCTGCTGTGTCGGGAAGGTGAGACGACGCCAGTGTGTCGACGCACGTCGCGTCCCACACCAAAGGTCGTCCCACCTTCCATGGCACCAACGTCATTCCGTCGGGTCTTTTACCGTCGTCCCGCAACAGTACATTAGGCTCTAGGACCGACGGGACGCCAGCACTGACAAAGGCCCGACGGATGATATCATTTAGGGTGGCGTGCCGCGAAAAGCGCCCTGCACTTTTTGTGCATGACAATGCGTGGTGACCGAGACGATCGACCATATCGCCACATTGGCAGCGGTGCGGGACCAGACATGGGGCACCTAAACGGAGAGATACGCCTATCCGGAAAGAGTTATTATCCAAAAGGTTGCCAACGTTACTTGAAGGAAGGGCATGTAGCCAAAGCCCCGACTCCCATCTTGAAACGGCAAGCAAGCGAGCGCGCTCTGTGGTACAACTTGAGGTTTGAATTAGTGTTTGCAGTTCTAACTCACAGAGCGGCCCGTCCCACTGTCTATTATTCTATTTACTATTGTAATTACGATGGCGCCTCTAAAATTGGGCCCATTGAATTACTTAGCTTGTAGCATAGTTTGTTATAAGGTACATATACAGAGTGTAAATCTAGACAAAGGAGAAATTCTAGAATAGCATTGTGACCAACTTTTACTGTGGGATCAGCGCCGAAATCTAAAATTTGTCGAAAGTCTACAGTGATTTACGGGATGTTTAGTAAAAGTTGGTTAAATAATTATAATATTTTAGAATACTCGTACCTATCTACCTCCGTCATTTAGATAAATGTACACTCCATATTCCGTCGTACGAGAAATGATCTTTTCCCAGCTCACCTTTAGCCCTTTGACGACCACGGGGACAAATGCGTCCCAAGCCAATAAATAAAAAAAAACTGTATTAAAACTATGCGATTGCATACGATTTTACTATAAATTCATTTTTGAATGTATCTTTTGTATTATTATAGCTAGGAACATACCATAAGAGACACCATTTTTTGTTTATGGTCATTGGAAATTGACATTACATTTGGCGCGCTAATCTCGTATTTTGTCTAAGTAATTTTTAGTGAAAAAGTTTTCATTATTATTTTAGAGCGTGAATTAAACCTTGCCTGGTAAGTGAATTGTCGTTTTTTGTAATAAGCTAACCAAAATTTATGTTTTGTACTTTGGTAAGTGATTGTAAACACCAAGGGACAGCGGTGTCCCTATGGTCGTAAGGAGGCACTTTTTGTATGGAAAAGTTTACTTACTGTAGTGATGTTTTTTTGTCTGATACCCTCATTTTTTATTTATTTTGTTGAAGGATATGTCTCCCAAGGGACGTGGAGGACGTGGGAGGACGTGTGAACTCAGGGAAGATGAAATTTTTCAAATTTTGAGGGGTGATAATAGTGATGATGAAGATGAATTGCTGCTTGACGAAGAAGCCCAAAGGCTCCTGACACAGGATGATGACCAAAGAGTTTTAGATGCTGAGATTGTGGATACGCCGTTTTCACTTCAGGAATCGAAAAGACAATCGCCTGAACCTTCACCGTCGATAATAGAGCCCGTCTCCGAATCTCATTGCAATAGTCAACCGGATTTCAAGTGGAGCCAAAGAACATACCACCCAAATGTTTTCCGTAGGTCGATTATTAGTTTGGAAAGATGACAATATGTCAAGAAGCTGAAGCCGATACATTGACTCCTTTTGACTAGGATTGTAACACTACAATAAAAATATGAGCGTTGTTGATCTCATAGATCAACGCAAGGAGTGCTATGAAGTAGATCGAAGATCAAAAATAAACTATTATCTTCGACTATTTTTCGATCTGTTTGACATATCAGTAAAGACACACCGTCTACACTAAGCTGCATGATCAAAAACAAATGAAAAGAAGCCTGCTATCCAGCTTGAAGTTCAGACAAGTCGTAGCTCGGAGTTTGATAAATGGTTTTACGGTCAGACAACGAAGGGTACTCACTACGAAAAACCAGTACAGTACGCAAATCCGTGAAACGGCCATTGGCCTCTCACCCTATGGAAAGATAAATAACCTATCAGAAAAAGATGTGTAATTTGTGCCAAAACCAATTTCGAAAACTGCACAAATAATACTTGCGTGATACGTAAAGTCTACTTCTGCTACACCAGTGAAAGAAATTGTTGCGCTGTGTTTCACTGGTAGAGTATGAATATGATAATGTACATACTTATTTCTTATTAGCAAATAAACATAACTACAGTAATAACAAAGGAATTTTGCTGAAATAACTCCCTAAATCTTATGTAAACTTAGTAATTCAAAAGACTTAGTTTCAGAAGAAAAGTATCTCTTAGCGACCGTAGGGACACATTTGTCCCAACAATTTCCAAATAAACCAAAATAGTATTTTATTATTTTGTTTCAGAAATATGTTTTTTAACGTCTAAAGTATCGTATTAAATAGCTTAACTTAACATAATAGCTCCCATAGTCTTATGGTCCTGAAAGGGTTTAAACAAATACTACAAAAAATATAGGTCTTACATGTAAGGGTCAAACGGTAAAATGTTTAGTAGGAGAAGTAAAATGTTTTCAAAAACATCAAAGCTCTCACCTGTCTCACAGAAATAAATTCAGGCCGAACGTCCACATAGATAACCGGGTAGCCAGGTTCGTCTACCCAGTAACGCAGGTAGTTAGCGATGGTCTCAGGGGTGATGGTGGTTCCCGTCACAGCCCTGCTGAAGGACTCGTAGAGGTGGTCGGGGTATGCGTGCTCGTAGGATCTGAGGAAAACCGTTTTAAAATGTTTCAATACTAATAGCGATTACCGATAAAACCTTTTAGAAATGAAAAGAAGTTCATACATTCTTTTGATGATTCATGATAACAATGATACAAAACAGGAAAAAACATTACACTTTTTTAATTTTTAATCACCTATCACCTATTTCTGTACCGTAACCACCAACGTGAGTAAATAGAGTAAAGTACAATTTAATTATCAGTCATTGCAATAGTAAAAAAAATTACAAAATTCATAACCATGTTCAATACTATAAACAATTCCGGATCAACGTTGCGACGGCTGGAAAATATAACATTTTTACTCTAGATTCATATCCCTAGTCGCCATTTTTGATGCAGTTCTAATCTATTCTATAAGTTTTGTTTTATCACAGTGAAGGTTTATCAAAGTCCAAGTATGTAAAAATCGGTAAAGCTGCCTAGAAAGTAATTTTTCCTACGTGTTGTTTCATCGTAAGGATTCCCTTTGGCCTTCCTTCCCGTCCAAGCCTGGTTCTACTACCAGACTAATAGTCACACAAAGTGCTGGGAGCACCAGCGTGTTCCTTTTGGAGATCCCGGAGCTCCCAAGAAGGCACAAAGGCTGGCCACCGAGGGGGTTTTAGTGGGTACAATCCTACATAACCCGACTGCACCCCAAAGCAGTTGGGCATCTTTCGAAGATTTCATGGTTGCCTGGAAGAAATCGCCATGGGTGATAAGGCCGCCAATTTATAATCATGTTTAGTCCTTAGTGTGTACATATTGTTTAATTATTGTTTGTGGTTATGAATAAAGAGTTTTGTCTGTCTGTCTGTCTGTCCTCCTCGTAAAAAAGGCCTTCCTTCCCGTAGATGGCCACATACATCATAATGAAAAAATGAATGATATCATAGTATTTGTTCATCAACTAAAATAACACCATGGATTCGTTTCGTTCCGTAATTTTATTACCACGCTGTCAAAAAAAATCCGTGAAATCAGCCTTGAAAGTTGTTTCTCCAGCAAAATGTTTAATCGTAAGGAACATCATCTAAATAAACATTTTCTTATTCTTAAAGGAACACAGTAGTTATCTGTTTTACGGAACACAGCGCTTGTTATCAAATAGTAGTTTATGCAACTGTCATATAATGACGTGTTATATGCAGTTGCATACACTACTTTATCTTCACTAATAAAAAAAAAAAAAAAACATATTGCGAAACATTAAATTCACGCGTACGTGTATTGTCACAGTGAACTTGGCGCCATTAAAATCTAACCAATGAGAGCGCAGCTGCGCGCGCAGGGCCAATCAGGAGCGAGCGCGCGATGTTATAATGAGATTTTACGATATCGATGTGGATATTATAACATCATGTGAAATTGCTTAAATTGAGTGTTTTGTTGTCTGCGCTATAACAGTAGTCATTATAAGTCAAGTATTGGAAACATGTACAACATTAACATTAACAATAGAATGTTACAACATTAGTGTAGATAAATTATATTATTTTTTACCTTGCTGTCAAGAAGTCCGTCAAAGCTGCCTTGAAAGTAGGTGCTCCAACGAAATGTTTCGTCATGAGGAGCAAGGAGGCTCCTTTAGAGTAGCTGATGCCGCTGAAGTGTCCGGTGACCTGAGCAGGACTGTTTACGGTGTGCTGAAGAGCTCTGGTATTAACTCCCCAATCGGCTGACAAAGCACTTTGAAGGTACATGATGTTGAATTGGTCAGCTAGTTCCATTTTTTCATCGACCTGTATGATAGTTGTTATTTTCATACTTTTGCAATTTGAGCACATTTTTCTTATAAAACGGAGCTAATCGCGCACTGAACGTATGAGGTAAATTCGTCGTCATCTATTCATCAGCCATAGGACATCCACTGCTGGGTTTTCAATTAGGCTGGTTGGAAGCGGGCTACACCCAGCGAGATCTTGCAACTCTTAATTATATCGTCAGTTCACCTAGTAGGTAGACGTCCTTCGCTGCGCTTGCTGGTGCGTAGTCTTCTTTTAAGAACTAGCCATCCGTTCTTTGAACTATATGCCCGGCCCACTGCCATTTTAACTTGCTAATCCGGGGTAAATGGGTTGCTAATATTTTGCTATCCCCAAATTAATTAATAATGAGGATAAAGTATAATGTTTATTTTATCTCGTATTTTCAGTGCGCGATTAGGCTTGTTATTTTACTGTGCCGTAGTAAGATTTGATTTTATTTATTTGCGAAATTTCTATTAATTTAGCAAAAAACACGAATATACTAAATAATTAGACATTGGCTATGAAATTTTTGACTTGTGTTCTTGAAAACCAAAATTAAGTCAGAGCTAAGGTTATCCAATCTTACGAAAGCAAATCATTTTATAAATATTTTCTAGCTAAAGTTTTTACACATTTGATAGAGTTTATCGTAAATTGCAGTTTTCTAGGGGATTTGTATAGCGCAGTTTCATTTGTATAGAAATTTGCAGTTTACACTAACACTTTTGAGCGTCAAAATAATTCACAAACTCACACTACGGGTAAAGTGTTTCTAAGATATCGAGTATCAATTCAAATTACCTATGACATATATTCATAATCACTTTTTTAGGGTTCTGTACCCGTAAAAACGGGTCCCTATTACTAAGACTCCGCTGTCTCCAGGCTGTACCTCATGAATGGTTATAGCTAGAACGTTGAAATATTCACAAATGATGTATTTTTGTGGTCGCTATAACAACAAATATAACTAAAAACAAAAATAAATAAATATTTAAGGGGCCTCCCATACAACAAACCTGAATTTTTTATAAACAATAAAAATTTTTTTTTGCTTGATATTAATAACGACAACAGGAAGATGCTTGAAATATGCACGTAATGTTAAGTGGTATATTCCCTACAAAAATAAATAATCAAATTAAAATAAATTTACTAAGGGTGGCTTCCATACTGTACGGAACCCTTCGTGCGCGAGTCCGGCTCGCACTTGCCCAATTTTTCTTTTGATTGATTACTGTATGACGGACTTGATTAGGAGTAGATAAACTCAAGCACACTGTTTAATTCCAGTGCAATTAATGTTTTTTAAATAAATAAATAAGTAGATTTATTATCACTGCTTACCTTTTTTAGCCTCGTTAAGCTAAAGATAAAAAAGCCTTTTGAAAGCGTGAAAAAAATATATTGTGAAAACCAACGTATTTAAATTCCATCATGGAACTGTTAATGGTACTAGTGCCGACGAACCAAATAAAATGTAGGGAATATATTTTTGGTAACGTTTTGATTTGTCATCACCTAAATGATTTCATAATTATGTGATACCATGATACATTATAATTATTTATGCAATATGAAATAGGTAGAGTTTTCTGACTAATAATAATTTGTACTTAGTTAAAACTTTTTATCAAGATATCTTTTTGGAATTTCTATCAAACTCGTGTTTATCTTGCACAAAAATAAGGCAACTGAAATATTCTTGAAAATAAGCATAGTTGATATGCCTACTTTCAAACAATAACGAGGCAATAATTTTTGGCAAAGCATTCCTTTTGGATAAAACTTTATCCACTGATATTAAAAAAACCGCTACTAGTTTAATTCTGAATTTGTGTATTTTTTAAACTATAAAATTCGCAACTGTATGATAACTTGATCTTGTTTTAGCAAAATAAATGGCACAAAGACCAAATAGTTCGGTGCTATGCAAGAATTATATCGAGAGTATCTATTAAAGATAATGTTTATTACTTACACCATCCATGGCAAAGTACTCGAAGTAGCTAGCGAACCCTTCATTGATCCAAACATTGTCCCACCAGCGGGCCGTGATGAGGTTTCCGAACCATTTGTGGGCCAGCTCGTGGGCCGTGATGGTGCCAATGTACATCTTGTCTAGGGCGTTGGTCTCACCCTCTTCGTAGAGAAGGCGGACCTCTCTGCAATAAATAGGTACAAATGAGATCTGTTCTTTTTCCTTCTGTATTTTCAGAACAATAACAGGGTATTGTGAGAGTGAAGATCTTAGTACTTAACATTTGTAATCTTATTGTATTGTATATTTTTATCTATGTTGAGAAATAAATGAAATGAAATGAAAAGAAATTAACCGCCTTATTAATAAACGCAAAGTTACTTCGGAGTAGTTACATAAAATCCATTTCGTATTTTATTTTCTTTGACAAATTAAAAAGAAAATACCATTATGACGGCATCCCATTTCTAATAGGTACAATTATGTTTTATAGATATCAAAAATAGTAATAAAAATTTCTAGTGGATTATTATTACAAACTTAAATATTTTTTATTAGTAAGCACTGCCTGTGGCTTTAATATTTATAAAGTCGAAGGTTTCCAACATGGCTAAACGGTTCACCAATCAGAACTCACAATTAAATGTACTTAGGTATCATCTGATCCACCATAGTGCTCCGATGCAAATAACACCCGCCGTCGCTCAATGGAAGACTGAACATTGTTTAGAAACATTCAACATATATTCTTAAATACGTTACGTGCCACATAATCAACTCTACAATACAAAAGTACCTGTAAGTAACCAATCCCCAATTCTCAGTAGCTCCAGAAGCCCAATAAGGCGACGCAATTTGATCGTTCTTCAAATTCTCATCCATGGTGTAGTATCCGATTTCGAAGTAGTCTTCCAGCCACTCCGTCAGTGGTGGTCCCACTTCCAAGGCATACTCTCCCTGGCCAGCGGCGGTGGGGCGAGCGAGGATACGGTAAGGTCTTTCTTCGTCGTGGTTCTCGGCAATGACAGTGAATGCTTCGCTGATGTGGAACGTTACTAGGTACGCAGACATTCTAGGAGTCCTGTGGAAAATCTCCTTCACGCGGTCGCCCATCCTGTAACAGAAAATAATTTTGTAGACAATTTAATTCGAGTCTTAAAATAATGCCTCAAACAACCCTCACAAGGAATTAGGATTGCAAATGTTCTGAGAACTGCAGGTGCTAAGTTTTACTAAATTATTTTACTTATTTTTAAATCAAGGTATTTATTGTTTTTACACAACCCTAAATTCATGTTTTGGCTATCAATTCAGGTATGATATTGTGTTATATAAAAATATACCAAGTGAAGTTCTTTATGGCATAAAAAAAGACTTCTCTGCCATTTGTGAACGTTTCAACGTATTTTAGTTAATTTATTTCGTACATTATGTCTGATACGATGTATCATTTTGTTTCATACGGTTACTTACGGGATGACTTCTTTAACAGGCATGTTTGAGAAAGTCTCGCCAAAGTTGGCTGGTCTGTTGATGATGATGTCGAAGGTGCACTTGAAACCAGGCTCGTCAAAGCTGGGGAAAGCTTGTCTGGCGTTGACTGGCTGAAGATGAGTGGCAGCGTACCAGCTGAAAATAAAAGTTTATATTTTGTATCGCTAAATCAAAAACTCCAAAAGCAAAGCAATAAGTTCAACCGACAAGTTTTTAATGTTTATTAATCCAAAAAAATTTCATCACTTGGAAAATAGTACATAGCTCAGAGCGTTGGACAAATCAGATCCTAATCACTATTTACCTCTATTTCACAGATGCAGTCATCGTTGCCGAAAATCATAAAAGATGATGTAAAATCGTGAATTTGAAACTGATGCACTGATAAATCGTGACTCCTAACATTGGAGTAACGACACAAAGAATATAAGTAATATTGGTTAACTTAATTGACTTACTAAACTCGGCCATTGTTGTCCTTATACTGTCCTCGGAACACACCTCGCTGTAGAGGCGTTTCGTTGATGTTCCCAATATAGCGTATGGTAAGAATGTATTCCCGTCCATTTTCCAAAGTTACACCTTCAGCAAGGTTGATCTTTAAGAAGTGGTGAGACCGAATCCTCTCATATGGATTCCAGACATTGAGACGAATGGGAACAGGCGTGGGATCCGCGGTGGTCAAGGTGATCTCTTCAATTTGCCTCACGTTTTCTTGGATGTAAACGGCGGATATTCCGTCTCTTCTTGCCTTAAATCAATAAATTGATAAGTAACTAAAACATATTGCAGTAAAACCTAAAAAGTTTCAAAAACATCATAGATTGGTTTTAGTAAGAATTTGAAAGCTAAAAAGAGTTTTGATTACCATTAATGTTGTAACCGAAACCTAGTAACTGTGCCTTGTACCTAACGACGCTATGACTATGATACTTACAACAACAATACATAATTTTTTAAAAACTCTTTTTGTGTCGGAGGTTAAAAATTGCAATAATTGATAAGAAAGACATGTAGTTTTATGTTACATTTTTCACGTCACCTGTTAATTTTTCAGCGTAAACTCAACATTTCAACAGATAAATGTGTGATTCCGGAAATAATGAATGACTGAAGAAAGCATCAAAAGTTAAATAAAAGTAGTAAATTATCTTACTCTCATGTTGATTTTGACAAGTCCATCAAAAGAAAAAGTGCTCTTTCCTTCAGGTGCAGTATCAAAGTAAGGAGTCACTTCCACTTCGGAATGAATTGGGTCAAAATCTTCAGGAACTCTATAAAACTGCTCTTCATTGAAGGTTGCAAGATCGCTGGTGTATCCTACGTCGACAGGAATATCCGAAGCAGCTAGGACAAACAGTCCCACCACCACTACCAAGTTCACAATATTCGCCATGACGCTGGAAAAATCAACTAAGTATATAAAAAAGACCCAAATCGTTGGCGATAAAGTTGTACAATAATATCATTTCAACTTAGAGATAATACTAATATGGTGAATTTTTTGTTCGGAAACACCTGAATTAACAGGTCTATTGTGATTTTTATTTAAGACAAGATGTGGTAAGCTAATACGCCAATTTCGTCAATAGACGTTTGTTTAGTTGGACCATAAGTTAGTGAAACAGAAAATAAGAAAATAGGAAAAATGAATAATAGCTGATTAGTTTTAGATCTACGTTTTTAAATCAAGGTCAAAACCAACTACTTATTCAATAAAAAGCCTGCTGAACTGACACAATGAAGACGCGAACAGGTTGGTTTCAAATTTTTGTTCGTTATATTTATGTCTAAAAGGATATAATTAAAAATTAAGATACAACTTAATCAATGGCGTAAGCGGTGAGCTACTAAGAAATTCTAGTCATGGTAATAATATTTGCGATAAAACATTATAGGTAATATTATAGTAGCTACCAAAATAGCAGATGTTGTCAGTACTTCAATTGGCTAAAAAACCAAGTTCACGCTAGCTAGATAAAGGACATCCATAATAATTTTTTTGCAAATAAATGGTAAAACCGCCTTCCATCGTGTACAAAATTCAAATATTTAGCTCGAATTGTTTACATTATTGTTGATTTATCAAAAGCGGGTCAGCCGATTTCTGTAAAATTTAATGGTAGCCCCTTGTTGGTATACCCTTTCGAACTAAAAAAGAATTTTTCGATTCGGTTCACAATTGGCGAAATTATCGATGTTAATCGGGTACAAATTTCGATCATTCACTCGAATTGCTTACATTATTGTTGGTTTTTTTCAAAACAACTCAGCCGATTTCTGTAAAATTTAAATGGAACTACCCCGGGAGTATACCCTTTCGAACTAAAAAACATTTTTACTATTCAGTTCACAATTGGCGAAATCATCGATGAACAAACAAAAAAAAACGTACACACGAACATAAAACCTCCTCCTTTTTGGAAGTCGGTTACAAAGAAAGAAAACCAGATAAAAGAATATTGAAGACGCTGACAGAAATTACTCTCAGATAAAGATATAATTATCATATTAAGAGTATTTGTGTTAAGTAAAATAAAAGTATATGCATACACGATTATACGAAATGAACACTTAACTGATAATTATTAATATTTGTATAAATAATAATCAAAACCTGTTTCTACCTGTTTTCAGGAAAACGCCATGTGAAATGAGCTAAGCACCTAAATATTATCTATTGATTTGACTACAATTATGTGGATTGCAATAAAGTTTATCAGGATTATTCTAATCTCACTGAGATTAGATATACCTACTGATTACTCTTGACAAATAATTTAGTAAGATTAGATACGTATCGATAAATTAAAGCAAGATTTAAGCGGTTGCGTAGTTTTATTGGCCAATTTACAGACCGCTAACATGAATTGATAAATGTTTCTATTGCTCCCAATATTCTACTAAAACAGTTTATTCTCATACATATGTATGTATACGTATGTCGTAGTGATAATTTGAACTCAACTAGGTGTTCTAAATTAATCAAGGTATTATGTAACAGACGATTAATTATGGTCAGTCTAGCTAGCCCGTGGTGGCATTTTGAACGTATTGTGATACTCAATTGCTAATCTAGAGCAGAAAAAGTCAGCGCAATCTCAAAACATAATATGAGAAGTCTCTAAGATCAAGAGAAGAGAATACTCGTATAACACAAAAGTCTCTAAGATCAAGAGAAGAGAATATAACACAAAAGTTACTTACGTGTGATTTTATAGCAAATAGCAAGTCTAGATACTAATAGTTTCGACAGCATTTAGCGATCTTTTTCAAGATGAAGTACTACGTGTACGTGACGCGTACTTCATGTGCTATATTCTAATTAAAATAAGCATATATCATGGTCCTTTTTAAGATATTTTTTACACAAGTAAAATTTTAAGAATACGTTTTTTTTTGTTTTAATACATTTTTCAACAGGTTTTCTTTCTATGATTTTGCCGCTTTTATCATTTGATACTCACTTTAAACACTTTCAATGATAAAATCTTATTTCTCTTGCATTAGCTATTTATTATTATTATTTCCTAGTTATCCACGATTATGAGTTGAATTACTTGAATTATTACTTACTTTCATCTTTAGTCTCTTTTTACATATATTTTTGTTTATCACATACCACTTCTGCACTAGTCTCCTCCCATATTTTTTAATAAGTCCCGGTCCTAGCAATATCTTGCAAACCTTTTTATATATATTTTATCCAATGAAACCCAATTAGTTTAGGTTTTAAGCCAGTTACGTTTACAAATTGCATTAATGCAATTGCCGAATTACGGACAGCATTGTCTCTTAAATTAAATGGTTCCATTCTTCCATCACACTGGCGCTGACGCCACGAAATTTCTCTTTCGTATACGAGTATTACCTTAAATTGTGTGCATTAGTGTTTCTGGAAATTGATGAAGTCATTTCATAAAAAATTTAAGTAATGAAACAAAATTTCGTTGAATCACTATCTTTATAATTACAAGTATGTTACAAAGTAGATCACATTATCAATGCTAACAACGTCATAACGAAGAGCATAGCGGCGGATATCATGACAGAGCTGGCACTGTCGCGGGCAGCTGCAATGATGGCTTCGGCGTTGGCGGTACCCCAGGCCATGTTGGTCCTGGCAGAGCCGATGGCATTGATAGCACTGTTGAATTGAAGGCTGTTTGTCTGCGTCGTTCGGAGCCAGTCTTCGTACTGTGGACAAAAAAGGAATAAGAAAAGTGCTAAAAGCTTTTATTGTACTTATTGTCTCAAATTTTTTTAAGACAAAATCGGATCGGAACGGAGACAAATTTTATCAGCTCCCTCCCTCAATTTTGTCCTGTTCGCACCAATTACTCTCGCCATGCCAGCGAAAAAGAGTGAACGACGAAAGCGACGAGGTAAGTTAAGCCTAAGGCCACAGCTCGTCAACAATAAGGGGGCAACTCTCATATCATCTAAGCATGCTGGCGTTGGGATTTGCAATTCATCCTGCTCGTTTCAATTTATCACAGCTCAAGAGTGCACAGGACGGGTTCCGAAGACCAACGAGAGCAAGCTTAGACGATACTGCTCTGGATCAATTATTGGTTAACCACTGATCACACATCTAATCCTAAAGACAACTACTACAATACCAAATAAAAACTACTACCTAAATACTACAACACTAGATATGAATTTCCTGCTGAAAAGATTTAGTTAATGAGGGCTGATGATCAGTGGTCAACACTGCGGCCCGCAGTTTGCAGATATATAATTTAAACGTTTTATTGTAACCTTTATCGAGGTTACTGTAAAAGGTTCATAAATCTTAAAGTCACTTACTTCAACTAGTTCAGGCTCATCTAAATAGGCGGCCAAGTTTGAAAGTGCCGTGTGAACTGGATTAGCCGGGGCTTCTTCAATGTATCTGAAACAAACATTCAATTATGTAAAAGTGCTATTGTAATCAAGATTTTGGTACTCTTTTGTCTACTTATCCATCCATCAGCCGTAAGACGTCTACTGCTGGATATAGGCCTCTTCTTCCTTCCTTCCTTTCAGCCATAGGACGTCCACTGCTGAACATAGGCCTCCCCTAAAGATCTCCAATAAGACCGGGTGGTAGCGGCTTGCATCCAGCGCGAACCTGCGGTCTTAATGAGGTCGTCCGTCCACCTTGTGGGTGGACGTCCTACGCTGCGCTTGCCGGTACGTGGTCTCCACTCGAGGACTTTTCGACACCATCGGTCATCAGTCCTCCGCGCTATGTGCCCTGCCCATTGCCACTTCAACCTGCCAATCCGCTGGGCTATGTCGGTAACCTTGGTTCTTCTACGGATCTCCTCATTTCTGATTCGATCGCGTAGAGAAACTCCGAGCATAGCCCTCTCCATGGCTCGTTGGGCTACTTGAATCTTACTAATAAGGTCCATAGTGAGAGACCACGTTTCTGTGCCGTACGTCATCACTGGCAACACACACTGGTCGAAAACTTTCGACTTGAGGCACTGAGGTATGTCGGACGAGAAGACGTTACGCAATTTTCCGAACGCTGCCCAGTCGAGTTGGATTCGGCGATTGGCCTCTTTCTTGAAGTCGGACCTACCTAACTGGACTACTTGTCCTAGGTAGACGTACGCGTCAACGACTTCAAGAACCGAGTTCCCAACTGAAATGGGGGTGGGTACAACATGGGAATTACACATGACCTTTGTCTTGTCGATGTTCATTTTAAGACCCACCTGTTGAGATACTCGATTGAGGCCTTCGAGCATCGTACTGAGTTCCTCCATCGACTTTGCCATGACTACGATATCGTCGGCAAACCGAAGGTGAGTGAGGTATTCGCCATTGATGTTGATGCCGAATTCTTTCCATTCCAGGAGCTTAAAGGCGTTCTCCAGAGTAGCAGTAAACAGTTTCGGAGATATAACATCTCCCTGTCTTACGCCTCTCTTCAAAGGGATCGCCTTGGAGCTCTCTTCCTGTACTCGGACCGACATAGTGGCGTTATTATACAAACACTTCAACACTTCGATATACCGATAGTCAATACGGCATTGTTGAAGAGACTCAAGCACAGCCCATGTCTCGACACCACAGTCCTCTCGAGTCCACAAACGCTAAGCAAAGTGGCTGGTTATACTCCTCAGTCTTCTGTATAACCTGCCGCAGCGTATCTATGTGGTCCATGGTACTAAAGCCTTTTCGGAATCCGGCTTGTTCGGAAGGCTGGAAGTCATCAAGCCTGCGTTCGAGACGATTCGTAATGACTCTTGAAAACAACTTATAAACATGGCTCAGAAGCGAGATGGGTCTGTAATTCTTCAATAAGGTGTTGTCACCTTTTTTAAAGAATAGCACCACCACGCTTCTGTTCCATGCTTCTGGCGTTATGCCCTCGAGGACGACGGTGTTGAAAAGCTTCTGAAGGACTTGAAGTACCGGTTCACCCGCTTTCAGAAGCTCTGAAGTGATTCCGTCGTCACCCGGGCGGCGCCTTGTTGTTCTTAAGTTGGTTCAGGGCCATTCTAATCTCGTACAGGCTGATGTCCGGGATGTCTTCGGTGAAGTGTCGGGTCAGCTTGGCTCTTGGGTCTTTAGCCGCGCTGTTTACAGGCTTTGCTACCGAGGCGTATAGCTGTCCGTAGAACTTTTCGATCTCCTCCAATACCTCTGCCTTGGTCGACGCTCATCTATAGATTTCTAATAAGGTCAGTTGGAAGAAGCCTGCATCATCGCTTTCCTGCGATCTTTATTATATTGTCAGTCCACCTAGCCGGTGGACATCCTAAGCTGCGCTTGCTGATCCGTGGTTTCCATTCAAGAACTTTACAGCCCCGTCGGCCATCTGTTCTCCGAATTATGTGCCCTGCCCACTGCCACGCTAAATTGCTAATCCGCTAGGCTATGTCGGTATTTTTGGTTCGTCTACGGATCTCCTCATTTCTGATTCGATCTTGCAGAGAGACACCGAGCATAGGCTGCCATAGCACGTTGGGCTACATTGAGCTTATTCATAAGGCCCACAGTAAAAGACCACGTTTCGGTTCTATATGTCATCACTGGTACCACAACTGTCAAAAGCTCTCGTCTTGAGGCACTGATGTATATCGGATTGTTTTTTTTTTTTATAGATTTTCATTGTTATGGTTCTATGATTAACCATACACAAGTTTATAATTGCTGACTTTTTTTTTCTCTTCAATTTTTAAAATAACTTATCTGGGAAAGTGTGGAAAAATTAAAAAAAATGTAATTTTACTCACGCGGCTCTGATGTCGTCAATTTTATTCTTGACGAACTGCAAGACGGTGTAGGCACCTTCAGGGTTACCCAGTAGCGCATAGTTGAAAGCGTTTACTTTGTCGTGGGTTCTCACTTCGTTTGTCAGGGTAATATCCAAATAACTGAAAATACAATTAACTTATTTACTACGATCGTCAACATTTAACCTTAACGTTTAACTAACTGATCTGCATAACATTTTTTACAACTATTCAATGTTTTAGAACAAAAAATAAATAAGTAGTAATCATAAAAGTAATACAAAAATAATTGGCCAAGTACGAGTCGGACTCGCGCACGGAGGGTTCCGTACTGTATGGGAGCCACCCTTAAATATTTAATTTATTTTAATTTTATTATTTATAGGATTTTTTTTTATTTGAAAGGAATATAAAACTAAATATTCTGTGAAAATTTCAAGCATCTACCTGGTACCATTATTAGTATAGAGCGAAAAACGTCTAAAAATTCAGGTTTGTTGTATGGGAGCCCCCCTTAAATATTTATTTTATTTTGTTTTTTGTATTTGTTGTTATAGCGGCAACCGAAATACATCATGTTTGAAAATTTCAGCTGCCTAGCTATCATGGTTTATGCATTTGATAGAGAGAACAATAATTCACGTTGCTATACAAATTACGATGGCGCGTTTAAAATTGGGCCTATTATTAAATAAATATAAAATGAACGTACTGGATACGCTTTCACTTTTCTGTGCCAGTCTATATCAGAAAAATAGCAACATTACTCACTTTAACAACAACTCAGGATCCCTCGTAGCGCCCAGGCCTCTCAGCATTTCCAGTTGGTCATTGGCATAGTTGGATTGCCTAAACCTGTTCAGCAAGAACTCATAATGAGTCCTGCCTCCTTCTCTCAAACCGCTCACGTAGACGTTACGACGGATTTTAGGGTCGATCCTGAAACATTAATTAGTTTATAACTAAACGCCTTAGTTTTATGGCTCTCTAAGATTGTTGTGATGTCTGTGGGTGTCTTACACAAAATCAAAGGCTGCAGAACCTAACGCAAGATAACGTATTTAAATTTTCAAATATACCTAACATTTTTTTTTGGTTCTTGCTTCAAAAACAAATAACTAAGCTAGGAGAATAATAATTGTGGAGAACGGAAATAACTGTATTCATCCTCATGTGACAAACTGTATGAAGTTTGCTTTTGTCACGATCCTACATTTGTGAGGACAGGGTGGTTACAATAATGCAATAAAAAAATTCGAGATCTTTATGAACGAGGTAATCAGTTATCACTTTTTTTCGGGTTATTTAATACAAAAAAGTTGTCGTAAAGGTCTGTAATTGTCGTCTTACGTACCACTGACCCGTAGTCATAGCAACAAATCTGTCATAGGATTCCTGGACACATCTGGTGTGGCCGAGCATGCAAGCAAAGTGCAAGACTGATTGCCGAGTCATGCTCTCAGTAGGGGTCTCGTTCTCTTTCACGTCGAAACCGTATGCGTCTATTACGTGCTCCAATTGACTCAGTATATAAGCCTGAAAATGTTTGTAAATTATCATTTAACTTTATCTTTTTTTTTAAATCAACTTTATTTCAATATCCCAAAATAGTAGCGCACATCACATAGAAAGTAGAACTATGTGATATTTAAGTAGAAGTAGGCAACGGCGAGGTAAAGCAACGGTCATCGCGGTTAGTCTCTATACCTATGAATAAATGTTTGCATTTACTGAGTCCACCGATGCTCGAATGACTTATTAAATTTTAGACTTTAAATATTTTAACTGATATAACAAGAGCCGATCTGAGCCTTCCAGAAGGTTTAATTAAAACTGAGTAACCTGGACTATTTCAACGGCTCATAATTTTACTTTTTTCAGTTGGTCGCCATTGCCGGCAATACTAGCAGCACTAGTCACAAACAGAATGTAAACAGCTCTGTACACAGGTTAAACTATGTGCGTTTAGCACGCACTGAAGTGGAGATATAAACGAAAACAAATAAATAAATAGACTGCCTCGGTGGCTCAGTGGTTAGTGACCCTGACTTCTGGGTCAAAAAGGCGTGGGTTCGATCCCCACCCAGGGCAAAAATTGGTGTGATGAACATAGGTGTTTGCTCTGTGTCTGGGTGTTATTTAGGTACTATCTATATAAGTATGTATTTAAAATATGTATATGTAGTGTATCAGTCTCTGGCAGCCATATCACACGCTATGCTTAGTTAGGGGTCAGGGGCCGTGTGTAAGATGTCCCTAAATATTTATTGATATTATTATTTAGCCACAACTAGGTATACTCTTTATGTCTCCGTAGACAAAAATGAGGAAAGATCATTAGAAAAAGAGAGAGGTGGAGGAGGTCACGATCTTCAGATATGATAAATTTGACGTACCTACCTAAGAGTATACTAAACGAATATACCAGAAAAAAAAAAAAAACTATAGCTTACATCGAACTCAGCGTGGCTGTCAGGAATATGGCGCAGTCTGTTTCTGAGCCAAGTGTAGCCGGAGATGGCAGGGTCCCACACGTGGAAGTTCGTCTCTTGACGTAGGAAGCGGAGGATGTTGAAACCGAAAGCATACGTCATTCTGGCGGATCTCATCAGGGCAAACACATCGTCCACAACCTAGAAACAAACAATATTTATGAGTTTCGAAATCACATAAAAGGATGCTAATTGATTAGCAATAACCTTGTATAGAATAGAACTTATTGAAATTGACTAACAATACTTAGGCACCTATCTAAACGTCAACAAACTGTTTATTTTACTACAGTGTCTTTCCGTATAATTTTTATATATTTTTGCAAATACAAAAGCAAAATGTATGGGTAAGTAAACGTTAAAAGCTAAATAAAATGACGCTGATTTTTGTACTAAACATATTAGGATGCACCCATTAAAACTTAACGTAATTAGATTACGAGTATTCTCACCTGAGCACGGTTCAAATAGTGGATCGATTCTGGCTCTTCAAGCAGAGCGTCAGCAATCAGTTCCCAAGTTCTATCATCATAGTTTACTCTGTAGTGAGCTGCAATATTCAGATTTGATAATAAATAACCAAAAATAATCATAACAACAATTGCATCTAGCGTGTTTCCAAACAATGTATTCACAGTAATCGAAAAAACCTAAAACTAAGTGAATTTGCTTGAAACATTTAAAAAAAAGATCAGCATGAACTGGCGCATTACATCTGCCCCTACCAGAGATACTACGTGTTTATAGATAATACATATTATACTGGCTACGTGTTGAATACAACCGCTCTATCAAGAACGCAACTGAGAAGAAAATTATGGTAGAATCGTCAGCAATGTCGAGTTTCATTTTTACGATAGTTTCTACAGATGACTTACCGTGTTGCAAATGATTAAATATAACCCATTCTTCGCCAGCAGGTTTTGTAATTTCCAATGTTTCTCCTTCCATCATCATAAGCGGTCTAAGGTTAGTAAAGTTCCGACTGCTTTTAGTCGAGTAGGTTATGGGGATCGGATACAATTGGCTAGTAGGGGTCGCTGTGGCACTCTGGAAGAACCTTTCCTAAAATCAGAAAATGTATTTGATAAGATCGCACGAAGTGTAATAATGAAAAAAAGTCGTTGGTTGTGTAATTGAGTATACGAAAAGAACGTTCTTCAATTTCAACTAGTTGCCTACAAAGAGCTCCTCATAGGCAACCAGTTGCGTACATTATTTGCGTACGCGGCCAAAAGCATTTTCTCATATCAAATACAAGTTTTGTTGTGATATTAAAGTTGTTTAATGTTTATTACCAGCAAGACGTCTTAACTTTATTTGCTCATTACAAAAATTGACATTTTTTTATATTTCAAATTTCTGATTTATTTCAAATTTTTGTTGGCACTATCGACTATATCTTGTTTCGGTTTGTTAAGAGTACTGGTGCACACCGGCACCCACATCATTGATTGCTTTTTAGATCTTTAGAATAGCGACTCTAAAAACAAACACTAGTGATCCCAATAAGACACGTATTTTTGAAATAAACGCATTATTACTATAATTTCACAGTGATCAAATTGTGTTACCTGCTTAAGGCTTATTCGTCCTGTGGAGTGGTCCACGTCTACTTCCAATATCGGATAACCGGGCTCATTTACCCATATCCTATAATATTCTTCAAAGTTGAAGTCACCGTATATGGCTAAAGATCCATCTTCATCGGTGGCTTTCTTAAAAGCATTGAACAGATCGAATTGATCGGTTGGCTCGTAGGCACTGAAAATTGAAAAAAAAAAAAAAAAATTTTTTTTCTGTCAAAGTTACTAAAAGATCTAAAAGAGTTATTTTTGTGACAAACATTTCAAAAATTCGTCGCGTACGCAGGACTTGAACCTGCTTCTCTAGGATCACTATCCGAACGCTCTCCCAACTGAGCTAGTTCACAGTCCTGACATTGCGCCAAACCTAGTGTGGGAAGCACTACAAAATTAAAATCATTTCAATAAATCAAATGTTGGAAAGATATTTCAATTTAATAATTACTACTCTAATAATCTGACTCTGACTGTTCTTGTTACAAATGTTGTCTTTATAATTACCGCGAAATATAGCAATGGCCAACCTTTGCTCATTGTGAAAAGGTTACACAAGCAAAGCGAACCTACTATTTCCTGATCCATAAATGATATTTATAATTGATTTTTCAAATAACTTACTTGTCTTTCAAGAAATATTGGCACCCCTTCTGGAAACTCTCAGGCGTAATTATGTTGACAGTCATTCTCAAAAAGGCGGCGGCTTTAGAATAGCTGATGGTGCCAAAGTGACCTGTGACTTGGGCTGGCGTGTTGACGTCGTGGTTCATAGGAACTGTGCCAGTACCGGAGTCGAATGAAAGAGAGGTTTGGAGATACCGGGAGTTGAAATGCTCATTGAGTTCATATCTTGGGTGCGTCTGCAAGAGTAAATGAACTTCGTATTTTGGTGAGGATTAATAAATAATAGGGTTATATATAATAGGGTTACTTTTTATGATAAACATTTCTAAAATTCGTCGCGGATGCAGGATTCGAACCTTGGGTCTTCGGATCACTAGCCCGACGCTCTGACCACTGAGCTAACCCGCTGTACTTTTGTGAAGTGTTTATCATTTTTAACTAACTTATAGCGTTGGTTAATCCTGCATCCGCGTCGATTTTTTGAAATGTTTATCATAAAAAGTAACTCTTTGAAATAAACCTAGTATGGGATGTACTATTAAATTAAAATCATTTCATGAAATAAATTAATTATAAATCACCATGATTAAGATCGTATCTCATGTGCTAATTTGAAACGTTGAAATACTTCAAAATGTAGTTTAAACTCAAGAATTGAAGACCATAGGAGTATTTTTGAAAAGGACTAGGTAAATAATAAATGGAATTTATAAAGAAAATTGAAAAAGAAGCTAGAAAAGCAAAGTTTATTAATTTGCTACAACTAATGTTGATAATTTAAACAATAGTGTAACGCAAGTTTTTTATTTTTAACCGACTTCCAAAAAGGAGGAGGTTCTAAGTTCGTGTTTATGTTTGTTTTTTTTTTTGTGTGTATGTTCATCGATAATTTCGCCAATTGTGAACCCAATCGAAAAATCTTTTTTTAGTTCGAAAGGGTATACTCCCTAAATGGTCTCATTTAAATTTTACCGAAATCGGCTGAGCCGTTTTTGAAAAAACCAACAATAATGTAAGCAATTCGAGCGAAATATCCGAGTTTTGTACACGATGAACATCAATAATTTCGCCAATTAAACCGAATCGAAACATTCTTTTTCAGTTCGAAAGGATATATTTTCAAGGTTAGCTCTTAAATTTTACAGAATCAAGCTATTTAAATTTTACAGAAATCAGCTAAGCCGTTTTTGATAAATCAAAAGTAATGTAAACAATGCGAGCGAAACATTCGAATTTTGTACACTATGGAAGGCGGTTTTGCCATTTTTTGCGAAAAATAATTATTTACTTACAGCGTGTGCAGCAATGTAACCAAAGTAGCTAGCAAAGCCTTCGTTGATCCAGGTATTACTCCACCAGTAGCAAGTGATCAAGTTACCAAACCACTTATGTGCAAGTTCGTGCGAAACGAGTGTAGCAGAATAATGTTCAACGCTCATAATGGTTTCCGCCGGATCGATGATAAGGTTAAGTTCTCTGTAAATATTAAACAGGAAAATCATGAAATTCTATGCTATATCACCAGAAAACATAGGCCAATAAATCAAACTTAACGGCGTGTATGAAGTTTGCTACAAGGTGCTCAAAACCCGAATCCTTGCGGCCCTGGCAAACAAATAAATTGCAATTACGCAAGGACTTGCCACACATTCACAGACACATTAAGTTTTAATGGAGCTCTTACTTATGTTTAGTTCAAAATTATTTCTAATTACCTGTAACTAACCATTCCCCAGTTTTCAGTGCCAGCAGAAGCCCAATCAGGAGACGAAATGTGGTCATTCAACAGATAAGGATCAAGAGATTCGTAAGGCATGTCGAAATATTCACTGAAATATTTGGTCAATGCTACCGCCAGGTCCAATGCGTGGTCTCCAAGGCCAACAGTGTTAGATCTACCGATAATCCTTATAGGAGGATCAAACGATGTGTCTTCCGCAATCACTGTAAATGTTTCGCTCACCAAGAAAGTGACAAGGTAAGAAGACATTTTGGGAGTTGGGTAAAAGTTTGCCTGAACGCGACCCTCGTCTCTCCTGAAATTACAAAATATTATATTAAATTGTGAACAACTTGTGCTTATTTATTAAAATTATTTATAATAAACAGTACTATAATATCCGAGGCTCAAGGTAAATTTATTCACACAAAACTTGTATTATAACATTTCATAAAAGTAACTACATTTTACAACTACTATGCTATTTCGCAAACCTAAACAAATTAATAACAATAAAAAAACACTTGAAATAAAAAAAAATGAGTACGAGTATAGATGACGCTGGTAGTGGGCAGTTTCCAAAATGCTAGCCCCATTACCACGTTGGATAGCAATACTGATCCTTTGGGCAAAAAGAGGCCAGCATTTTGGTCACGTGTTGCGTCGACCAGTCGTAATGAAAGTTCTTTATTAATGTTTTTTGCTCTCGTTCCCCACAATACTTACATAAGGATAGACATGTTACCAGTATTGGAATAGGTGGCATAATAAGAAGCCGGTTTGGTCAAATGGAGAGTAAAAACTGCTTTGAAAAGGGGTTCGTCCCAGCACGGGAATGCCTGTCTAGCATTATAAGGCTGGAAATGTGTTGCCGCATAGGTTCTGGAAAAGTAAATATTTAATAGGTTTATATTTTCACATTCTGTTGGGACAATGACTATACGCGAGTACAGTGCTAGTTGCCGTATTTTTATTTCTTGAAAATTAATCTTAATGCGTCATATAATTTCCAATATTATCATACATAATGATCTACTTACTCGTAGCTATTTTGCTGCTTAAATATTGAAAGCGAAATAAAAGAGTCTTCGGCGATTCGCCCCGCGGGCCGAACAGCTTGCGGGGCGAAACGACGACATAGCCGAAATAAATACCTACATCTAGCGAAAACAAAATAAATCGAAACTAAGATATTTTAAAATAAAATTGCATTTAATTTTGACAAGTTGTAATTTCAATAATATAAAATTAGCAAGGGTTGCCTGGAAGAAATTGCTGTAAGCAAAAAGGCCGCCATTTTTTGCACTAGTTTTAAAGTGCTTTTTTTCCTTTCTGTATTCTGTGTTAACAATTAAGGGTTCACTGGTTCATTCATTCAATAATTGAACCAAAAGTAATAGTGGGTTTGTAAAATTAAGTAGGTAGGTACCTACCTTTCAACACCACTTTCATCGAAGTAAAATCCTTTCCAAATTCCACGTTTCATCGGACCCTCATTCATAGTACTAGTATAATCGATAAATAGGGTATAGTTTTGACCAATAACCAAAGTCTCAGCCAAGTTGATTTTCAAAAAGTGGTATTGTGGCTCCAGGGTATATGGGTTAAATCTCTCCAAACGCACGGGACCTGCTTCAGATTTTAAAGTAATTTCATTGATTCTGTCGACATTCGCGTGAAGGACTACTTGGTTCACATTTTCTTCCACGGCCTGAAAGAAGCATAAATTGTCAAAAAGTTATTTTGTGAAAAATATTTCAAAAATTTGTCGCGATCGCAGGACTTGTACTTGCTTCTTTTGGATCACTGGCCCGATGCTTTACTAACTAATCTTTACTAAGCCAGTCCACCCCCTGACGCACACGCCTAATTTGTGAAGTTTTGTTACTTAATAAAAACAAAGTGCAGATCAGTACAGATAAATTAAGAATAATTACTTACTTGAATTGTAATAAACTCGTATCCATCATAACTGTAAGGTCTGTCGGGCCTTTCAGCGAAGTAAAGCTCGATGTAAATGTCATATTCTATAGGAATCACATTTTCGGGTAGTCTGTAAACTTGTTCGTCAACATTCCTGTTGACTGATTCCGTGAGGTGGATGGTTGGATCAAACTCTCTGCTCCACAAGGGAAGATCGTCGTCCCCTTTGGCCAGTGCTAATAGCACTATGCTTAAAACACTGACTAGAAGTTTGGACATTTCTGAAAAAAAAAAACATAAATATACAGATTAATTGCTAAGTAAACTACTTTTACTATGGAACCAACTCTTAAACCTCGTGGAACGTCCAATGACAAAGTAGACCATTGATTTAATCAAGACCATAGGATCACGCTGGATGCAAGTCGCTTCGGTTGTAAAATCCATACGGCTAAAGTAAGTTCGTATAGGCCACCCGGCCTATCCCTGTCCTGCCCTATCCTATCGGCTAGCCCTGTTTTCAGAGTGTTTAAGCCGCCTGAAGGCCCCTGACTTGGCTAAACGGTTAAACAACCGGAACCTTAAAATTAACGTGTCATCCGAGCCACGGTAGCGCTCAGTTGGAAAATGCCATCAGCGGTCACCCATCCAAATACTGACCGTGCGGAACGTTGCTTAATTTCGGTGATCGCTGACAAACACCTAATCAAACTAAGGTACGAGCGCTACACCAACGCTACATCCATACGGCTGATAATTATAATGATGACGATGATCATAAACTCTATTTTTTTTTATCTACACTAATGTTGTAACATTCTACTTATGTTTCCAATACTTGACTTATAATGACTACTGTTATAGCGCAGACAACAAAACACTCAATTTAAGCAATTTCACATGATGTAATAATATCAACATCGATATCGTAAAATCTCATTATAACATCGCGCGCTCGCTCGCTCTCATTGGTTAGATTTTAATGGCGCCAAGTTCACTGTGACAATACACGTACGCGTGAATTTAATGTTTCGCAATATGTTTTTATTATTTTTTTTATTACTGAAGATAAAGTAGTGTATGCAACTGCATATAACACGGGTATTAAAACACGAGTGTGAGTTTATGAAACGAGCGCAGCGAGTTTCATAATAGTAACGAGTGTTTTAATACCCGTGTTATATGCAGTTGCATACACTACTATTATTTAAGTATACATTGCCTTATAATGTCTAGTTACAATCATAATTATGAAAATGTAACGTTATACACATTACAACCATGTTTATAGGGTGTTGCAAATGGTACATTACAAGTTAGATACTAAAATAAAAACACATAATAGTTTTGGAGATAGTTCTTAAATTAGGAGATAATTCTTAAAATTCTAAAGAATTAGTTATTTCGTTTACGTGTAACAAATTGTTACGTGCAGTAAGTTTTAACAGACAGTACTCGTATGTACAAGGTTAACCAAAACTGATGTACTAGGTTTAGACCATCATGATAAACAAATTTTACTATGGGGCCAACCTGAATTCAAGACAAAGAATCAGCTGTTCCGTACATGATTCTGGGCTTAGCTTTATTGTAAAGAGATTACTCATAATGTTCATTTAAATCTGTACTGTTTCTGAACTATTAAAACATATTTAATTTCTTATCAACAAAACTTAAAAACTTTACTCATGATATCTTAGAATATATCCATCGTCAGAAATACACTCAATATAAGCCGTTGTATAAGATCATCAGTCTAATCGCCTCCCCCTCCACTCTCACTTACCTACGCCACTGAGCCCTAGATTATAAAGTATAAGATAAAGTTATATAATAATAAGTCAAGTGCGAGACGGACTTGCGCACGAAGGGTTCCGTGCCGTATAGAAGCCCCCTTCATATATTTTATTTAATTCGTTATTATTCATTTTTGAAGGGAATATACAACATAATATTCTTTAAATTTTTCAAGCATCCTCATGGTGCCGTTAATAACATTGAACAGAAAAATCATGTTTCTTGTATGGGAACACTTTTAAGTGAATATTTAGGTAAATATTCTGTAAATATTTCAAGCAACTACCTATTACCGTTGTCAATCTCGAGCAAAAAACGGCAAAAAATCAGATTTGTTATATGGGAGCCTCGTTTGATTTTTTTTCTGTTTCTACTATTTGTTGTTATAGCGGCAACAGAAATACGTCATCTGTGAAAATTTCAATGTTCTAGCTACCACGGTTCATGAGATACAGCCTGGTGACAGACAGACAGACAGTCAGACGGACAGCGGAGTCTTAGTAACAGGGTCCCGTTTTTACCTTTTGGGTACGGAACCCTAAAAATATCTTGCGTCCTGATCGTAAACCACACACGTGTCGAAGTTTAGATATAAACCGAATCAAACTTATTGACGGCTACGAAGCTACAACCTGCGCAAAACCCAATCCAGCGGGCTTAGCATAAGGACCATAAAATAACTCTATCGACTTGTCAAAGCGTGACAGAGTTATGATGAAGTATATATCTGTCACCTTTGCGCACGTCGGTAAACTCTTGTCGTGGTCTTGTATGCTAAGACTGCAGGCTGATTGAAACTCACCTAACAGCGCGAGGACAGGGTGTCACCCAGCTTGTAGCTCCGCTAAGATGTTTGATTGATACTATATTAATATAAAAGCAGTATTTGGAGCATCAACATATTGCTCCTAGCAACATTTAGTCACATTACTATTAAATTAACTTTAATGAGGTCACTTATTGAATCACATGCAGACATCATCATGCAGTATTATAGGCACATACATAATTATAAGCAAGTTAATTTTGGGTGCTCAAACACATTAATAATTATAGTATCATATAGGACCGAACTCTGCCAAGGCTTAGCAAAGCGAAAATATACGCAAATCATCAAAAACATGCCAAGTCGATGACGCAAGAAGATAATTATAGAGGTAGTCTGATGTTCTAAAAGTTCACTTTATAAATGTTTGGATAGAACAAAACACAATCGTGACCAAATGGACTCATTAGCACTTCACTTTCTCTTTACTACATTGTTTCTTATTTGCTTCGTTCTTCTCGTAAATAGTGAAATCTGCAATGGGCTAAGGACATACAACGCTCTGCTCAGTCCCACACATCTTTACTTCACCTTGGTAGAGTTTTGACTTTACGGAAAGTATACTCTAATAACTTATACAACCCTGGCACTGTAAGATGCACTCTATAAATGTTTGAATAGAGCAATACACAACCATGACCAAGTGGACTACACGAGCACTTAACTCTACTTTTGTTACTACTTCGTTTCTACCATTTGCTTCGTTTTTCTCGTAAATAGTGCAACCTGCAGTGGGCTAAGGATCTACAACGCTTTGCTCAGCTCTACACATCTCCACTTCATCTTGGTAGAGTCGAAACTTTACGGAAAGTATACTGTAATAATTTATACAACACTGGCACTGTAAGATTGGTTAGCAGTAGGTACCATTTGAATTCCATTAAAATTAAATATATCATTTTATATAATGTTTTAAAATTGCTGAAGAATCTTAACTAAGTTAAATAAGAATCGCATGTAAATATTACGTAGGTATGATGCAATTAAGAATTTTTAAGTACTCAGTAAAGTAAAACCAATGAAAAATACTTACTTGACGGCAAAAATGTCCTAAAATCGCACCTCTAGAACACCGATTAAAATGTATCAAATGGTTTTGAATTATGCCTGGTTATCTCGATAGGCCAATAAAAATACTGACAAGGGGCGAATTGGAGTCGAGTAGGAAAGGTTCCGTCGAAAACAAGTTGTTCTCTTAGTTGAATGTTTTGTCGCAAAATTTATTTGCGCATGAATATTTTTAACCGCCTTCTAAATAGGAGGTTCTCAATTGAACTGAATGTTTTTTGTATGGTACGCGATTGCTCCGCCTAATTATAAACCGTTTTTGATGATATATTTTCAGCTGAGTCGTTTTTGAAAATTCAACAATAATTTAAAAAATACAAAATTGATGGTACATCCTTTCGTTCAAACTGTTCGAATTCTGTGCTGTTTGAAGTCGGTTGTACCATTTTTGGAGAAAAATTATGAATAATAGTAAGTTTGTATTAAGATTGCCAACTAGTAATTCTTACTGAAAAACTAAGTTGAGTATGCATTGTGTATATTTTCACTCTAACTACATCAATAACAAAGTTTACAACAAAATATTTATTTACAGAACAGCTCGGTTTTTAGATATTTCAGGTTGTGTACGATAGCGAAAATCGCCCATATTGATGAATAAACTTATGTCCAAGAGTACGTCTGTTGCCATCGTTTAAGGTTACATCTTGTAACTTGGTAGGTACATACAATAATGCCTTATACATAGTAAGTAATACAAGGCACACAAACAATGTAGGCTTCCTTCATCAGTTCTGTTTTCTAGAATTATATACGGAACTCTTAAATGGATTCTGATGTTACTAGATAAACGTATTTATCATATCATACCTTTGATATCGAATTATACCCAATCATATTTTTTAATCTCTAGATAAACGAGCGTAATCGTAACCAATTGTAATTGGTATTACAGTTTAATCATTAGCATGACCTTGGAAAGCGTATAATTTGTTTATGCAAATGATTTAAGAAGCCCTTGTATTAGGAACTCTGACTTTGCCCTGTCCTCCTAAACTTTTATGTTTATCAGAAACCTACTAGCTGGAATATTTCTTAATTGTCTTAAGGGGTAGACACTGTGTAATTAAATAGAAAAAAATGTGCTCGCGCCTATTAGGTAATTAGAACTTTGTAGCCTTTGCTCAATTTGGGTAAACTCAATACTTAGCCACGATTTCACGGACCCTAATTTTTATTTTCGAAGTGTAAACTTCTTTAGAAGTGATGTGCACTTTTTAGGATGTGAAAAAAAAATTGAACACGCGTCAAGACTGCTGACGTGACCTGCTAGTCAAGCATGCGACCACGAAATGCCACGAATATAACTGTTTTCGACGTGTGAAAATGTGACAGATATATACTTTGCCATAACGCTGTCTCGTTCTGACATTACGAAAGAAATATTTCGTGGCGTGCATACTAGCCCGGCTGATCGACACTTCGTAAGACGGAGGGAGTTAGACTGCCGGCGTGGCGTAGGAGAGGAAGTAATATCCCCCTCTCTTTCTACCGGCGAAAATCTATGTCTACTCCTGCTGTTTCGTTTGAGCGGCGCAGGGCGATTGTGAGTATGTAATATTGTATTTTACCACAATATGCGAAATTATTCCCTAACTATCACACAATGTTCAAAAATGCACAACGTTAATGTTCAAAATTTTCAATCCTGCCGGCACTTCCGAAGTGCAACTCGTTGTTTTGTTTAAAACCCGCTTTGCATTTCCATAGAACCTCGCATAATGAATGTTGCCCACAAAAATGTTGGTCTTGCGCCGTCACTGAGCACGTGTAGGTTACTATTTATCAATGTCGGTACATACTTATAATTCAAACATTACTTAGTTAAGTACCAAAGTTGCATAGGTGATAAATACAATCTTTATAGGGATTAGGCAATTCCAGTTTGTTGTCGGAAGTTTTATTGTCCCGACAAGATAATAAGACTGCCTATAATACTCTTTTAAAAGTATTTAATCATTCTGTTTGTGTTTTTTACCGACAAGGCGGACAGAAGACCCGGGTAAACTGCAATAGCAGGGTGTTGGCCGCTTTCAAAACATATTTCGTAGATAAGTTTTATTCCACCCTTATGAACATGAACATCGACTGCCTCGGTGGATCAGTAGTTAGTGACCCTGACTTCTGGGTCAAAGAGGCGTGGGTTCGATCCCCACCAAGGGCAAACATTTGTGTGATGAACATAGGTGTTTGCTCTGTGTCTGGGTGTTATTTAGGTACTATCTATATATTTAAAATATGTATATGTAATATATCAGTCTCTGGCAGCCATATCACAAGCTTTGCTTAGTTTGGGGTCAGAGACCGTGTGTAAGATGTCCCCTAATATTATATTATTATATTTAGGTACTAGCTTTTACCTGCGGTTTTGCTCACGTGGTATTTTATTTTTTGTACTATCCCATAAGAACATTTCTTTTTGTGGGATAAATAGTAGCCTGTGCCACTTTCCGTTATTAAGTTGAGTATTCCCTTCAAAAATAAATAGTTATATTAAAATAAAACATATTAAGGGGGGCTTCCATACAGTACGGAACCCTTCGCACGCGAGTCCGACTCGCTTTTTGCCGATTATTTTGATTCATGAGATAGTAGAGATTTTTCACAATATCTTGAAAAAAATATTGGTCTTAAAACTGTAAATATACGTAAAATGTGGAAACACTAGCTCTCAATCGACAAAAGCTTAAACCTAATGAAGCGTTGTCTAATGTGGTATCGCCACCTTACTGTATTTTACTCTAATTAGAGTTCCGTACCCAAAGGGTAAAAACGGGACCCTATTACTTCGATGTCCGTCTGTCCGTCTGTCTGTCTGTCTGTCTGTCTGTCTGTCTGTCTGTCTGTCTGTCTGTCTGTCACCGGGCTGTATCTCATGAACCATTATAGCTAGACAGCTGAAACTTTCACAGATTATGTATTTCTGTTGCCGCTATAACAACAAATACTAAAAACAGAATAAAATAGATATATAAGGGGGCTCCCATACAACAAACGTGATTTTTAGTAGTTTTTTTGCTCTCTATTAATAACGGCAAGAAGTATGGGGCTCCCATACGGTACGGAACTCTTCGTGCGCGAGTCCGACTCGCACTTGGCCGATTTTATTTTTAGAATAGTATGTAAGTCATATAATTATTAATAAAACACAACAAATTATATGAAAATTCAGTTTCAAGAGACCTTATAGTGAATGAAGTCTGTACTTATTTCAGGTGAAGCACGATATTTTACACTTTTAACAATTTACTTATTTGATTACTTTTAATAGGTTTTCATACCTACTGTTAATTCTGCAGTGCCACTAATCACCAAGCCAAAAGTTATTTTTGACAATGTATTGAATAGCCATCGAGTAGTGAACATAATTGTATTCAATTTAAGTATAGGTATCGCCACACAAGTCGGTGGATGAGAAGTTAGCCGCAGATGACACTTCGCCGTGGTTCGCTAATTATTGCGCATGTGTGCACAATGACGACGCCTCGTTGCGTAGTGTTGAGCACGGGCGTAGGGAGCGCGCGGGAAGCCTGAGGTTGGCGGGCGGGTGTGCCCCGGCGTCTCGTCTCTCTGGCTCCCGTGCATACCTACCTATATATTGCCTTTTGCGCAGCATTCTGTGCATATCCGCCGACTTGTGTGGCGCGGATTATACATAATTATTACTCATGCCTAATCAAAGTTTTTTTCTGGTGAAAATACAGTATTTTAACATACTAGACTTTGCGCACTGCCAAAAAAACGTTGTTCAACTAACAAAGAGGGAAACTATAGGGTCACTGTTAGGAAACTGAAGTGTTTTGGGGGTGTGATTATATTTTTATTGGTATTGGCTGAATCTACTCTCAGACGATATATTAAAATACAAAGCCAATTTACTTACTAAACTCGTTTATTAACAATCTTTACAAATATACATGGGTAACAAACGATGCCTCGCTCCGTCAAAAGTCAGGTGGGAACTTATTAAAAATTCTGCATAAATAAAATAAATCTATTGTACATTTAATCTATCTAATGGAAGAAGGCATAGTAACTACAAATATTACTTAAAAATAAATTAAATTAGCGGATGACATGCGCAAACATGGCTGCTAGGAGGAGGATGACGGAAGCAAAAATGGTAGCAGCTCCGCTGTGTTCCAGCATGATAGTGTGAATATCTTCAGCATTGTCGCTGCCCCATTGGAGGTTGGTCATCGCTGTGTTGATGACTGACTGCGCACTTGAGAAGGATTCGCCCAAAGCAACTTGGTTGGCGAATGCCCAAGTTTGGAACTGTAAATTAAAAATATCCACGATAAGTCATGATATTCTGGCATCCAGAAACATATATGACTATCCTAAAAAAACCTTGTTTACCTTATGGTCACAAATAAATAGTGCATTGATATCTTATTTCATGTCTATTACAAAGAGAACTGAAAGGAATAAACAAGCTCTTACTGAAGTTACTCGCCAAGACGAATCAAACGAACCGAAACTCCATAGAGTTGCATCGTTTCATTACAGAGTTTCTATGACCACCTTCCAGCTCCATTATGAGACCCTGGTTACCATTGAAAGACAAACTACTCGCCAAGACTATTCAAATGAACCCAAACTCGATGAGGTTGTGTCGTTTCATTGCTAAGTTCCTTTGGCCACCTTCCAGCTCCATCATCAGATCAGCACCATGTCATCATAATATTGCATTGTCACGCGATTTACATAATTAGCCATGCAAAATTTCAGCTCAATCAGTAACTGGGAAGTGGATCAAATTTAACTTGCAAGATTTGATTACAGAGCGACAGACAACGGGACAGGTGAAAGTGAATAAAAGCTTGTATAATAGGAAAAGTCACCTGATTTACACAACACCTGAACCAATTTGTGGGTATCATTTTACCACGCTTTCTTTGTTGACAGGGATATTAAAATACGTAAACTTACCGCTTGGATGTCAGTGAAGTTAGTCAAGAAGGTAGCGACAGCGTTGATACAGATAGAAAGACGAGCTGGACCACCGTATCTGAAACGAATAATGAAACATTAATAAGTCTGGTGTGAAGTTTACTCTACATAAGGAAATCTTTGTTTAACATCAAATAAGATGTGGTTAATACGTTTTTGTGCAGAACCCTTCGCGGAAACGAGGAAGAACAAAAATGTATGGACTCAAACGACAACGGTAGGTAATAATTATTTTTCGTTTACTATGCAAACTCATACAAAGACATATGTATTCGAGTGTAGTCGCTTAGATGCATTACAAAAAGATCAAGGGATCAAGGGACTTGTATCTAACATGAACATTTAGTAACAAATAATAATAAACTCACGTTTCTCTAATTTCTGCAAAGTCATTGTACAGCCAGTTCAGAACAACGGCTCGGTTTTCTACATTGCCCTGCAGGGCAAAACTGAACGCATTGGTCTTGTCGTGGATGCGAATCTTGTCGTTGTACATCGTCTCCTGTAGGTAGCTAAAAAAAATATCGAGTTTTATAAACGGCATGCGTTAGCTTGTATACAATGTACTCATTTAGTTACTACCTAACTAGGCGAATTTCGTTTCACTCAATATCTTAACAAATTATAGCTTATGTGTTAATCTGATGTATGAGCATTATTATTGCATTTTCATTTAAATCCGTTCAGTAGTTTTTGTGTGAAAGTGTAACAAATATCCATACACACTCACAAACTTTCGCGTTTATATAATTAGTAGGATTTAACGCTTTACATAAGATATTTTGATTTAATTAGGCAATAGCAATTGTTTTATATTTGCTCCAAACAAAACTGTAGTCATCTAATATGTACCATCTTTTACTCAGTTTTTACGATATTATTTAATTTAAGTTTAATGAAACATTTAAGTCACTAATTTTAACTGTTTTATATTTAATAATTTTATTCAAACAATTAAAACAATTACTTTAAAGTAGGTAAATTCGACACTGTGTTTGGCAATTCGTCATACAAAAAAAAGCCTCGCTTTAGGTTGCTGAAAGTTCAACTATCGTATTGCTAAGACGCCAATGTGCAGTTCAAGCGTAATTTGCGTCAAATTATTTCGTTGATCTCGTAGCAGTTTCTCTGCGTTTTTGAAATTATGTTGCTGTGATCATGTACTTCAAATTTTCAGTTTTAGGACACTTCTATTCTCTTTTTAATTTTTCTATGGTGAAAACTTACTGGTTCAAAGATGCTTGATCTTTAGTGCAAGCGAGAGTGCGGAGGATGACCACCATGTCAGCTGTGTTTTCAGACGAGTTGTATTTGTTGAAGAGGAACTCGTAGTCAGAGGCATCGCCCTCACGGAGACCAGTGCAGTACACATAGCGGCGCAGATTCACAGGAACTCTGTGAAAATGAATTGATCAAGTGAACGAAGTGCACGAAGTGCAGTTTGGACTCGAGGATTTTGACGAAACTTGGTACACCTACTTTATGTAGGTATTTTTTAAACTTTTTCGTTGTCAGGGATTTAAGATTGGGGATGGGTATTTTCCTCAAAAGAGGGGAATTTCTTTAAGTGCTGTTTATCAAACCGATTTTTATACGTTTGGTACCTATCTAAACACTAAGAATATTTGAAGCGAGTATAAACAAAATCTGTCAATAGCGAGTCAATGCAAAACAATTTTTCGTATGTGTTTTTTGTGGCCAAAATAAATTGACCACAGCGGTTGGTAATTGCAGTTGGTAGCTCGATTCCAAATGGCACCTTTTAATAAAAGTAATGAATAGTTCTTACAGCGCAGTTTCGTTGGCTCGCCAAGCCCTCCACTTCTGAAGGCTGTCAGCAATGCAGCCCTCGTGGCCCAGGTTGCAAGCCAAGTTCAAGATTTGCATCCTGTTGAGAATGGTGGAGGTGGAGTCGGTGGTGCGCTCGTTGTAGCCGAGGTCGCGGATCACGGTGTCGATTGATCTGAGCAGGTAATCCTGGAGATAGAATTTAGTTTATTGCTAAATAGATCTTACTTACGAGTGTATATATTAGTTTAAAGAGTCGTGGTCTAGGGTAGTGACACCCGCTTTACAATCATGAGGGCGTAGGTTCGAATCCCGGTCCCGTACCAATGTGTTCTTTGGAATTTCACACCACACTTTTCTGTGAAGGAAAATATCGTGAGGCAACCTGCACAAGTCCGTAGAAGGAATTAATTCGATGGCGTATGTGAATCCACCAACCCGCGCTGGCCCAGCGTGATGGATATAGCCCAATCACCCTTTATGGGTAGGCCTAAGTTCTGCAGTGGACTATAAAAAAGGCTGGTACAGTATAGAGTTCATCTGGAATATCATGTTGGTTTTATTATTCTTTTATCTTAAGATAAACAACCAAAAATAAAAAAAAAAATTTAGTCACTCAGTTGACCAAAAATAAATAAAATGTGTTTGTTGAACGTACCGTGAATTCCTTGTGAGCGTTAGGCAGATGTTCCAATCTCCTCAAGATCCAGTCAAGCTGGCCCAGGGCTCCGGCCCAGACGTAGTAGTCAGTTTCGCGCTCCAGGAAAGAAAGAATGTCGAAGGCGCGACGGATCTGGACGTCGCCAGAACGGATGAAGTGGAGAACATCGTTAACAATCTGGAGGAACAAAAGCTTGGTTTAAATAGTATTGTAATTGTTAAATAATAGTATTCGATGTCAGCCTTAACGGAAGACTTTTATCAACCACATACTACTTAAAAACACTAAATTTTACAAACAAAATAGCATGATGTCAAAAAAAGCTTAATTAATTAGTCCATCATGTAGATAATTAGCAAAACATTTTAGAAACGTATTTTTTTTTAATTGAACTAAACATTGATTAAGTTAAAGCCCGTTAAAATTCCGTTTGACATCTCAAGTAGACCAAAAATTTTGAATAAAAAATGTTATCAAATTCGGTTCACATATAAAAAACGCTGTGAAACTCATAAAAAACAGTTGAATTCAAACCATGTTTTTTTTCTGAAGTCGTTTAAAAACTTTTAATCATACTTATTTTGTGCAACATTGTAATTACCTGAGCCCTGTTTAGCTTGTGGATCCTTTCCCTGTTGTTACCACGAAGGTAATTGGCAATCATTTGCCAGTTATGATCATCATAGTTGACACGGTACAAACCTAAAAAAAAACAAAAAATATTTACTTCATTGTCACCACATAAAATAAAAATATTAATAAGAAAACAGTAAACTGAAAGCGCGCACCTGATTGAGCAATGTTCAAAAGAACAAAATTGTGACCAGCGACGTTCTGGATCGTATCATTCTGAGTAGAGAGAATAAGCGAAGGTTTGGTGCTGCTAAAGTCCAGGTTTCCACTGTGAGTCCAGGAGATCGGAATGTGCCAAAGGGTGTTAGGCCGAGTTCCACTAAGTTGGTATCGTTGCTACAAAAAAAGAATGCAAAAATTTGATTCGTATTCCAAAAAGAAATAAACTTGTAAACCGCGCGCATATTTTATTCAAAAATATTACAAACCTGGGTAAGGGTGATTAAACCAGTGTCCATGTTTACGTTAACGTTAACCACAGGAGAACCGGGGTTCTGGACCCAGGAGTCAAACAACTCTCCAATTTCAAGACCAGGGAACTCTCGCACGAACTGGAAATCTTCTGCAACAGCTTGCCTGAATCCGTTGTACACATCTTCTGGGGTTCCGATTTCATATGCACTAAAAAAATAACCAAAGACATTGATTTCGATCATGCGAAAGCAAAACTTAATTAAAACACATTTCAGGCAAACAAATTAACACCATTTCAGACAAACTTACTTGTCTCTGAGGTAGTAACGCAAGGCGTTTCTGAAGTTCCTTTCTCCAACCAAGTGTTCCACCATTTTTAGCACAGAAGCGCCTTTGGCGTAGCTGGTGGTACTGAAATGAGAGCTAACAGAAGGGTTGGTGGCGACCGCGGTCCAGTTCATGGGAGTAGCGCTAGCACTTGAATCCCAGTTCAAAGCACTGTGAACGTAGTCCACAATAAACTGATCATCGAGCTCAAGACTGGGGTCGGCCTGAAAATTAAAGATATTGTCAAAATAATTACGACTCAAGCATCGTCTTTTCTAAAATTATGTAACACGAGTATCTTATCATTACAATTTGAATTGCTTTAATAATTTGGTTGGAGATCCAGATATTAGGTATATTAAATAATCAAATGTTATAAGTTATTTTAATAATTGCACTCCAAAATTCTGGTAGACGTTCCATCATAACATCATAATAATATTATCACACAACAAAAGCAAAATTAAAGAAATAGAATAAAAAACGTCAAACACATACGTAATGAGCACCAAAGTACTCAAAGAAGCTGGCGTAAGATTCATTAAGCCACAAGTTGCTCCACCAGAAGCAAGTGACTAAATTTCCAAACCACTTGTGAGCTAGTTCGTGGGCCATGATGGTAGCAATGAAGATCTTGTTGATGATGTTAGTGTTTTGTGGATCGTAGAGCAGGTACGCTTCTCTGAAATAGGAAATATAAAAATAGTGTATTCCTTCTGTGGTGGTTAAAATGAACTAGTGCTTTGTATATTTTGCGTAGCAGTATTAGTTTGCCAAATGTTTACGGGCTCAGCAGAGTTAACGCAAACTACAGTTTTCTATGGAATTCGTACAACGATAGAGTTTATGCAAAAAGAGAACCATCGTGGTGTTACGGTGAAATCACGATAAGATTTTAATCAGCAGCCAAGGTACCGATTACTTGGTAGACGCGACTTTACTGATGAAAACGAATTGGTGTCTACCAAGTATCAAACACTGTTAGTTGTATCAGCTATGACAGAGCAGTGTTGTCAACGTAACAAAATAAGTAAAATGTCACACGGGCGACCTCACCTACGACGCTTTTTATTTTGCACAAACTCTATCTGTTGAAATCTAGTTGGTGCAGTTTAATTTCCGTACGAAATTATATTTTATGCTAACTCTGTAAAGAATGCAATAAATTTGACAAAATTATAGAAGAAGAAGTCATTTAATAATATGTCGAGTTACAACCACTTCTAAATAATTAATAGTCAGTGTTGAGCGTCAGACAATTTACTGACTTTCTTTTTAGGGTTCCGTACCCAAAGGGTAAAAACGAGACCCTATTACTAAGACTCCGCTGTCCGTCTGTCTGCCTGTCTGACACCAGGCTGTATCTTATGAACCGTGATAGCTAGGCAAATGAAATTTCCACATAATATGATGTATTTCTGTTGCCGCTATAACAACAAATACTAAAAACAGAATAAAATAAATATTCAAGGGTGGCTTCCATACATAAAACGTATTTTTTGCGCTTTTTTTGCTCCATATTAATAACGGCTACAGGTAGGCGCTTGAAATGGGGCTAAGGGGGTTCACATAGGGTACAGAACCCTTCGTGCGAGAGTCCAACTCGCACTTGGCCAATTATTTAATTACTCAAATAGCCATAGTAAGGGTACTGACTTTTTCGAAAATACTATACATGTAATTCATTTTAATCATTGTTCATTACTAGTTAGATTTAAAACTATTATAACATTTGCATGCCGAAAGGCGGAACATAGAGCTCGATTTCCGAGTATATGTATTAATGTCAACATAAGGTACCTACATGTACTACATGTACCTATATTTGCAAATAAATTTTAATTTCAGAAACTTAAATGACATTGAAAAATGTTTTATTTACAGCTACTTAAACAATTAAAAAAACGTAAACTTAAATCACAAAAACCTCAACTAAAATCAAAATAAAACTAAAAGCTAAAAGCCCTATCGCAGAGGGTATGTAACGTGGCCAGAACGCTGTCGGCATTGCCTCGCTAAATAGCAATACTCAGCTTTTGGCCAAAGTAGACGCCAGCATTCTGGTTACCTATCAAGGTCTGGTAGAGGTTACACGTAAATAAATGAATATGAATATAATTTACTGTGTAAGATTTATACTCATCGATACAAACAAATCCCTGAATTACAAAAGTATTGTATTGAGGGTATAATTGAATGTTCTGGGATAGAGTTGCTTGACCACAAAATTATAATCTTATGCGTCTATAGACCACCGAAGAAAAAAGCATGTTATATTGACTCTTTCTTTACCAACTTAAACTTACTACTGCAAGACACTAGCTTTGGAAAAAAAAAGGTTATACTTTGCGGAGATTTTAATATAAATTTACTAAGTGAAACAAATAGGGTTGCTGAGTTCAAAGAGTTAGCGAGTTCTTACAATCTAAAATTCTCAATCCATGAGCCAACTAGACTAGCTAGCCGAACCTGTTTGGACAACATTCTGTTTAATGTCAAGGGTTGTAAGGGCAAAATTCTGGAACTTGCTATGTCTGACCATACAGCTCAACTACTTACTTGCCCAGTTAAGCCTAGTTACACAATAAAATACTGGCACATCAAAAGACGCGACTACTGTCCAGAAAATATTGACAAATTTAAAAAATGCTTGAATTCCCTTAGCTTTAATGACATAATACAACAAACTGATCCAAATACTGCATTTAATGATTTTTATGATTTGTTCATGTTATTTTATGACCTGTGTTTTCCATGGCGTACAATAAGAGTGACGGCACGTAGACGACCAAAGTGGATCACAACAGGCATTAGGAATTGCTGTAAACGCAAAAGAACACTGCTTTGGGATTACAGGAAAAATCGCACGTCTGAAAATAAGCGGAAATTTAAAGAATTATCATTCAGACTAAAAAAGATAATTAACTTGACCCAAAAATCTCAAAACGATAACTATATAAATACGGCTGTTAATAAAAATAAAGCTATGTGGAGGGTTATTAACGGCGTTCAAAATCAGGCTCCTAGGGAAACAATAGAATTAAACATAGGTGGCACTATTGTAAAAGACCCACTAGAGGTTGCAAATAGATTTAACAACTTTTTCATAGACCAAGTAGAAACGACAAAACCACAAAAGAGCAGTAAATTGAGTTCCATCACTGATACTTACTCTCACGCCAAATCATTATTTATGGCCCCCACTATACCGCAAGACATCAGAAAAATTATCATGTCGCTAAAAAATACAAATAGTACTGGATATGACGGGATTTCTACAGAAATCCTCAAGCATGTATCAGGCACAGTTTCGCATGTCCTGAGCCATATTGTAAACCTGTGCATTTCAAATGGCATTTTTCCTGAACGGCTTAAAAAAACAGTAATTAAGCCGCTGTTTAAAAAGAATGATAAACGCGATATGAATTGTTACAGGCCTATAGCCTTAGTTCCCGTACTCTCGAAGGTGTTTGAGAAGGTTATATACAATAGTATATATAATTTCTTTGAGCAGAACAACTTATTTGCAAAGGAACAAGTTGGATTTAGGAAAAAGAAAACTATTAATCAAGCCATTTATTCTTTTCTGAAAATAGTCCTGAACAGCTTGGATAAAAAAGTACCTGCTTGTGCGCTTTACATGGATCTAACTAAGGCATTCGATTATGTAGATCACGCTGTACTGTTAAAGAAACTACACAAATATGGCATCAGAGGCAATGTGTACAACTTTATAAAATCTTATTTATCTAATCGACAACAATGCACCCAAGTATGTAGAGTCTGTCCAAAGCTAAAAAAAGAAGTCGTTTACACATCAGATTACAAATCGGTTAAGTGTGGCGTACCGCAAGGAAGCGTACTGGGTCCGCTTTTATTCCTCATTTACATAAACGATCTTCCCACAATTACTACGCATCCTACAATCTTGTTTGCGGACGACAGTACTGTGCTGTTCACGGGAAAAAATAGTTTAGAAATTCAAAATGAAATAAACAGGACATTGAATAACATAATCGAGTGGTTGACATTGCACAATTTGAAAATTAATCTGACTAAGACATACATAATGACATTTAGAAATAAAATTAATAAATTGGATAATTTGGACATTAGTTACTCAGGACATCAAATAGAATCTATTGACATTACAAAATTTTTAGGACTAAACATAGACTGCCATCTAAATTGGAAAAATCATGTTGGTACCGTGGTTAACAAATTAAATCAATATTCATACGGACTATACATGCTCTCAAAATCCGTCAATTACTCTACTGTTCTCACAGCATATAATGGCTATGTCTCGTCATCGCTCAGGTACGGCATAATATTCTGGGGCAACAGTACAAAAAGCGAAGATGCTTTTAAGGCGCAAAAAAAGTGTATTAGGGCTATTTGTAAGTTGAAACAAAGGGACACTTGCAAGCCTCACTTTCAACGTCTCAAAATTTTAGCCCTGCCCTGTCTTTACATATTTGAATGTATAATGTTTGTACGGAACAATTTACATCTATATAGCAATTTACAGTCACAAAGACATAAACAAAAATTGGCAATGCCTTCAAATCAAACAGCATTACTAAACAATAGTGTCATATGTATGCTTCCTCTAATTTATAATCATCTACCCAGAACTTTAATTGAGATTAAAGCGACTCATGTTTTCAAATATAAACTTAAATGTTTTCTACAAGATAAAGCTTATTATGATGTTGACGAATACTTGAATGACAAATTTTAATTTTTAATTATATTAGTTTTTGACGAAAATCCCAACTTGACATTATATTATTTTATTCCTAACATTATAAATGAGAATGTTATCTTTGACATGCTTTAGGCTAAAATGATAATAAAATTGTTTAATTGTATTTTGTGCAGATACCTACTTTGTGAACTCGTTTTATATTCGATCAATTTGTTATTACTTCTTTAAAATGTATTATTTGTCTAGTGATTTCTTTGCATGCCGAAAGGTCGGATATGGCGGCTCTTTTTTATTTTTTCTGTAAGATCTTAGTTGTACCCATATGCGCAAGAATAAATGATTTATGATTTATGATTTATTTATGATTTATGATTTACCTGTAGTTGACCATTCCCCAGTTCTCCATAGCGCCGGAGGGGAAGTCAGGGAGAGCAATGTGATCGTTCTTCATAAGAACACCTTGGCCCATCTCGTGATACTGGATACCGAAGTAGTCGTCAAGCTCAGTAGTGATCTTAAGACCTAAAATAAATTTGATTTGATTAACATTTTTGTATTATATTTCAGTATCACAGTTACACTAGTATATTTTGTTAAACACATTTCATTTTGGGAGATTTTAGCGCCTACACAACAATCACCAAGAATGAATTTATTTGAAGAAAATAAAGATATTTCGCTTATAAATATAGCTTCGTTGTAGGCTTAGTATTTCCTTAGTCATGACATGTAAGAGTGAGTAATCTATTTGATTTTTGACCGTGCAAAGTGAAGGTCTCCGTTTAAACACGGCGATCTTGCTTTCGTCTCTCCAGATGTTGGTTTTCCTTTACAGGTCAAATTTTTCAATGAATCTCGGTAATACTTGGTACACAGGTCCTATAATATATCAACATTTTTTTGTCTTTGGCGATTTTTGATAGGGGGATATTTCCCTTAAAAAGAGGGAAGTCTGCTGTCGCGCTATTTATCAGCCGATTTCGACAATATTTGACAAGATTTTTCAGTTTCTGAATTCTAGTAAGATTTGCGTGCATGAACCAAATCCGTCAAGAGCGAGTCGAGATATAGGCTTATGAAGATTCAGTAAAAGATATATGATGCGAGATCTACTGTTCAGAGAACTATTAGTGAAACAAGAGTATGCTTATTAACTCTTAACCATCTACCAGCAGTATGTAAAACCGCAGCGTATTTTTAAATTCAAAATATTTAGATCTGTATGTATCGTAAAATATTGTGTGTCTTTATACCTTTTCTACACATCCATCACAAAAACCACTCTTGCGCTCAGCGAGTGTACAAACTTGCGAATTTAGCCAGGGTAAATAAAATTCATTTGTCACCGGTCTGTGTGACTGCACTTAGGTGGTTACGTGACTTTTTGTCACTCAAACGATGATGATAATGATGATGAATTTCAGTACTACTTCCGAATATGTGTTTCATACAACAAAAACAGAATAAAAACAGAAGACTGTTCTTGTTTTGTACTCATACTTTATGCGCAAAGTGCCAATTAGTTTGGAGTGTGCATAGAAAATGTATTGAAACTGCCGAAAAATTGTGCAACTTTAACGGTTGCAATTTTGTTGAAACTGTAAGTTTTATTATTAAACTAGCTGACCCGGTCATTTGAACGTTTTCTTAATACTGCAGCACCCGCATTTAAGGTGGCTATAGATAAGCAGTCTCAAAGACCGCACGTAGGTTGTTACAAAAATAGGTGGTAGGTGGCGATTAATTAATTTGTGTTCTTACCAATATCAGCAGCGTAGTCATGCTGGTCAAGGACTCCTTGGCGGGAAATGATTTGGAATGGCCTGGCGTCGGCGCTAGTGCTGTTGGTGCTCTCGAAGTCACTGACGTGGAAGGCGACCAGGTATGCGGAGATGATGGGAGTAGGGAAGAAAGTTTCACGAGTGCGATTGCCTTCACTAAAAACAAAATCAGATTGTACTCTATGTATGAACTGTGGATTACGCAGGTCATCAAAGTCTTTAGACCACTAACATAATTATCATACGTTAGCATTGCACATAAACTAACCAAATTTTACAATAGCATCAACTCATGTCAAAAATAAAATCCGCTGCCTTTTGTGTCAGCAGACAATTTTTTTCCGTAACTAGAGTTGATGTTTCTGTAGAATTTGGTCAATATGAGTATTATCGACTAAATTTGTGAAAGAAACAGTTTTTTTTTTTTTTTTGCCGTTGCTCTTTTAGCTGATCTTATTTATCACAACAAAGATGTCCTTGAATATGTTTGTCATCTATTAATGTAGCCCTTACAAGACTAAAGCTATACCTACTAAAAACGAATAAAGCTGTGGAAACTTTGAAATTTGATTAAGTTTCAAAAAGTTGCAACAAACTATGAAGTGAATACAACCAAATGGCTCCAACATACGTTACACTCTCAGCAATATCCATGTTGGAGTAAGATTGGCTAAGGCTGCTGTCGCGGGTGATAGAGATGGTGTAGCGAGACTTGAACTGGGGCTCGTCAAAACAAGGGAAGGCTTTCCTGGCATGGAAGGGCTGGAACTGTGTGGTGGCGTATAATCTGTTGGTGAGAAAAATAAAGCTTAGTCAGTATTGCATCTAAAGTAATTAGCGGTGTTTACAACAAAAACGTTATCTTTAAGTTTTGCGTATGAACTTTGCAAAATTAATAACCTAAGTCGAGTTTTAGATAGAATTAGTAAGCACAGTGAAAACTGTAGGTAATATAAATAGAATTTTGCATGCAAAAGCTTTTATGATTAAAAACTCGGCTGGTTTTGGGAAACCATTTCATTTTTAGTGATTCCACGCTAATAAAAACTGCGATGGTTTCCGAACATTTGTTCAGCTTGACAATTTCTTCTTATTATGCCTCTAGAATAACATATTCAGATTATTTGCACTTTTATGACACAAGAAACTATTTTCAGCTATTCAAAGATACTTTTAGCATTCATAATCATTACAGCCGAAAGACGTCTGTGTGAGACAAAAACATAATAATATGATATTTTCTTACTATTTCTACTGATTATCACCTAAATATCTTTAGGGAACTTATATGAGCTGATTACTTAAATAGTAGTAGCCTCTGTAGAATCCTCTATCAATAGAGTTCTGGTTAATATTTCCTAAGAAACTGACAGTGATAATGTAGCCCCCGCAAGCATAGAAACTGTGGGTGGTAAATGGATCAAGGAACTGAAAAGGCACGGCTTGTCAGCAGTACTTACGTCTGCAACTTTATTGTCGCATCCACGACATTCGCAACTAAATAAAAATGTATTTTCTTATTATTTCTACAATAATACTATATATAGCCTAGGAACCAACCTGAGCTGATTATTCAAGTAGTAGTAGCCCCTGTAGAATCCTCTATCGACAGGATTCTCATTGATCTTTCCTAAGTAGCTAACAGTGATGACATAACTGCCAGCAGGGATGGGATATTCCAGGTTGATCAGCAAGATTTCATAGTAGCTGTCGATGGTGAACGGGTCAGGGAACTGCAGAGGCACGGGCGCGCCGGCAGCGGTCTGGAGGTTGACGCCGGAGATAGCCACTACATTCTGATGCAGCACGATTTGGGTGAGATTCTCTTCACGCACCTGGAAGATACAGATACTAATGAGTGCATCAGTAACAAGGAAATGTTTTTTAAGTTATAAACTTTTTAAAAATTTCTGGGCCAGAATCCCAAAGAGATGCAAGTTAAAAACCTGCCTGGGCCGGAATCCCAAAGAGATGCAGGTTCAAATCCTGCGATCGCGGCAAATTTTTGAAATGTTTATTATAAAAAAGAACATTTCTTTGAGATAACACCTAGAGTGTGAAGCACTAAAAAATTAATCATTACATTGAGTGCATCAGTATTGTGTTAACATAACGTACACTTACTGGGTCTCTTTTTGCATCTTTCTTAACCATGCATAATAGTTATCTATTGCACAACTCAAAAGCGTTTTCTACATAACAATATAAATATCTCTAACAATGCCAAAATTGTTTGTTTTTGTCACTTTTGAAAAATTTATAATTTGTTTTACCTAGGCAAAGTATCTGGAGTTGGTTGGAGTACAAATTATAAGTAATTTTTGGTTTCCCTTTAAAAATTTAAGGTAGTCCAAAATACTATATCTTAATTAAGAATGCTAACACACATTTCATCAATACAAATATGTAATTTTCTATAAACAAAAACCCAATTTCTAGAATTTTCAAAATGCATAATAAATTTAAAATTCATATAGGTACCTACCTACTTATTTATGCAAGAAATACAAATATCGAAGGAAAATTGTTTTTGACCAACAAAATAGTCAAACATCATTAAATTTTGTATAACTTTTATTCTACTTAACTATTATGGTCAAAATTAGATCAGACAACAATTTCTAATGATGCTGCATTTTTTACCGAACTTGAGTACGTGCTGTAAATGACAGTATCTATATTTGTCAGAAATGATAATCATCTTTAGAAGCACTTAATGTTTCAAGGCCACGTTAAATTTTATCAAGGGCTTTTACGTCATTGCTTAGTCAAAATTAGTTTTTAGCCAGTTCATGTCTAGGTATATTTCAATCAGCACGATAATTTGTATTATCGGTAAGTTGTTATCAAGTCGGTTTATTTCTTTATCACTAAGATTATTCTTTGCTGTAATTTGACTTGATAAAAATTTAGGCAAAAGTACATTTGGAAACATAAGTGCATTCATACTGAAATTAATTACCTATAGGATTAATTTTAATCCAAGCCCTTCTAGCTTAAAACAAAAGCTACAAGGCATGGCTAAAAGATGTCACAATTATTAAACTTTCATACAAAACAACACCGTTTTTAACCTGCTTTCCATATTTATAAGAGATTCTTTAACAACTTAAAAAGTTTGTCATAAGTTGATGAGTCATCAATTTTGCAACTATGGGCTGATAATACACTGTTTCAGAGTAGTATTTATATATGTAAAAGTTTATCTATATCTATCAACGTACACATGATAATAATAGATATATTAATGACTAAAAGCTTACAAATACCTATTGCCAAATAATGACCTCTTAGTCATTAAACTTATTTGAGAAGCTTTGCTGCATTACCTTTAATGCTTAGATTTTAACCCGGCGAGGATGTGGCACTAAAGGTATACGTCGAAGATGAGAGGGTCACAATGACCCTGTCCTTACAAAAAACCATATAAAATAGTTGTGATATTTTTTTACATTACAGACTATGAGTATAGTTATTAAGCTCTTGTTTTACATGATTAATTATATTTATATTTTAATTATTATTATTATAGAAATGGGCTAAAAACGTTATAAAACCTTATAAATCTTTAGTTTCGATTTTATTATTTGTATATTTTGTATAAATAAACCCTGAGCTTTGTGCATATATTTATAAGAAATAAGTAGTTCATTTAGTCATTAAAATTATTCGGGCAACAAAATTGATCAAGTAAGATATTTTTCAATTTGATTGCATTTTGCCAGTTTAAAATGTGTTAACGTCTAATTAATTATTGAGTATGATCTCTAAAGCTTAACAATCATAATTGTGTTTGCGTAAAGAAGTTTGTGTTTTTATATTCTAATTGTATAAGATTCAGTCCAGATATAAAATATTATCATTTTAATTTTGTTCGATGATTAATTTGCAAAAAAAAATACTTACATCAACTTCAATGCGGACGATACCGTTGAACCTAGCCTCTTCCAAGTAGACGTCAAGGTCGACATGCTGGGCGGTTGGGTACACGGTATCCCGGAGGCGGTAGGCGGGCTCGTCCAAATTTGTGCTGCGATCGAGGAACTCGAAGTCAGCCCTCAACTCATCATAGGGCACCGCTACTGCGGTGCCGATGAGGACGAACAAGAAACTCGATAGCAGCATGTTTGTTCCTGTAATAGAAGTCAATGCAAATTAAACCTTAAGGTCCTGGTAGGCAAGCCGAACACTGTCTTCTTAACACAAATAAGCCTTGCACATCACATAAGTTTAGTGCTGCTCAGAGCGTAGTTTGAATTGGTCTTTGTTAGCGATCATTAAGTTAAGCACGGTCAGTCTTCGGATGGGTGACTGCGGGTAGCTTTTACAACTAAGCGCTACCGCGGCAACTGATAACACGTTAAACTATTGGTCCCAGTTGTTTTAACCGTTTAGCCAATTTAGAGGCCTTCAGGCGGCTTAAAAACTCTGACACCAAGGCTAGCCACCCGGGTTATACTCGTACGAACTTAAGAAAACTTTAGAAAAGGGAGGCTGATAATATGTAAGATCTAAGTGGAAAGGGCCTGAACAAGACGTATTTGAGGAAATGGGATGACAATTATGCGAATGCTGTCAATACAAGGGCGCTATAGTCTGACCGCGTAACTTAGTCCTCGCCTGCGCGGTAGTACCCGCGTTCAGGACGGTCAGACTATAATTAGTTATGCAATTGTCGATTCAGCTCATGAATAGAAAGCAATTGAATTAGCCACAACCTAATAAAATGATGTCTAAAGATAATAAAAAATTTCAAGGCTATCCATTGCGATCGCACGTTGTACCGACAGGACACTATGATACATTTTCGAATAACAGATAAGTTCAAAGTGTGCACGCACCCTTTTGATTTTTTAAATCAATTTTACTATCACTATTTTAAAATTAGAAAAACGAAATTCCGAAATGATTTTTCCATCCGAATTTTTTGGTTATCTTCTAGCGTTTTTTTCCTTACCGGTTTTAAAAGCCGAATAACTAATAATTCACAGCTGAACCATAATTATTACATATGAATATGTATGACGTTAGCAGTATTGGAGTGTATTTACAGATAAGCGGCAAAATACTGCTTTTTAACATATTATTGATTTATAGATTAGAGCTTTTACTCACCCATAGCGGTCCCGGCAACGACGACCGACCGACTAGTAATACACACTTCCCATAATATATATTTATCAATAATTATTCCCTTATCTATTGTGCCTGTAAATGATTATACCTACCTTTTTATCTAAAGAGTTCACAAAATCGAATTTTATCGAAATACAATCACCAGTTTTATCTTTATCGAAATTATGGGTTTCAGACGGAGGAACATTATTGATTGGCAGTATTAATCAAAATATGGAATGTAGCAAGCTCACTTATTTTAAAGCGAATTTGAAATAAAACTGTTTCAAAATTACCAACTGCCTATTTATTTGCGCAAATGCTAATTGCTCTCGTAGAACAATTATTTCTACCTTGTTATTCGTGAATATTGGTAATTAAACTCTAGTTTTTAATCTGCCATCGAATTTCTTCTACGGACGTATGCAGGTTGCCTCACGATGTTTTCTTGGTGGCTCACGATTGTAAGGCGGCTGTCACTACCACTAGACCACTACGGCACGTCATAGAAGAAATGCGATGGCGTATGTGAATCCACCAACCCGCACAGGGCCAGCGTGGTGGATATGGCCCAATCACCTTTCGTGGGTAGGCTTACGTACTTAAGTGGACTATTAAAGAAAAGGATGATACAGTACAGTATTTCATCTGAAGTTTAGGTAGGTGCTTTAAATTTAAATATGTTATTTAGCTCTTTTTATAATATAATCATTCCAATTACATATATTATTGTCAGATTTTATCACGTTTTATCACTCTACTGATTCATGGGTGTATCATAAATGAATCCGAAGAAGTCCGGGTCGAAATCGATATTACATCAATACCGAGACCCTAGAGCCATTAGACTTTCTCCATTTTCTTACTAGTAAAATGAGTGTTATTGTATACTCGTACTTTGAGTCTGTGTATGCTTGCTAACTTGTCTAGGGCGTAGTATGCTTACCTAGAAGATATCCATAGACACAAGACCTATACAGTCTTGATTTTTACATAATACTCAAGGTATCAAGGTTAATATTTAACATTTTTTGCAGGCAAATAAACTAGTTGAAAAGCCCAAAAATCCTGTGGGAAGATCAAATCTATTCTATTGCTCAAAACTTATACGTTGTACTTATCACATTTTAATACAGTCAAAACAAGCAAATACGTAAGAAAACCTATTTAACCAATTTTCTATAAGTTCTTCTACGGATCTCGCAGATTGGCAAGTTGAAAAGGTAGTGGACAGGGCACAAATCACAGAGGACTGATGAATACGAAATGCGGAATATTGAATTATTTTTGACATTTAAGTGATTTATTAAATGTGATTGAATTTCTTTTTTAACGGACTTTTATTGGATTTTTTAAATGAACTTTTATTTTATTACGAACTAGCTGTAGACCGCGGTTTCGCCCGCGTTGTCTTACTTCTTGTTTAACTATGATATTAGCCCGTGGTTTGGCCCGTTGTCCTAATACTATATCCCGCAGCTTGGCCCGCTTTGTCGTAATAAATTGTTATGGCCCGCGTTGACTTAGTACTTAACTTTATGATAAATAGCCCACGGTTTGGCCGTCGTTGTCTTAATATTTGCTCGAAATGATAATAATATACAACCCGCGGCTTGTCCCGCTTTGTTTTAGTAATTTACTAAAAGTGATAAAAGCCCGCAATTTTGACCGCGTTGATTTAGTTGCTTAATATGATTATAGCCCGTGACTTAGTCCGCACTGTCTTAGTACTTGCTTAAAAAAATATAAATGGCCGTGGTTTGCTCCGCGTTGCCTTAATACTTGCCCAAAATGATAAAATCCCTCGGTTTAGCTTGCGCTGACTTCGTACTTAATATGATATAAGCCGCGGTTTGGCCGCGTTGTTTGATAGGTATAATATTATAATAATAGTTTTTCTACTTACTTGCTTAAATAAAAATAGTTTGACAGATGACAATAAATATTTGTGGTGGTAAATCACTAAGCTTTTCATTTAAAGTTGTATTTTTGATACTTTTTACGAATATTTATTATTTTTATCTACACTAATGTTGTAACATTCTACTTATGTTTCCAATACTTGACTTATAACGACTACTGTTATAGCGCAGACAACAAAACACTCAATTTAAGCAATTTCAAATGATGTTATAATATCCACATCGATATCGTAAAATCTCATTATAACATCGCTCGCTCGCTCCTGATTGGCCGCCGTGCGCGCGCAGCGGCGCCAAGTGCGCGCTCGCTCCTGATTGGCCGCCCTGCGCGCGCAGCGGCGCCAGTGACAATACACGTTTTTATTAGTGAAGATAAAGTAGTGTATGCAACTGCATATAACCCGGGTATTAAAACACTCGTTACTGTTATAGCGCAGACAACAAAACACTCAATTTAAGCAATTTCAAATGATGTTATAATATCCACATCGATATCGTAAAATCTCATTATAACATCGCTCGCTCGCTCCTGATTGGCCGCCGTGCGCGCGCAGCGGCGCCAAGTGCGCGCTCGCTCCTGATTGGCCGCCCTGCGCGCGCAGCGGCGCCAGTGACAATACACGTTTTTATTAGTGAAGATAAAGTAGTGTATGCAACTGCATATAACCCGGGTATTAAAACACGAGTGTGGTTTATGAAACGAGCGCAGCGAGTTTCATAATAGTAACGAGTGTAACTTCATTATATGACTGTTGCATAAACTACTATTATGTTATACTGAGGACACTGAATTTAGGTATATATTTTCCGGAATTACAGAAGACCATACACTAGATCACGTTGTTGCCTACTCACTTAAATACATAATTTTGTTTTTTTAAGAATTTTATTTCAATAAAGCTACAGACTGATGATGATAATGATGAATAGTTAACTATCATCATCATCATCATCATCAGCCTGTACCGACCCACTGCTGGGTAGAGGCCTCCTCTCCCTTATGCCAGTTGTCCCTATCTTGGACTGATCTCATCCACGCATGTCCCGCGATGGATGTGATGTCGTCGTCACATCGACCTGTTGGTCTATTACCCAGGTATACATATTTCTTATATTCTAGTTTACTATTACACAAAATTGTAATGGTTTCAAACAGTCTACGGTATTTTTGGTTTTATACTGTTTTATTTTTTAGGTTTTCTGTGGAAACCGTTAATATTTAACGGGATTATAGAAAACTATCCCTTTACGCCTTTAAGCTCGTGGAATGAAAAGGATTCGGCATCAACATCAATGGCGAATACCTCACTCACCTTCAGTTTGCCGACGATATCGTGGTCATGGCAAAGTCGATGGAGGAACTCAGTACGATGCTTGAACATCGTACATGACAAGACAAAGGTCATGTGTAATTCCTATGTTGTACCTACCCCTATTTCAGCTGGGAACTCGGTTCTTGAAGTCGTTGACACGTACGTCTACCTAGAACAAGTAGTCCAGTTAGGTAGGTCCGACTTCAAGAAAGAGGCCAATCGCCGAAACCTACTCGGCTGGGCAGTGTTCGGAAAATTGCGTAACGTCTTCTCGTTCGACATGCCTCAGTACCTCAAGTCGAAAGTTTTCGACCAGTGTGTGTTTCCAGTGATGACTTACGGCACAGAAACGTGGTCTCTCACTATGGGCCTTATTAGTAAGCTTCAAGTAGCCCAACGAGCCATTGAGAGGGCTATGCTCGGAGTTTCTCTGCGCGATCGAATCAGAAATGAGGAGATCCGTAGAAGAACCAAGGTTACCGAGATAGCCCAGCGGATTGGCAGGTTGAAGTGGCAATGGGCAGGGCACATAGCGCGGAGGACTGATGACCGATGGGGTCGAAAAGTCCTCGAGTGGAGACCGCGTACCGGCAAGCGCAGCGTAGGACGTCGTCCACCTACAAGGTGGACGGTCAACCTCATTAAGACCGCAGGATCGCGCTGGATGCAAGCCGCTACCAACCGGTCTTATTGTAGATCTTTAGGGGAGGCCTATGTCCAGCAGTAGACGTTCTATGGCTGAAAGGATAGAAAACTATCCATGCAATTGCCTACTCCCCTATTTATATTAAAACGTATTAAATGTATGAGGAAATCATTGATGTTTCCTGGACGTCTGTAGTCTACAAGTATGTCTTAGTGGATCTTAAACGCTTTTTTTAAACAAAATTTCATCCAATTCTGAAAATTATTATTCGCAAAATGTCGATTCCTTATAGAATCGCTTACAATTTTAGGGACAACAGTAGCACCTATGCTAATCTGTGTTGTTAACTACTCATATACCAAATTGCATTCAAATCATGACCGTAGAATCGCGTTGAAAGCAAACCGCTTTCAACCGATCTTATTGGAGATTTATTAGGGTTGGTCTATGCCCAGCAATGGACGTCCTAGGGCTGACGACGACGATAATATAAGTAAAGTGTAGTAAAGAGTTAGCGATATAGTATTTACAGAATAGATGTAGGTACGGTACATATAATATAATGTAATTTAATATTATAAAATGCATATCCATACAAAAAAAAAAAAAACAATTTAAAAATCAACTGTGGGAAAAGTAGGAAACTTTAGAAAAAGTCAGTACTATTTTCTGAATGTTTGTATACTTTGACTTACGGCACAACTTATGAAGTATGCTTACACTCAAATTACACACATTACCCAATGTAATTAATTTTATTTGTGAGAATATAAGTATGTTAGGTATGGAGCCTAGTATCTCTAAAACCTAGAAGAGAACTTCTTACTTCTTATTCGTCCTCTTCATTACTGAAGGTCGTGCCCGTCTAAAATGCTTTCACGGAATCAGTGACGAGCTGCTTTCACGCCGCCCTATCTTCGGCTTTCTTCAGAGGAGTCAAAACTGAAAGCACCGTTATTAAGGTAATCTGATCAGACCAACGGGTAGGTGAGCGTCCACGTGGTCTTTTGCCATCTACTTTCCCAACTACAACCAGTTTCTCGAAATTGTCTGGCTGCCTACGGGCGATGTGACCAAAGTAATTAAGACTCGTTGATAACAAATTGTGGAAAGCCTAGTCTTAATTTTTAATTGCTCTAGAATGGACTTTTTGGTGCGTTTCGCTGTACACGGTATGCGTAACATTCTCCCCCAACACCACATTTCAAAAGCTTCGATCTTTTTTCGGTCCACCGCGCGAATTGACCATGATTCGGAGCCATACAATAATATCGAGAATAGCAGCGTTTTTACAAGTCTCATTTTGGTTGCGTTGGAGATATTCCTGTTTCGCCAGATCTTCGTCATCTTGCTCATGGCAGCTTTCCCCATCTGTGTGCGTCTCCGAATTTCTTTCTCGCAGCCTACTTGATCTCTGATCATTGAACTCAGGTACACAAACCCCTTCACACATTCCAGATTAGCCAGTTCTCCTGTGCGTGCACTCTGTCCAGCTCGGTCAATGATCATAACTTTGGTTTTCGATTTGTTGACCAAAAGTCCGACCATTTCGCTTTCTCGCTCTACCCGGCTGAACAATGCTGCAAGTTCGTGCTCAGAGGACGCAAACAACGTGGTATCATCATAGTTTTTTTCGTGCTGATTTTATTGCCACCGACCGCGATGCCTCCGGACTTAGTGACTTCAAGGTCCGGACCCCCTTCTCCCTAGCTGCTTGTCGACCTATATCTCCAAAGGGGTTGGCTACCGCAATCTCGATAATAGGTTACCCGACGTAACAGGGTTCACCGCGGGTAGGCTGGGAGTGGAGTTGGTGGAGAGAGGCTGAGTGACTTATGCTGATTTAGCCATAAATTGCGCATCATCCACCCTTGAAACCCCACAGTTTGCACTTTCAAAAAAATGGCAGATTTTATGTAGAGACAAGCTTCTAACTCTACACGCCTTAACTCTACAAGTCCTTATTCCACAAACTCTACATCTTAGTCAATATATGCGGCTTGGCTGTTTCGCTAAGTGCACATGGGCGTAAAGTGAAGATTAATTATTAACTGTTCACAAATTCTGCTATACAAATAGTTGTTGTTGTAACGAAACGGCCAAGTCACATAAACATTGACTAAACTGTAGAGTTTGTGGAGTAAGGGCTTGTAGAGTTATGGCGTGTAGAGTTAGAAGCTTGACTCTACATAAGATCTGACAATTTTTTAAAAGGTGGTCTTGGCCATATTTCACACGAAAATGTTTTTGTTGGATAAATGTTACAGGTACAGCCAGAATCAGTTAGCCAGCATCAAACTTTAATACGTCTTATAACAAATCAAGCAAGTAAAAAACAATGTTTAAAAATAAGTCTTTATTTCTTAAGTTGTAAAATAATTAACGTTTCAAAAATATCTTCCTATATACATACAAAACATGATTCTTAAATAAATACATTATCGAAGCATCTATATTATGCTTTAAAAATTAATATCTTAGGCCAAGAAATTGATGCATAGAGTTACCAATAGAGTGACAAAGCTCAATGCTGCGATGTTTGCTGAGTCCTTGTCATCAGGTGTTGGGCTTGGTGTAGGAGTGGTAGTGGTAGTGGTAGTTGTAGGATCAGTGATTTCCTCGATGATGTCATCGACGTAACCGGTTTCGAAGTACGCGTTGAACTCGGGTACTCTCTGGCTGTACCATTGGATGTTGGACCTTGCTGTTGCGATAGCGTTGATAGCAGTGTTGTACGCGCTTTCGCCCAAGAGAGCCTGGTTAGCGTTCAGCCAGTTGGATACCTGTTAAGAAATGAGATGACAAAACTAAATTGGCATTTAAGTCATTTTAGAAACTGTGCCCGCTGGCAGTGGGATTTTAGATTAGGGCCTCATCATTGACATAATATATTAATTTTTTTGCTTAAGATTTTTCATTTAGATACCTATACAATAGTTGCCTGAAATTATATCAAGAAACTAGAGTGGAAATCAACTAGAGAAAAAGTTTAACTCAATGATTCAATGACAGCTATTGATGATAGTTAAGATTTATTCATCAATTTAGTTAATTAGTTTTATTTATAATTACCTCTGTGATCTGCTCTTCATTCAGAAGACGTGAAATTATGGTGTTCAACGGTGTGTTAAGGCCAGTCCTGAAAATAAAACGGCACATCATTAGCACAAAAGCGTTTTATAAAATAAGAAGTATTCTTCTTGCTTGTTATTTATATTGTATACTAGCTTTATCCGCAGCTTTCCTAAGATCCTTAATACTTTCCTGGATAAAAAGTAGCCTATTGACACTATCTATCTAATTTTGAATGATATTCATACCAAAAATTAATCAATCAGTTGTTGTGAAGAATAACGAATATACCTACCAACCAACTGGTTCGGATTTGAACAATCAATAATGAAGAATACTTACGAGGCTCGTGTTCTTTCGACGTTATTGGTCAGCCATCTGAAGGATCTCATTGTATTCACTTCGTTACGGTTGATAGCAGAACTCAAAGCGGTGCTGAGATCTTGACCTCTGATGATGGGTGGGTGAGTCTCTAAAGGCTCGGTGATGGCTTCCCAGAACCTGGCGTGGCTGGCCTCATTGAGAGTGCATCCAGCTGCCGTCAGCATGACGACTTGCTCGCTGGCGTGGTCTTCAATCAAATAGCGGTTCCAGAAGTAGTTAAAATCAGCTGCGGTACCATGGCGAAGACCAGCGCAGTATACCCATGGCCGCATGTTAGGGGGGATTCTGTAAGTAATACGTAAATATAATAGTAGATTATGTACCAAGAGAACCAAGTGGTGTCTTATGTCACGGGCGACAATTGGACCCTGAGCGTAGCGAGGTACTCTACAGTTAACTCCCGAGCGCAGCGAGAGTGTTTAAAATTAATTCCCGAGCGAAGCGAGATAATCATTTAGAGTCCTGAGTGAAGCGAGGGCTTCAAGTTGCCCAAGACGAAGACAAACTTGGTTCTAGAGATCCATACTCTACTTTTCATACATCCTGCGAGAAAATATAACCCCAAGAATATGAGTAATACTTACGTCATAAATTGACTAAGTGTAGGTAGGTACTCACTAGGCAACTCGGTATTGTTCACAATAAATTAAAACAAATTATAATGTACCTACGAATTTGTATAGAATCGCACACAATTTATAATAAAAAGGAGAATGGAAATAATTCATGAAAAAATAAGACCAAAGCCTGCTCGATTATCATAGCCTAACACGGGCACCAAAGAGGTTTTATTCTGTGAAGTCGAGTAGAACCTCCTTGCAATGCCAGTTGCCATACAATGTAAAGAGGTTATATTTGATTTTGCAAAATGAAACCTTTTTACGATATCTTTAAATGTTCTAAGTTGAGAGATTTTCAAACGAATTAGACGTTCCAAATTTAAATCACTTTAACCCCAAGGGAGTTTCATACAACATTATTGACCTGCCATAGCCCTCGAGATTGTGTTAAGAAAATAATGACGCGTTTTACGTTGAGATTCTATTACAAATAATAGGTCATTTTCGAGCAGGTGGTATGAAAAAGAATTTCACTTGATGTTGCATTATCTTTCGTTTGAAAACATTTTTGTACTTAATCAGAATCACAAATCAGCACTTCGAAAAATACAATTTCATTCCACTCAAGAAATATTTCACTCATTTAAAGGCCATGAGTGACCCACAAAGTTTATTTTCAGGTTCATGTATTTTTTTTATTTTCAATATAGATTTTTACTTAGTTATATTTTGTCTTTTATCACCTGATATTTTTTTTTCTTTCTCATTTGATGACAAAAGCAAGTTCCGATGCAAGTTTGAAAAAAAATAGAGCCACTTACTGTCCTCCATTTCTCCAAGCTTGGAAGTTCGTCTGGGCAGCAGCTATACAGTCTTCGTGACCAACGTTGCAGAGAAACTCGTTGACAAGATGTCTTTGAAGACCAGGCATGTAAGCCTCATTGGCTGGCTCGGACCAGCCGAGGCGGTCGACTACGGCATCGCTCTTCCTGATGATCAGCTCCTGAGTTTATTATAACGTTTAGTATGTACTAAACAAATAAATCGTTTATTACAAAAAAAAAAAAAATTAACATAAATTATTAGACCAAGTATACTTCAGATTTAGGATAATACTTAATTTAAGTAGAGATTCAAATAGTAAGATTTAAGTTTCATAATACACAAACAATTTGAACGTACAAATACCTATGCCTCGGTAAAATAACATTTTAACTATAATGTAATTTTATTGCTCGAGGAGCAATATTTTGAGGACATTAAAGATGGAAGATTACAACGTATAATTAAATTAACTTTTTTTTTACTTCACGTATATAAATATACTAAACCATAACAGCCTATTGATGCTTAGTCCATTTACGTATGCAGGTTTTCTTACAAAGTTTTTTTTTTTAACAAGAAGTAAAAAGTTGGTATAAAAAACCGTCCATAGAATCCCATACCCGTAGTCCGCACGTCGGACGAACGTGTCGATACTTAAGGAGCTCGGAATAATCACAAGATTATCCACTACATGTTTCCAGCGTGTGAGTATTCACTCACGTATCTACATGTGAGTATCCACTCACGTATCTACATGTGAGTATCCACTCACGTATTTCGGACACGTCGCACGTAGAAACCCGGATTGTCTGGTAAAACTAATGATGGTTGGGCAGGTCGACGAAAAAACACCACGCGGGCGTTCTCCTACCCGTTGGTCTGACCAAATAAAAACACTTACTGGCCTGCCTCTAACTAAAGCTATTAAGACCGCCGAGGACAGAACCGCATGGAAGAGCATTATGCAGCAAGTGGCGAACTTTCCATATTAGGCACGACCTTCAGAAATGAAGATACCGGTTAAGAAAAAAAAAACCAAAAAGAAATTTGAATTTTTGAACCAAGATCATAAAATTATAAGGCGTTCTACCACTAGGCGACAACGGGAATAACTATTTTTTAAGACGATATGCTTACGTTAAGACGAGCAGTGGCAAGCTCATCATGAGCCAATCTTCTGATAACCCATTCAAAACCGTTAATGGCCGCAATCCATGGAGCATACGCATCTTCGAACTCCAAGAAAGAAAGGATGTTGAATACTCTCTGGTAAGGCTTCACACCGGCCCTCGCGAATGCGAATAGGTCATCTACGATCTGAAAAAAAGACGTGTCACGTAAATACTCGTAATTGACAAAGCAAGTGAAGAGAGCAAAGCGTCTATACTTCGGGTTGGCCAATATTTCTATCATCACGGATCTTTTCGTTTGGATGTCATTGGTTCCACTGGTCGCATATTTCAACAAACCTTGACAATACTTAGTTCACAAGTTCTAGGATACATAAATCCAATTTTTGGGTCGTCGACGACTTTTTATTTTAGGGGTAATTTGATTTTACCATTATCCTTAATAAGAGTTTTTCATAATACTTGGTAAGACCGTTTAATATCGCAATCTTAACAAGATTTTCGAATATGTACAAAATTGGTCAAAAACGAGTCCAAATTAGGCTAAGTAAGTAAGTAAGTTCGTATAGGCCGAGTGGCTAACCCTGGTGCCAGAGTTTTTAGGCCGCCTGAAGGCCTCTGACATGGCTAAACGGTTAAAACAACCGGGGTCTACAATTTAACGTGTCATCCAAGCCACGATAGCGCTCAGTTGGAAAATGCCACCCGCGGTCACCCATCCAAGTACTGACCGTGCGGAACGTTGCTTAATTTCGGTGATCGCTGACAATCACCTAGTCAAACTACGCTACGAGCGCTAGACTTATTAGGCTTATGAATATTCAGTTAAAGAGCCTCGGAATTGAACGTTACGACTAATAAAATTGAGAATATCTTTGCATGCGCATATCCTCAATTAGGATAACATATTTACAATAAAAAAAATATAATGGCAAGGTCTACTGTTCGGAGAACAACTAGTTACATAAATACATTGAAGTAATTAAATAAATACTGGTTTTGTTGTAAATATTTCCATACCTGAGCACGGTTGAACTCGTGAATGACAGTCCTTTCGTTAGATCTCAAGGTTCTGGTGAGGAGGGCCCAGTTGGTATCATCGTAGTTCACGCGGTAGAAACCTAAAGACAGCAGAACGTTACTCAAGATTTGTAAAAATTCAAATAGGCATACGCTTAGAGATTTGTTTTCTTCTTTACCTTCGGGACTTACTTTTGGGTTTGTAAATACGTACTAAGTGTGTACACTACTTACATACTAACCCAGATCCGAATGGAAGCATGAAACCAAAGTACCAATTCTAAATATCAAGTTATTAATTAAGACTTCATTAGTCACATGTTTCAGGATTTGATATCTTAATAAAAATCAGCAAATTACCAGTTTCTTGTTTGTTGAAGATGACCCATTCAAGTCCGGAGGTTCCTCTTTCGATGTGGGATACCTGGGCGCTTATGATCTCGGAAGGCTTGAGGTTTTCAAAGTCGGCATCGTTCTGCCTCGTCCAGGTGATAGGAATGTCCCATAGACCTTGGTGGGCGGAAACACCAGTAGTGCGCTCCCAACGTTCCTAAAAATTAAGAAAACTCTAAAGTATCAAGTCGTAACGTTTAGGTACGATAATTAATTTGAAAATTATTAAAAAAAAAAAATTGACAGGAAACTGGTATCTCAGTCCATAATTCTACTAAGAAAGCCTAACAAATCAAAGTAAAATATGTAGGATCAGTTTAGAATACAGCACGACATAGCGCGAACAGCGTGGCGCTGAAAGTTGCATCGCAATACCTCTCAACGGAAATCGTAAAAAAATATTTTATATCGAGAAAATCATACACATTCAATGTTATTCTAATAGTAGTAGTGAAGAGTTACACTACACTCTCGATAACTTTTCAGCTTTAAAAATAGTCCATTGCTTAATCTAAAACCAGCAGCAGACTATTTCAAAGACTATTTATACCCATATACACATCATAGGGTAAGCTTATAATCACCACATGATTTAGTGATTCATTACCTATATTCAAAATCACAATTACCTGCCCAATAGTCATACGGCCAGTAGTCTGGTCGATGGAAACAGTGATCACAGGATGGCCAGCCTTCTCAGACCATGACCTGAAGTACTTGTCGATGGTAATGCCATTGTACGCGGCTAGAGCATTGTCTTCGGCAGCGGCTGCGTCGAGGGCTTCGAAAAGGTGGTGGGGCTCAGCAACATCGTAAGACCTGGTCAAATCACACACAAATTTTATAAATCTCGAACTATGTATCTCTTCTGTATTCGTGTAAGGATTTGTGTTTTTGCACTCGTGGAAAGATGAGTGATCATAGCGGCTGAAAGCAAACAGGTGCAAAAGGCAAAACATAGGTAGTGTTTGTAGTCTCATTTAGGAGAAACCTACGCCATCGTTGTCAGCCATCTTAATACCTGACCACTGTTGCCAGGTATTACAGGGTGATGGTGATTTACTTTTTACAATAAAAGTGATGCTTTTCTTACCTGTCTCTCAAATAGTTTCTCAAGCCTTTAACAAAGGTTGAGTTTCCCAAAAGGTGCTGGGTCATTCTGATAACGGATGCTCCTCTAGCATAAGTGATGGTGGAGAAATGGGCACTGACGGAAGTGGGATCGGTAACGCTGGGGTCGGTCAGGGCGTGGGCCGAGTCGAGAGAGTCCGACAACATGGCTACTTGGACTTGTTCGACGATGAAACGGGTGGGGAAACCAAGTTCCGGTTCAACCTAAAAAAAGTGGTATAAATTAGAAATATTGAGATGTTTTTATGGGCGAGTATTTGATTATGATATATTTAAGCCAAGCGACGCTTGATCAACCAGATATTGAGTACCAACATTAGTAAAAACAACGAAGAAGAAAACTAACGGTATTGGTCAAGAAGAACTGGTAGAATCTCGCGAATCCTTCATTCAGCCAGAGGTTATCCCACCAGGCACAAGTGACTAGATTACCGAACCACATGTGAGCGATCTCATGAGACACGATGTTGGCAATACGCTGCTTGTAGAAGTTGTTAGTCTCGGAGGGGTTGAACAGGAGCAGGGCTTCTCTGAAACATAACGTAGTTTTAACAACGGTTTCTTCTAATGAACATAAATAAATACAAGGTGTTGATTTGCAAAAAGCAGAGACTTTTACAGGCGTGTATTAATTCTCAACATTATGAGAAAATTTTGCTGTGAAACCAATTGTAAATTCGCAAAATCAGTTGTTCTATGAATTTTGTGGTAAAATGCACTTTTAATTCATAACAGCTGTTTTTTACTATATCGCAGTTGGTGCCAATGAAACACTCTGTACTGGGTGTTTTTGGATGCATTTAATTCCATGATTCATTAAAAAATAAAATTACTAGCGACCCGCCCCGGCTTTATTGTTATACATAAAAACCTTCCTCTTGAATCATCTATCTATTAAAAAACCGATTTAAATCCGTTGCGCAGTTTTAAAGATATAAGTATACATAGAAACAGACAGACAGGTAAGCGGCTTTGTTTTAAACTATGTAGTGATTATTCTTATTATTCTTTATAATCAGATAAATATGTCGAGCAAAGCTCGGTCTTTTGGAAAGCATTTCAAAAAAACAGGGGTGACAAAAAACTTTATCATTGATCATAATTACTTTCACGACAATTCCAGCAATAATATGCAGTAAAGTTTATATTATGTACTTAATTTTGTAAATCATCTCTAAAGAATTATTATTTTTCGCAAAAATGGCTAAATCGCCTTCGTCGTATACAAAATTCGAATGTTCCGCTCGAATTGTTTCCATTATTTTTGATTTTTCAGAAACGGCTCAGCCTTTTTTTAAATTTTAAATGAGACCACTTCGGGTATATCGCAATAAAAAAGAATTTTTCGATTCGGTTCACAATTGGCGAAATTATCGATGAACATATACAAAAACAAACATACAGACGAACATACTCGTAAAACCTCCTACTTTTTGAAAGTCGGTTAAAAAATTTTGGTAAATAGCTTTTCTTCACCATGGTTAAGCTGCAAACAGTGTGGACATGCGGCTGACTAGCTCTTTTCATTGACCTATGAATAAGATATCCATGATTTTGTAAACATTTGTTCTAACATTTTTATCATTGCATGAACTGCATTTAGTTAACATATAATTTGGTTAAAATATTTGTAACAGGTAACAAGATATTTAAAAGATTAATCGACGTCTTTATCGGGCTGCGATAGATTTATCTTTACGTGTGACTTTTATGACAAGGCCTTGAAATAATAGCGTTCGAGAAATAAGCCATACAATTACATTTGTAATATTTGTAATTTACCTTTGGATATCATTTTTATTTCGACAATAAAAATACCTTGCTCATACCATACCATACTCATAGCTTTCATAGCTTGTTTAACTGTTTCTAACCGATCACTGAAGTTGCAATACAAATAATGCAGTCAGTTCTCAGATGGGTGTTCGAAAATGGCTTCATAAAACTGGTTATTATCATGTGGACCAAAATAAACGTGATAGAGCTTATAAAAGAATTTCTATATGACTGAATATATTATGTAAACACATTCCTTTAGGCGGCTTAAGATATCCAGTTTAAGCGATTTAACTTTTTGAGAAATTGTAATCAGAGGAAAACTACTTTATTGGCCATCATTCCATTCATTAACAAATCAAGTTATGAACTCAGCCACAATCACAATACATTTATTTCCTCAAAGCAGCGTGTAAGACTGTATTCTCTTCTTAATTTATAATAATGACTTGCCTAAGATAGCAAATTCTCCTTGTAAGTATATTATTTGTTGACGATGTAACACTACTTTTAAAATGTCCTTTGGATACTGACGCTTCATGACAAAATCACAATACTCATAAGAAACATTTAATACCATAGAAGCTTGGATTATTTCACATAACTTAGAAATTAATGAAAACAAAACAAAAATCATTCAATTTCACCCGTACCAACAAAAACCTTTAAAAAAGAAACTGTCAAACAATATAAACCTAACCGAAACGCAGGAAGTAAATCTTTTAAGAATTAACATAGATTCAAATTTAATTTGCAGGGACATTAAAAAAATAGGTTCTAAAATGTCACAATTTCATTGCGCTTTATCAGAACTAAAATTAAACACAAACATAAAAACTGCCTTGAGTGCCTATTACGAATACGCATATGCATGGTTAAAATATGGTATGATAATCTGGGGACTTCGATGGTTTATCACTATTCTCTTTTTCAATCGCGAATATGTCTGCGCTTGACCATCAACTAGCCTAATATGAAGCGACGTTGTAGTCGAAGATAAAAGACGCGGGCTTAGAAGATACCTATTTACTTTGACTTCGAAAAGCTTCAGATTATTATTTCTTACACAACTGGCAGACTTACCAGCTTTCCTGTTTCCTAAGAAAATAAGACAAGACTATTTCTTAAAAGAATCGTTCAATTCCCTGGCGGTACGAATTAGAGAGCGACTATCCTCCTAGTTTGCAAAATGATTCCATACCTGTAAGTTAAGAGACCCCAGTTCTCCATGGCACCGGCGGAGAAGTCAGGAATGGCTGATTGTTTCATGTCCATGTTTGGAGCCATAGAGTAGTAAGGAATCTGGGTGTACTGTTCCATCTCAGCTAACAACCTCACGCCAACATCCAGAGACCAGTCTCCATCGGTGTTGATGTTGTTCCTCGCGTAGATTCGGAAAGGTCTGTTCACGTCGTTGTTGTTAGACACCACTTGGTAGTGGGACACGATGAATGCAAGCAAGTATGTTGATGTCAGTGGCGTGGTGTGGAAGGTTTCGGTGACGCGGCCGTTTACAACGCTGGTAAATAAAAATAACGTTACAACATTTGAAATTCAATGAAGCAAATTTAAAAAAGTTTTGGTAATATTTTCAACATGACGCTATTTAAATGATCCGCTGCAGAACTTGGGCTTTGGTTTGCATTATTTATTTTTTTATTAGCAAAAAACTAATTGATTAGTGTACTTGCAATAAGTAAAAAATAATAGTCATCGCGTCAAACAGTTATCAAAACAATTACATTGTTGATCAAAAGCATGTAATTGACCAGAATTAATATAATACATACCTCATAGGTCTGCTATATTATATATACCTCCCTCCTCCAGTCGATTTCCTCATATCTGAGGGTCGTGACCACCACCTTCCACCAATTTCTCCCGGATGATTTTCTTCCACTCTTTCCGGTCCTCGGCGACATGCAGCGCGTCGTACACTGAGGAGTCCAATTTGGTGCGGATCTGGTCGGACCAACGCATCGGACTGCGGCCTCGAAGACGTTTCCCCTCTACCTTGCCAGTAACCATTAGCTTCTCTAGGTTATCACCGTCTTTTCTAGCAATATGGCCAAAGTATTCAAGGACGCGTTTAAGGCATATAGTTGATAGTCTAGTCTTGACTTTAAGCTGTTTCAATATTGATGCGTTGGTACGATGTGCTGTCCAAGGAATTCTTAGCATTCTTCTCCAGCACCACATTTCGAATGCGTCGATACGCCCGCGATCTGCTGCCTTGAGCGTCCATGTCTCAGCCCCGTATAGAAAAATTGAAAAAACTAGGGTTCGAACTAGTCTTATTTTCGTATTTAACTTAATTCCTCTGTTCTTCCATATCTTCTGAAGCTGAGACATTGCTCCTTTAGCCATCCCAATGCGGCGTCGTATATCAGCTTCACAGGAGCCATTATTGCATATATTAGAGCCAAGATATATGAATTCGTCAACAGTCTCAAGATTCAGCACACCAGTGAAATGCAGCATCTTCGAGCGGTCAACTACCATGATCTTAGTTTTGGCTTTATTGATGGAAAGGCCCAAACTGTTGCTAATCTGTTCCATTTTGTTGAGAAACAAATGCATTTCTGCTTCGCTGGCCGCTATTAAAGTTGTGTCATCGGCATATCTGAGATTTGTGACTTTTACTCAGCCAATGCTCACACCTCCATTCCACCCATCGCAAGTTTGTCTCATTATGAATTCGCCATATGAGTTAAATAAGATCGGCGAAGCAATACAGCCTTGGCGAACGCCTTTTTCGAACCGAAACGGTCTGGAGACAGTTCTCTCAATCCTGACTACTCCTTCACTCGTATGGTACAGGCTTTGCAACAGGCTCGTCAAGTGTTTAGGCACACCCAATTCCGTCAGTATTTCCCATAAAGAACCCCAATTCACGCAATCGAATGCCTTGCTATAATCAACGAAACACATGACGACCGCAATGTTGTATTCGTACGCTTTCTCGATAAGTTGTCTTATATTTAAGATTTGCTCGCGAGTACCTTTACCTTTAACAAAGCCCGCTTGTTCCTGCGGAATTTGCCGATCAACGTAATGTCGAATCCGGTTGTTGAGGATGTGGAGCAGGACTTTGCTAGCATGCAATATAAGTGCTAAAGTTCTGTAGTTGTCGCACTGTTTCGTTGACCCCTTTTTGTGTAATGGTAAAATTACAGAATCTGTCCAGTTCTTAGGCCACTCACCACTTCTCCAAACTTTGTTGCAGATGTCATGCAACATACTAATGCCACTATCTCCCAAGATTTTCAGTGTTTCCGCGGTGATAAGGTCAGGGCCAGGAGCTTTTCCAATTTTAATAGAGCGCAATGTAGATTCGACCTCAGACCTAAAAATGTCAGGTTCCCTCTCGACACTAATGTGCACGGTAGCACTATCCGTATTGGTCTGTGCGGAGTCCTTGTACAGTTCTTCGCAATAGGAGCGCCATCTCTCCGCAATCTCATCTAGCTGATGCAAGAGCCGACCGTTAGCATCTTCAACTACCCACGTCTTGGGTTTAAACTTTTTAGTGAGTAGACGGACTTTCTTGAAAAGATCAGCTGTCTGATACCTGAGAGCATGATTCTCTATGTCAAGACACACGCCGTCTATAAACTTGTTCTTATCCTCTCTACAACATGCGTCTATTGACTTGCACAGAAGATCATATTCGCGCCTCACCTCAGGATTTTGCAACCTCTTAATTTTAATTTCCTTCCTCTGTTGAGTGAGCGCCCATGTGCGGTCCGAAATCCAAGGTGTCTTTTTTGGATCTGGTTTCTGAGTGGTCCGCAACTCACTCAATGATTCTTTAATTATCTTTTTAAGGTGATTCCACTGAGCGTCTGCAGTAGAAGAATCCACTGATGAAGTTTGGAGTTTTTCTTCTACAGATTGCTGAAACATGCTGCTTTCCGAGCTGGTAAGTTGTCCATTGCCAGTTTTGGAGGTCTTCATCGGCACTTTCAGGCGAAGTGCAAAATTAGCAACAAGCATATTATGGTCCGAGTTGCAATCCGCTCCATGATAAGTCTTTACGCTACTAACTGAGGACCTCCAGCGAGAATTTAGAAGGATAAAATCGATTTGATTCCTATACCTGTCGCCAGGGGATTTCCATGTGTATAGACGTCTAGGGTGCTGCTAGAAGCAGGTATTGAGTATGGTTAGTCTTTTTCTAGTACAGAAGTCAATGAGTCTTTCTCCACGCTCGTTCCTAGTACCTAACCCATACTTTCCTACCACTTCTCGCAGATAATCATCATTTACGGTGTTACCCACTTTTGCGTTCCAGTCTCCTAGGATCATGGTCATTTCCCGGTTCGGAATTGCGTCCAGTATCTCTTCCAGCTTGCTATACAGGAGGTCTATTTCCACTTCAGATGTATCAGCGGTGCTAGTTGGAGCGTATACTTGGATGATGTTAATTATAAATGGCTTAGTGTTCAGCCTCATAGTGATAATGCGCTCAGTAACCGGATTGTAGCCAAGTACGAACCTGTTCAGTTGGGGAGATAATACTATTCCAACGCCATGTAAACTAGAATTTTCGCAGCCCGAGAAATACATATAATTACCAGACGTGGTTTCAAAATGTCCATTACCACGCATGTGGGTCTCGCAAATTCCTAATATGCTAAGTTTGAGACGCTCCATCTCCCTCTCCACAATGCTTAGCTTGCCTGGTTTCAATAAGCCTCTTACATTCCAGGAGCCAATACGATGGTGGGCTTGTATAGATCTTTTTCCAGTAGTTTCCAGCTTTATGCTGGCCTTTGTGATATTTGTGTCGTCCAGCGTACTGGGTTCATCGGTAGCCAATTTCACACCATTCAGCCCGGATACCGAATGGCGCCGAGGGTTAGTCGGATCGTCCAACAAATCGCATTCTCTTTTATCCATTGTTATCATGTTAGGTGGGTGTTTTCTTGGGAATGTAATAACGGTGGGTTCCCACGTCCTTCCGCATCAGACTTTCGGAAGATATTTAGTCCTCCCGGCTTCTGGTTTGCCGCTTCATGCGCGCTAGGTGGCCATGGTACGATCAGGCTATTTACCGCCGCCCGAGACTCGGCGTTGACCTTTGACGGCAGGTATGGTCTCCCCTGACCAACCCTCCTCCTTTTTCATCCGGGCTTGGGACCGGCAACGGCGGATTATATATACCTAGCCGCGTACAGATTGTCTTACTTTCCAGCTAGTTCAGATTTTTGTATAAAGTTCTGAGCTACCTATCCAACTCAACAATTCTATCGACAAAAAATATCTGCTTACTAACCAATTAAGTAGATACCTTTTGCAATTATCAATACTATTATGTTTGAAATACTTACGCTGAGGTCTCTCTAATAGGCATGTTAGATATGGTTGGGCTGAAAGACTCTTCTCTCGAAATACTAATATCGAAGTAAGCTTTGAATCCAGGTTCATCGTAGCAAGGGAAGGCTTGACGGGCGTGACCAGGCTGGAACTGAGTTGTGCCCATCCATCTAAAAATATTCAAATTGATATGCATTGTTGGTTTGCTACGAGTATTACAATAAAAATTGATAATCTGATTTGATCAGCAAAAACTTTTTGAATTCTCGTTAGGTAGTACAATTAAACAATAAATTATTTAACAGAACTACACACAAAAAAAAACATAATTGATATCTTACCTTATTCCAGTACTGTCTTTGTACCAGCTTCTATAAAATCCTCTCATATTTGTCTGCAAGATTCCCACAAAAGTGCTTCTGACGATATACTCCTGATCCAATTGCAAAGGAACACTTGTTCTGATTCTCAAGAATTGGTACGTTGCATCGCATGCAAACTGTTGATTAGGCTCCGTTATGTCCACGGGGTTTTGGTTGGCATCCAAATACGTAACAGTCAACGTGTTGATAGTCATAGTATTGCAATGCATAACAATTTCTGAGACATTTTCTTCAGTAGGAGATAAGTAAATAACCACAGCTCCTTCAAAAGTGAACGGACCTATGTTTGCCGGAACATTTTCAAAATAAGGAGTCAAGGATACTTCGTATCTTCTAGGTCTGGTCGTTGTGGGCAAACGGAATTCTGGGTTCCCAAGGCGTTCAGCAAACTGTGCCCATTCCTCTTCCATTGTCATCATTTCTGGGATTGGGCTAGAGGATAGGGAGCCATGTAGGATGGCCACTCCCATGAGGAGGGAGAACCAGCGATTGGCCTGAAAAAACACATTATTGTTGTAAAACCACTAGAAACGTTTGTTGATATTCTCAATTGATCACATTTTTAATCTTAGGCATTAAATAGTACTTAAACATCATTGTGTTGGACATGAAATTGCGTCATTTTAACGCACTAAACACTGGTTCCGAAAACATGATTATAATTAGTTGCTAATCACAAAATAATTATTAGTATTGAAAAATCTAATTCTGTTATTTGTTAACATACATTTTTTTAAATATTTTGCTAATGAAATCGAATCTTACCATGATTACGCTGGTTTGCCTGGGAAAGAATAAGTCAAAACCTTCCACCCGCTTCATATATCAATATCCAAACATTTCAAATAATCTTTGTTATCTTATCCAAATTATAATAAAGTTAATGACAGAGATAGTGAAAATCGAAATTATCGCAGATATTGGAATAATATGCCACATTGCTTAACGTCACGTGTATATTTAGTTCACGTTTCATCGTTTGACAATTTTGTTTGCCTACTTTAATGATGATTATAAGATACCTTTCATCATTGGCCGCTTATTTAGCCCCTTGCGAGACCTAATCGTTGTCATACTAACATAGTTCGTTTTATGTATGCCTAGAAAATAATACATGAAGCAAGTGCTGACACTATGTACCTACTTGCTGAAGCTTTTTGATTTGCTTAGCAAAATACTTTTAAGCTGTAGGTTGTGTTTTTCATGCCTTTTACTAGGTTCATTTTTTTTTTTAACCTATACTGTCCCACTCCTGGGCAAAGGTTTCCCCCATTTCCTTCCAGGAGTCGCGATCCATCGCAACTTCCTGCCAACCCCTCTCGAATGAGTCAAGATCGTCACGCCAGCGCTTCTTGGGCCTTGCCTGACTGCGTCGTCCGTCAGGCACCCACTCCGTGACGATCCTGGCCCATCGATCGGGGTGCATCCGCGCCACATCTCCAGCCCAGTCCCACTTTAGTTTGGCGGCTTTTCGGCCGACGTCAACTACCCCTGTCATAGAACGCAGTGTGCTGTTGCGGACTCTATCAATTCTTTTGATACCAAGCACGCTGCGTTCCATTGCTCTTTGGCAGACCCCAAGTTTGGACCTTTGTAAATCAGTCAATGACCAAGTCTGGGCACCATAGGTTAGGACGGGTAAGATGGACGAAGACGGTGACGAAGACGATGGATGAAGACGGTGCTAGAAGGCACTGGTGCGTTCCAACGGAGATCCCAGTGCCGTCTATAAAGCATAGAAGTCGGCTACCGAGGGGGTTTTAGTATTTAAAAATATTCTAACAATTTCACTTTGACCCAGCACCCCTGGCATTGCAAAGGGATAGAACCATTTATCCACGTTTAATGTCAATACACACTTTGTTTTCTCTTCGATAAATAAAAACTTAGTTAATATATAAAAAAATTGGATAAATTGGTGGAAAGATAATTTGAGTCTTTGCCATGCTAGGGATTCTGTCATAAAAAAATATTCCATCAATCCGAAGGAACGTTAAAAATTAATATTTTTTTAACCAAAGCAAAGTTAAAATATTTCCATCTGCTTATATTATTAATCAGTTATCCAAGGGCATCAGAATGTACTTTATTTTAGTTAGGGAAAGTAAATCGATGAATTTACTTTATTTATATTTTTATAGAATTGCACATTTCTTCCTAGAGTTTAGCTGAGTTGCAGTCGGAAGTACCTACGATTATCTAAAATTGTCTGTTTACTGTAGAATAGAATACCTACGCTATTTATCGGTGTTCGATGTACTTAATTGATTTGATCTAGCGACCCGCCCCGGATTCGCACAGGTGTATTATGCATATAAACCTAGCTCTTGAATCATTTTACCTATTTACTAAAAAAAACAAATCAAAATCCGCTGCGTAGTTTTAGAGTATAAGCATACATAGGGACAGATAAAGCGGGAAGCGACTTTGTTTCATATTATATAAATTTCATGATAAAAGTGAGCATAAATACTCTATACATAATGTTATTTTATTCTTATAAATGTGATTGTCTTTTTGAATTCCTGTGAGTTGTTTTTAGCACAACGCGACTTCAATTTTAAATTTTATTTAAATCACAAAAAAATTGGTAACATATTTATTACATCCTAACCTTGAAAATATGTACAGTACGCTCATTCAAGGTGGAACCAACCCACAAATCTATAATTTATCAAGTAATCAAACAATTACCTCTTATCATTTTCAGTTTTGCAATATTTAAGCTCCATATCCGTCCATAATCAAAGTCATATCGATAAACATCGGCCAAGTGCTAGTTGGGTTCGCACACGAAGGGTTCCTTACCGTATAGGAGCCCTTTAGCCCCATTTTAAGGATCTACTTGTTGCTAATTTTAATATTGAGCAAAACATGGCAAACAAACAGGTTTGTTGTATGGGAGCCCCCTTTGAATAAATATTTTATTCTGTTTTTAGTAGTTATTGTTGTTGCGACAACATAAATACATCATCTGTGAAAGTTTTCAGCTTTCTAGCTATCGCGGTTCATGAAATAGGAGTACATCCCGGTGACAGACAGACGGACAGACGGACGGACAGCGGAGTCTTAGTAATAGTGTCCCGCATTTACCCTTTCGGTACGGAACCCTAAAAAAGACAATCAGTCTTCAAAACAGTCGTAGCTTATATTCCTAGAAATGAATCATCTAGTAATCTAGAGGTAATAAAAACAAAAAACTTCTTCTATAAATATTTATTTCAATAATTACAATTACAAATTAAGGCCTATTTACAATTCGGTGGAATAAGGCACTGTGAAAACTTAAGTACAAACTGTATCAGAAAAACTTTGAAGGCAAAAGCTTGATTTGAGTAACTGGGGTGAAAAGTAATTGCCTTCATAATCTTAGATAAATTATGGATCTTCTTAGAAGATAAGGTTAGCCAGAATGGCTAATGATAGCACCAGCATGGAAATGTAGGTGGTGGCTGCAGCATCACGTTCAGGCAAATCAGGAGTGGAAGGCTGCTGTAGGCTTTCTGGGGCAATTGTTATGACTGGTGGAACAACAGTTGGAGCTGCAGTGCTGGTGGACACTGGGGTGTTACCAGTCTGCAAATAGTTTGAAATGTCACCCTGGACTGCAGCAGCCCATTGAATACTTGCACGTGAGCTTTCGGCATCGTCGAACACTTCCTCGTAATCGCTACCGAGAATTGCCTGGTTTGCTGTTGCCCATTGCTGGAACTAAAAACAAAAAAAAAATGAAAAAAGCGCAACGGATGTAGTAATACTTATTTTAACTATAAATATGATGATACTTACGGTATTGACTTGTTCAACAGTCCTCAACCTCGACGATATGTATGCCAGAGGCGTAGCAGCACCATCGAAGCTGAAATTCAAGATAGATAAATTAGCGGGATTTCGTTTGAGAGGTCAAGAGACATATCGAGTCCCTACGCCGAAAAACAGATAGCAAAAATTTAAACACGTTTACACTTACGCATTGATGACTGCTTGAAGATTGTTTTGAACGTAATTGAACACAATCTGGGTGTTTCCTTCGTTGCCAGTGACGGCAGAGTTCCAAGCAGTGGTGTAGTCTTGCGGGCGAATCACGTAGTTATTGTTGACTATTGCGTTCAATAAGCTGCAATTCAAAATAAAATAACTTGATTAGTACCGCTTTACTGCCAAAATAACTTTTATTGTTTCAAAATAATTGTAATTTATAAAAAAAATCGAACTTCAGTTATTCAATTTAAAAGTTTAAATTTTATAAAAAAATCACATGATCATCGTCAACATTTTTGTGAGTTTTTTTTTTAATTTTGACTTTTAGATTCCGGTCACAGATACTAATTTATACATATTATTAACAGCCACCATATTATTAAAATGTCTATCTTACAATTCAAAATCCACGGAGCAACAATGCGCTTGTTAAGTTGTTATTAATAATAATTTGTGGTGTTCATATTATTTATTCTTCCATAAAATAAATATATATCAAGGACATCTTACACACGATCTTTGACCCCATAGTAAGAAAGCTTGTAATATGGCTGCCTGAGACTGATATGCTACTTTTATGCATATATAATATATTTAAATAAGGATAATAATAAACCGGGTGAATAATATCATAGGTGTCCGACAATCATGTAGGTGACTATCAAGTGTATTACTATTTGTCGGGTTTGAGCTGGACATAAAAGCAGCGTTTTATGAGCTGCGGTAACAATATTGTATACGGTTTCCTGCCTTTTCTAGAAAAATTGTTTGGCTGAATTTTGTGTGACGTACCGTTTGATAGAATTATTGTTTATTGTAATAACAAAAAAACGTTTGGAACATTTATCATTTGTTATGAAATCTTTCATTGGGCCAAACAACGTTCACACGATATGTTCGTCACATCAGAAATAAGATGTCAAACAAAAAAAAACATGACAAACAACGCACGAGTCCAGCAAGCAAAGCGAGTGTGCCGCGGCAGCGGCCGGCGAAATATCAGAAGCAAACCGCTTATGTAGAAAGGTGTGAAACAAAAAGTAATCATCACTATTATCAGCAATAGGACCGATTGGAAGCATAATAAAACAAGCGGAAAACTTAGCATTTGTTTTCGCTCTCTTTTTGTCGCCCATACATTATTTCCGTAAGCTTTTAATTCGAATCAATTTTCGCTTTGTTCAAATTAAAAGACACTTGATTAAATACTATCCTTTAGATAATAACATCCAGAAAGTGAGCAAACACTTCTGTTCATCACAGAAATGTTTGCTTGGTGGGGATCGAACCCACGTGTCAAGGCGCAGGGGTAAGTGTTACCAACCACTGGGCCACAGAGGCAGTCTAAAATATGTTTTAGTTCTATTTTTGTGTCTACTCGTATTTCATTTTTAAACTTACATGTTGAGAGAATTAACATGGGGTGTGCATCCCAAAACCATCAGCAGTTGAATTTTTTCAGTGTAAACATTGAACTCATTGAATCTGGTCCACAAGTAGTTGAAGTCAGCTTCAGTGCCTTGACGGAGAGCATTGCAGTAGACCCAGTTGCGGCTGTCTACGGGCACTCTGAAATTGGTATAGACGTTAAAAAAAATATAACGAGTTAGTACCTATTCATAACAAAAATTTTACAGTCTACAATTAACAATCTATTCATTATTTTAATACGTAGCTATGTACAGTAGTGATATATGAAAATTATGCAACTACAATCTATTACTTAATTATTTTAATACGTTGTTTGTTCTAGAGAGACAGCTGCCTGCTCATGCCATAGCTAGATTTTTGCTATAGCAGTACAACTGGCTACTTTTGTCGTGGCTAGAGATTTGCTCTGGGGGGGGGGGGGGGGGGGGGGGGGCTGCCTATGGATTTATGAGTATAATCATAACCTAGATGTCATTTGCTGAACCCATAAAATTATAACTAAAGTAAGCTATACCTGTGACATGTGAAAGTGTGACAGATCTACTCGTATACCCATCAAAATGGCATGAAAGAAAAAAAGTGCCAAGTCGATGCGTATACCTCACTATAACTTTGTCTCATTTTGACACTTAGACAAAACTATATCAGCCTTTTGGGTGTTATATTTATAAGAACATCATTTTTCGACAGCTAATTTGATGCAATAGTTTAAAATTAAATAGATACACAAAGACTTACTCGATGTTATTGTCACGGAGGGCAACAAATTGGCTGACAGCAGCGGCGCGGCAGCCGGGGGCGTTGATGATGCAAAGAGTTGGAGCGAGTTGGTAGCGCAAGTAGGAACGCATGAATGTCTCGTCGGCAGCAGGATAGTAAGTGAGCTGACCAATTGCAGTGGCTGACCAGTTGATGATCATTTGCTATAAACGAAAAAAACATGTACGTTAGAGGAACAAAGAACTTATTTGGCTCAACGTATAAGCATTGCCATTCAGCGTGGCAATGCTGGGCACAAGCTGGCAGTGGGCTTGAGCATTTGGATTATCTTTAGACCTTCAAGGGTCTGTGGATGATCCAATTACTTGTTATGTCGTATTAATTTATGTAGTTTTAGATTATGTTTATCTTGTATTTAGGGGTAAGAACTAGATACAACAGTCTTTTAAATATCGAATGAAGAAAATATTAGAAAAAGTATTAATTATACGATGAAAAGCTATTTTACCCTTATGATAGAAGTAGATGAAGTTTTCTGTTAGAATTTCGAAAAACCTACCTCAACATCTTGGAGGTAAGTGGTGCCTGCAAGTCTGTTCCTGATCCAAGAGAATCCGGTAAGAGCAGCGACCCAGGGAGCATATTCAGTCTCATACTCCAGGAAAGATAGGATGTTGAAAGCTCTAGTGTAAGTCATCAAGCCAGAGCGGGCGAATTGGAACACATCATTGACAATCTGCAAAAATATTTTAATGCTAGAGCTGAAAAAGGGATTTCAGAATTGTTACTTCTCATCAACAACAAATTTTAAGGTAGATGTTATTTACCTGAGCTCTGTTATACTCGTGAATGTCGATTCTGTCAGGACCACGTAGGGCAGCAATGATAAGATCCCAAGTGTAATCATCGTAATTTACTCTGTAAAAACCTGAGGAAAGACATCACTTTTTTTTTCTTAACAGACTTAATCTTTGTTATTTCTAATGTGCTACATAAAATAATTACACGTAACAATACCACATGTCACAGAAACAAAAAAAATTAGGATAATAAAAGCTCAAGGTACAAAGTACTCGTATAAGCTCGAGGTGGAGTATTTGTCTTGACTTCCCACTGAAAGAATGGGTCAGTATCAGTATTGTACAAAACAGTGACAAATAAAAGGAAAAAAAAGATTTTTCGCTGCAGTGACATTGTAGAGTGGTATTGTATGTAGTATTTAATAAATCAAATAAAAATAAACATACCAATCTGCTGCTTATTGAAAAGCACCCATTCATCACCAATGGTGCCGCGCTGAATGGTAGTAACGGCCTTGCGGACGATGTGCGTGGGCTTGGTATCATTGAAGTTGCGGTTGCTGGCCGTTGCAAAATTAATCGGAACAATGTAGTTGTTGTTGATGGCGGAATAGCCAGAGTTGATGTTAAAACGGCGCTGAAATAATAAAAATTTGCTAAATTTCTTTACTTGTACTACTATTTTTAGTAAAACAACTTCACAAAAAAAAATTGAATGACTCTTGCGCTCAAATACTGAATCAACAAAACATATAGTAGCTACTTAGCTAGTACTGCGCTCGATTAACTTTTCTCTATTTTTCAAACCAAAATGAATATAATTGATGAGTAATAATTATATGTATACTTAAATGTTGCAGCGAAAAGTCAGAAAAATTACCTGATAGATTGTCATTTCACCGGTCTGATGGTTCACTTGAACGTTAAGAACGGGATGTCCGGGTTGCTCAGTCCAGCTCTTATAGTAATCGATTACGTTAAAGTCAGATCCATATTCGGAGATAGCGTTGTATACAATACTGACGTTCTGTAGGGACTCGAACAAATCGATGGGATGAGCAGTCTGGAAAGCCCTAGTAACGAAAAAATGTATTATTTTTACTTGCAACTTTTGCTTTAGATATTCAATTCTAGTGCTCGAAACACTTGACGGGGGTCATTGATAATATTTTGAAATAATATTATAAAAGGAATCTTACTTGTTAACGAGATAATTTCTTAATCCTGCACGGTGAACTTCGAAGCCAAGTAGATGCTCAGTCTGTCTGATGATAGATGCACCTTTGTTGTAACTGATAGTGGAGAACATGCGGCTGACTGAAGCTCGGTTTCCAATCCCAGAGGTGGACAAAGCATGGGGATTATTAGCGGAATCACTCAAAAGAGAGGTGTGGACTTGTTCTGTGATAAAACGTGTTTCCAAGCCCATGTAGTCCTCAACCTAAGCAAGGTAATTTTAAAACAAGGTTATTTGTGAATTAACTTTTTAGAAACTGTTTATAAAGAAGCAAACTAAGTTAACAAAATAGCATACTAGACATAGTAAAATCAAATTATTTGTGGTATTTAACTTTAGTACAGATAGGTTTAGCAATCACAACTTACCCAGTGAGTAAGGAAATACTGGTAGTATCTAGCAAAACCTTCGTTCAACCAGAGAACGTCCCACCAGTCGCACGTGACCAAGTTTCCAAACCACATGTGGGCAATCTCGTGAGACAAAATGTAAGCAATCAACTGTTTAAAATAGCTATTTGTATGTTCCGGGTCGTACATCAAGTATGCCTCTCTGAAAGTTAAAAAAAACATTACACATCACAAATTTCGTCTAAGTAAAATAACATATTTGTTTCGATAATATTTTTACAAACATAAAGAAAGAGGTTAATTAATGATATATTCTTTCCAAAATAACTACGTACAATTTTGTTTAGTACCTGTAAGTAAGCAATCCCCAGTTTTCCATGGCACCAGCACCAAAGTCGGGAATAGCAGCCTGAGTCATTTTAAGATCACCATGTACACTATAATAGTCCATTGCAGTGTGGTCGCTCATCTCATCTAACAGTTCCATTCCTACGTCAAAAGCGTAATCACCTTGGTCATACATCATAGCGCCAGGACGCGCAATTACTTCATACATCAGAACACCATTTTCATAATAGGGTTTAGATTCATATTCCGCGACGATAAGAGCCAAAAGATAAGTAGACATTATAGGAGTCCTAAAGTAAATGTCGTCTTCATATCCCCTGGAAAATAAAACAGTTAAAATTAGATACTAGATACGAAAGATTTAAATTTATAGATGCAAAATAATTGCAAAAAATAATAACTTACACAACTACAGTAGTCGTCGTCCTTTGCCTAGTGCAAGACCAACTCCTAAAACCAACTGGACGTCTGATTGTAATGTCAAAAGTAGCTTTGAAAGCGGGTTCATCGTAGCAAGGGAATGCCCAACGAGCAGCAGTAGCTTGGAACTGCGTGGATGCCATCCAACTTATAGGAGCCGTGTTATTGTTTCTATACCAACTCTCGTAAATACCATACATATTAGTTCTCAAAGGAGCTTGAAAAGAAATAGCTAGACTGTATAAAACTGGATTGGCTGCGTTGTATTGAAGCACAGCGCCAGCATCTGCTAGTTGGATGCGTAAAAATTGAGTGGCTTCCTCTTCTACTACAGAAATGTTAATCGGCACATTATTAAGAGTAAGTGCTATGTTTGAAAGATTCATTTCTGAAGAGTGGATCACGATTTCGTTGACATTGGTCTGAGTTGCATACAATTGGATGGCAACATTTCCAGCGAAACTCAAATTATCAATGTTGATGATCCATAAAACGTCGTAGTGATAAGGCTTAGTGGTAGTTGGCAGACGGTAAGCGCTAGAGTTGTCAGTGTTTCTAGCTGCGTCAAGCAAATCGAATGCTTCGTGGTTTTCAAAGATTTGTCCTTCGAGCTTCTCGTCAGCAAAGATAGTGTTCCTGGTGTATGGTACTGTAGGTTCCATTGGGAATGCATGCGCGCAGATGCACGCAGCAGCAAAAATGATAAACTTTGTGGCCGCCATCTGAAACACCATGAAATACATTTACAGGTTATTACAATTCTTAGTCAAGTTTCAAAGTCTTAATTATCATTGTCAATATTGGTCATTTTAATGACCAATATTGACTTCTATTGTACCTTCTGTTTTTTTAAATTAATTTTGTTTGAAATGTTTTTTGCTTTATACAGATATACCTATCTACATGGTCTATTTTCTAGATGACGGCTATTCTAAAATATTTATGTCGTCTACAGATATACCTATAAATTTTCAGATAATTCAAGGCCATTTTATATTTTTTTATCACAGGTAGGTACGTACCTAGACAAGTTTCTAATCAGCTGCGATAATCTATTGTATTATCAAAAATGACGTGCATAATTACATATTATAGCCTGCTAAAATTACGGTAAATAGTTCAACGAATATCTTTTATTACTGATAAAAAATTGGTTTATCAATCTATCCCTAAAGATTACTGATAAATATATCGACCACGATATTGGGCATTTTACTAATAAGGAGTTTTTTTTTTTCATTACTACCTAAAAATATAAAGGGAAGCTATCAAATAGAAAAGAATGTTTAAATATGGCTAATTTCTATGATACCTAATTTGTGTAAGAAAAAATTACATAAAGTAGAGAAGACCGACACGATTGATGATGATGATGAACTGAAGTGTTGATAAACAAACCTATTAAATTGTACTGTAATGATGGCAATAAAGAAACCCTCTTTTTAACTGAACATATAAGTAGTATACTGGCCTAGATGTTATTTTGATTGAAGACTGTAAAACGTTGACTGCACGAAAAAGATAAGATAAAATTTTACATTATGTCTGTATATATCTAAAATTTCGATTTAAATTGAAAAACAATTACTTATTTATTTTAAACTAGCGATAGACGAAAAAACTAAATAACTTAGCGTAAAACTTCTATACTCTTAAAATTACGTAGACGTACTACATAACACTTTTACTTATGGCTTTGACGGAAAATACGATTTGTTTTATATTTTGTTGTCTGTCTAAGCACTAAAATTAGCTGGTAAATATGAGTAAGAACTTATACTCGTAAACTTCATTAATCAGGGCATTGAATCAAAGACCTGCTATCATGATCATGATATTGCACTAAACGGATGTCTATATAACATTTTTTGTGTAAGTCATGCTTCAGAGAATAAGTTTTAGATCTATCAAGCATTTTTAGGTACAATGCAATTTTATTCAACAATCCGAATATTTACACCCTCTAAATGAATTTAGGCGTTTATCATTCACGTCGACTATACCAACCATTTCTGTACGAGTTCAATGTCAAAACTTGCAGATAGTTTCGAATCACACACTACATTGAAAACTAAGTATTTATGTGTAATTAAATTAGAAAGCTTTCAAATACCTTGAATAGTATGGCGACAGCTCCTCCGAAGCGGATTGTGCGCCCACAACTGGATTATTGTAATAAAAGTATTGAAATATACCCTAATCGATAGATATAATATCAAACTTGCTATCTTAAATAACCTTATCTTAATAATTATTTCGGCGTTGGTTGCGTTATCGCAAAATACAATATACTAAAGTTACGTAAATTGTTCATGAGTACTAAGCCTACGCCGGGTGCCTTGCCTTGTGTTTTGAAAAATAAATCTGGTTGAGGAAACTCAAAATTTAATTCTTCATTTTCTGGTGTTCCTGTTCATTATGGCCTCCAAATTTTCATTGCATTGATATTATACTTTAAGCACCAATCGAACAGCAAAACAAATTACAATTTTTCTTTCACCTTGCTGTATAAGTGGCTTTGTTTTACATCGATTGTATACGAAACCCTAAAAAGGAAAATAACATTTTAACGTTTTCAAAACACCAGAAAAAGACGCTTTACGTGGCCTTTCTCACAAGTGAAAACACGACTATGATACGATATTCCATCATGGAATGACAGTGCCTATCTTCCGGCTTTATCATAAGGCCTTGAAACCTAATCGTAGTCAAAGTTAATTACAAGAATTTACTAAGAAACCAAAACAGCTATGATACGATTTTCCATCATGAAGTTCCAGTTCATATATTCCAGCTCCATCACCAGATCAGTTCGACAGTACCATATTATTGTTTTGTCTTCAGAACTACATACAACTGCCAATTTTCATTTCGCTACGACCCTTGAAAGATGGTTAAATTAGTTACCTTAGATTCCATTACGTAGGTTACGTCGACCTAATAAAAACGTGTTAATAATATTCTAAAATAGGTATCTTTGTCTTAGTCCTAACTCCACATGAGTTCATCCTCTGTAATTATAACTGTGACAATTAATTTATTGTAAGATGCTTTTAGGTGGCTAAAAAACTCTGACACCAGAGCTAGCCACCCGGCCTATACGAACTTACATTTTTTAATTGTAATTTTATCGAAGGCTCACATGACTTAGGTTTCTCCCGACTCACATTTTGCTCTGGGCCTGACTGGTGGGCTTTCACCTAGTCTTATAACTCTCCTAAGTCATCATTTGGTGAATTTTAGTCCACCTACCGCTAAGTGAGAGTCACGCTTTATTTTTATTACCCTACTGCCAAGGTAGGTACTCGTAGCTTAGGTAAGAGTTTCACGCGCATATTTTACCTAGGTCTTTGAGGAAATATTACTACGTATAGAGGAGCTACCCTGACCAAATATCATGCTCAATTTTGTTAAGAATATAACTAAAGTGCGCTTCAGCACTGTAACAATAATTAGCCGTCTAATCAGCCAGTATAAACACGCAGCACTAGAACACTTTTAAGGTATAGTTTTCCCGTGGCAAAAAGGTCGAAAGCGCCGCGATTCTTCGAAGCGCTTACGCGTTTCGTTCAACGTTCTGCATTAACTTGTCGTTTCTATAGACTAAGATGCTGACTGACTACAGAAGTCACAAAGTTTATATTACCTACACACGCTTTAATTGAATTCGTACTTTGTTTTTTCTTCTTCATAATATAATATTAGTTGAATTATTGATCAGTAGAAAATATTATATTCATCATCATCATCATCATCAGCCCGTAGAAGTCCACTGCTGGATATAGGCCTCCCTCAAAGATTTCCACGACGAACGTAATATTATATCATAATATAAATATTTAAGTTAATTCGTTTAAGTATTTTATATAATATACCACTGTTTGCCTAATCACACTAATATTATAATTGCGAAAGTTTATGTGTAAGTGTGTTAGTTCCCAGTCAACTCGCTAACGGCTAAACAGATTTCAATGAAAGTTTAGTATGGGGTAGCTTATACTAGCCCAATACTATTAATAACCTTTCCACGTAAGCTAATTTTTTTTTAGTTTTGACAAAAGTCGCAGAACAAAAGTTGTTAATTTTGATGTTTATAATACCTAAGCCCCTGAAAGGTTGCTAATTGATTAGAAATAACCCTGTACATCAAACCTTTTTCATTTTATTATAAAATATGCAACACAACAATACTGGACCGACGAATACAAAGAAATTCGTTGATTTTCCATGTTTTTTAATGTTATGCAAATTTTTCAAACATAATCACAGAGTTCCTATCTGTGAACATAATACTTATAATTTATTTTGATTAGGTACTACAGCAATTTTTCTGTTTAGTTTTTGGTAACAGTTCTTGTTTTTTTTTTTATAATTATAATACCTACCAACTTAAATTCGGTTTAAATACAAATTTGTCATGTTTTGTTTGTTTTTGTTGTTATAATTTTACGGTAGTAACAGGAGTAATTTTTTTTACTGTTCTAACAACTTTCAACCGTAGTAGTAATAAGAGTAATTCGTTTCCCGTTCTTACTACTGGTAGTAAGAATGGTAGTAACACTGGGAACAAACCCTTATTTTACCTACACTTGTTACACACACAACGTCACATCTTCATTTTTAGTCTATGAAAAGTATCGCAACATGGCGTCCACGCGCCATCCGATAATATTTTGTTTGCATTTAATTGTAAAATGATTATCTAATTACTCACCGATGGAAAGTTATTCCTTTGCACTTCGCCGTATTCTTTGTATTATTCGTGCAATATCTTAACACACACGAGACCATATTCAATAATTTTGAACTTTTTTCGTTTTAAAACAAACTAGACTGATGTACTCAAGAGCTAGCAAGCAACTAATTGATGTGCAGCCATATGGCTGCATTTGGGCGGAACATGGTAGGGATGTGCGTCGTCCTCTCTATACGTAGTAATATAGCTCGATGACCTAGGTATACATATTTGTTTGTAAATTTTTGTAGTCCCACGTATCTTCCAAAAAACTAGATTGATTTCGACAGTTAAGGTATCGTTAGATTAGTCTCAAAAACCCAAGTGTCTTATATAGAAACAAAATAGCGGAATTTTGGCGTCAACTTGTAAGTAGTTCAAAATATATTTTGTAGGTGTCTAATTTGTTTTGTTTACATAGGATAATTTAATTTAGATAGTTTAATTTAGTTTATTGTTTTATGTTATTTAAGTTTTGCAAATAAATTATTTATTACCAAACTTGATGGGTTTGGTTTGAATAAGGTATCAAAATGGTTTTTTCCAAATCGATGAAACACTATTCTTGTTTATATAATATATTTGTTACACTCAACAGACACCTGGGTCTGTGTTTTTTATGACATGCTTTGTTTCTTGTTATAATTTTACAATAAGTATTTCGTAACGAAGTATTTGGTGTTGTGCTAGTGTTTTTATTTTTTTGTAAATATTTGACAATAAAGATAGCATCAACCGTGCCTTAATTTTATTTATTTATTCCCAATTAGTACATAATTACTTAACAGCATAGACCAAATCATTACATACTATAATTTAGATGAGCAAGTATTCTATAATTAAAACTGCCCAAGATATCACAAAAAATGTCCAGATCAGGTTGTTGAGATAAAATGTTATTAACGAGCACAATGAATCGTGAAGTAGGTGCGTTATAGGCACGAGCGGTGTGCAGGCCGGGCGGCAGCGCCAGCAGGCGGTGCGGCCGCCGCGAGCCGCGCGCTCGCTCACACGCGCGCACGTAGCCGTCAGGTGCAAGCAAGCGTAGCTCACTTATCGCATTAGGATTATCGACTTAGTTGTGGAGAAGAAGATAATAATGAATAATTAATTGCATCTTACGCCGTAATTCCAGGGTACTTAACCCTACCATTCCGGAGACAAATAAGGAAGGATACAAGTAAGGGTAAAAACCATAGACTTTTTAATACAAATATCGTGCAAACTTGCGCTGAATTCTCTCGATCATGAGGCATTACTTCTTTTCGTGGGGATCCCATATAGCAGCGTTATACTCGAGTTTACTACGTACGTAAGCCGAATAAAGCGCCATTGGTGCTCGTGCATCCTTAAAATTATACGACGTGCGCATTATGAAACCTAGCATTTTATAAGCTTGTATACAGATAGTAGCAACGTGTGCTCTAAAAATTCATCTCTTTATCAATAGTTAAACCTAAATCCTTGATCTGATCAACCCTATCAATCAAAGTATCACCAAGTCGGTACTGACTCAGAATCGGTGATTGCTTCCTGGAGAAAGTACGTAGTTTGCACGTACGGATCCCACACTGCCTTTCAGGTAGGATGCTATCTGCTAGTTCTCCTATTTGGTGATTTATAATATAGGCTAGAATGTCAACTGCCGCACTGAGCAATCCAACACCTCTGTATGACCCACAGTCGGAAGTATCACCTTTGCTTTTAGGTATAAAGTTTGCAGATAATGGCGTCTTTCCACTCTTGAGGAATTTTGCCAGCATCCCAAGCTCGCAACACTAGCTCAAATAGTCTATTTTGAACATTGGGCCCACAATATTTATACAGTTCACCTGGTAGACTACCCGAGCCAGCGGCTTTTCCATTTTTGAGTCGATTCACTGCCCGAAAAAACTCTTCAAAACTGGGTATAAACTTGTAAAGGTGAACTTGGTAAGGAGTTCATGTAAGTGAGGTCTGAATACAGAACTGTTTAGCCCATAGGTAAAGTATGTCAACTTGGTTCTGTCAGGTGCTTTGATTTGTCGCGTGAATAGATTGGAGAGGTTTTTTTTTGTGGCGGGGCCTAAAGATAGTTCTAAGGCATTGGAAAAAGAGCTAAGCTGAGCTGTCTCTGACCTGTTTTTCGTGATTTTGAGATCAATTGACCACAGTTTTTTTTAAATAATAAGTATTTTATTTAACTTGCAATGGATGTATCTAGAGTCATGTGGGTCAAGTGTGCGCAGCGTCTAAGTGTGCGCATTCTAAATATCTCAAAAAATATGTAGCGCTAAGGAACGGCAACCCCCCTTTTCAGTAGCCCGCGAGACGTCCTGCGAAGCGCAAGAATTACAGCGGCTACTCGCGCGCCATTTTGGATTGACATGTAAATGAAGATTTTTGCGAAAATATTTACGATATTTTGTCACAATTGAAGCGTAATCTTTTGTAGTCATGTAAATTTATTGAAAATTTGCATTTTGCTATCGAATGCAACATATTATCAAGTTTTTTATTTGCCAGTGTTTAAGTTGTTTTGATAACGCAATAATCAGCGATATTCATATAATTTTGTTTCAATGGTTTGGGTTAAGTGTGCGCAGAAGCCTGTCGTGTAAGTGTGCGCATGTGCACACTTACCCCGCTTGCATTTCTTTGTACATGTGTTGCTATGTAAGACGAAAGAAGAGGAAGAAGAGATATTAGCCATAAAGAAAATACGACTAGATTTGAAAGAAAGACTTAAAACTAAGCTAACTAATTACAAAATCACCTGAGACTGCCAAAAAAAGAAAGTAAAAATAAGACTATTAAGAAACAAAAAACTGACGAAACGTAGTATTACTGCCCCTTATGTGGCGAAATGTATTCTGATCCACCAACTGACGATTGGATTGAATGTAGCCTTTGTGGAGCCTGGTGGCACGAACAGTGCACCAGCTCCGAACACGGCACTTTTATTTGTGATAACTGTATGACGAAGTAACTAAAGATTTATAAGTGCAAGTTGATCTCATATTATGATTTGAGATGATTATCATATTGATTACTTTAAGTTACTATGATGAATTTTTTTTATAATTATAATATAATATTGTTTGTGTTCTAAAATATATATTATTTGTTGTTGCGTACACTTACCCACAGTGCTGCGTACACATACCCCGATACTGGGGTAAGAGTGCGGATATGAAAGGGTTTTTGTTTTCTATAGTTTCTTAAAATATAAGCTACTGATAGTACTACTGCTGTGTCTAAGTTGATTAATAAAATAAATAAAATAAAAAATAAAAATAAAAAAGCCTTTAATTTCTCATCTCATCATTAAATACATTGGTTTGTCATTATTGATGTCATTGTTAGAATAATATGTACAGTAAATGTTAAAAAATAGTTATCATTTAAAGTTTAAATTAGATAGGTACATTGCAGAATCGAATTTCATTGTCATTAATTATAATATTTAATTTAAAACAGTCATTAATAATATGTCGTTTAAAACAGTCATTAGTAAAATAGTTACTTACATTCTCTATTACAATACAGTAAAATTGTTTGCATATAAATTCATTGAAGTAAAAATGTCAATTAAAATTACAATTTTAATGCATTTAATTTGTTAGGTACCTACTATGATTTTTGTTCATTGTTGATAGATTATAATATTAATTATATAAGTTAGTTAGTTTGTGATGAGAACCCCTGGTGGGTATAGGCCTCCTCTAGAGCTTTCCATTCATCCTTATCTGTTGCTGTATTCATCCAGGTTGTTCCTGCCAGTTTGCTGATGCCATCCGCCCATCGTGCCACCGGTCTGCCTCTTTTTCTTTTTCCGCTTGGTCCGCGCCATTTGGTTATGGTATAGGTCCATCTGTGATCTTGCAGTCTGGCTAAGTGGCCTGCCCACTGCCATTTTAATTTTAGTGCGTGCTGTAAGAAGTCAATAACTTTCGTCTCTTCTCTTATATCTGTGGCACGGATTCTATTGTGTAGTTTCAGTCTCATCATGCTTCTCTCCATGGCTCGCTGGCATGTCCTTATTTTTTGTTGTATATTTTCGGTAAATACCCAGGTTTGCGCCCCATATGTGAGACATGGTAGTAGACAGGAATCCATAGCTACTTTTTTTAGTCTTATTGGAATATTGCTTTTGAAAACTTCTTTTAAGGACCAGTATCGATTCCACGTTCTACTTATGCGTCTGTCAACTTCTTGTTTGTTATTATCTTGGTTGAAGGATATTTGTTTACCTAGGTATATGTATGATTCGACATACTCTAAGGCTATACCGTCTAGGTATATTGGCTGTGGGTTAGGTAGATTTGACATCAGTTTAGTTTTTTCGAGATTCATTTCTAGTCCTACTTGTTTACTAGCAGCATTAAGAGTTTCCATCATTTCTTGCATTTTTTGTTGGTTGTCAGAGAACAAAATTATGTCATCTGCAAATCTTAGATGAGTGAGCTTGTTATTGTCTATTTTAATGCCATAATCAATCCATTTCAAACTCTTGAAGATAAGCTCAAGTATAGCTATAAAAAGTTTCGCTGAGAGGGGATCGCCTTGTCTTAGGCCAGTATTAATTTTTATCATCGGCCCTAGTGTCTCAAGTTTTAATCTACTTGTGCTTCTCTCATAAATGTTTTTCAGTATCTCAATGTATTTCTTGTGTACATTGTTTTCTTGGAGTGCTTTCCATAATGACCTGTGCGACACAGTGTCGAAAGCTTTTTTGTAATCAATAAATGCTATATAGAGTTTACCTCCAAACTCTTTATACTTTTCTATTATTTGTTCGACTGTATGGATGTGATCTACTGTGGAGAAGCTTCTACGAAAGCCAGCTTGTTCTTTAGGTTGGTTTGAATCTATTTGATCTGATATTCTGGTCAGGAGGCATGATGAGAAAAGTTTGTATAGGCTACTGAGTAAGCTTATTGGTCTATAATTTTTAATATCTTGAGGGTTGCCTTTTTTATATAATAAGGTAATATGGGATTCTGTCCACTGTTGTGGGATGGTTCTTGAGGCGAGTATTTGATTGAACAAGTAGCATAGAGGGGCAGCTACTGATTGTTTTACCATCTTTATTGCTTCGTTAGGGATGTTGTCTGGTCCAGAGCTTTTCTCTAATTTGATTTTCTCTATGTGTTTAATAATATCACTTATCTTCCATTGTTCTACTGGTTCATTTTCATAGTTGTTATGACCAGCTGTCTCACTGAGGTTTTCAACGCCAGGATTATGTTTTTCGTATAGGTCTCTGTAAAAGGCTGTGGCTTCTGACAGTATGCTGGGCCTAACAGTCAATTCTCCACCATTTTTCTTTTGTAGTGTTGTGATCCAAGCTTTACTTGATGTGAGTTCTTTAAATGCTCTTTTTATGCTACCTTTCTCTCTCAGATTTTTTTCAAATATTTGTTGTCTGTGATTTCTAAGGTCTCCTCTAATTTTTCTGTAAATTGTTTTGTATAATACACTTAGTTCTTTTTTAGTTTCCCTTGTCTTAGGTTTCATTCCTTGTAGGTAGGAGCGTCGTTGAAGTAGTTGTTTTGTGTTCTCTGTTATTATACTGTTTTGTGAGCTATTCTTCTTAGATACCTGTCTTGCTGCTGTTAGACCATCTTTTAAGAGTTTTTCCAGTTTATTATAGTATTTTTGAACTGAGTCTTCTTGTTCTGGTTTCAGGTTACCAATATTTTTCTCAATATAGTCTCTATATTCGTTCGCTTCTTCATAATGTTTTAGTGAGCACTTCCAACTTGTGAAATATCTCCTACTTTTCTTTTGTTTTGTTAGACATATAGTGGCTCTCACTAATTTGTGATCTGAAGGAAAACTATTCCTATGTAGAAACTCAATATTGAGAAACATAGATGGGTGATTAGTCAGGAAGAAGTCTATCTCGTTAAATGTGTTTTGATCAGGTGATATCCATGTCCAACGGTCTTTAGGTGTGATTTTGAAGAAAGTATTCATTACTGACAATTTGTGTTCGTTGGCATATTCAATAAGGCGGGCTCCTCTTTTATTCTGATCGCCAGTTCCATATTTGCCTATCAATTTATTGCAGTCGGATCTTGGTGTGCCAATTTTTGAGTTGTAATCGCCCATAATAATCATATTTCTCCCAGTAATTTGTTGCGCATGTGTTATCTGATTAAAGAATACTTCTACATCTTGATCGTTTGCTTCACTTGTCGGAGCATATACTTGGATTAATGAGAGTAAATCATTGTTGACTTTTATTTGAAGAATTGCAACTCTGTCAGAGATTCCTTTAAAGGCATGTATGAGATTTTTGTGTTCCTTTTTAACTATGAATCCAACTTCATTTTGTCCCTTTTTTTCACCTGTATAGAACATTATGAAGTCTTTCATTTCTTCAATGGCATACCCTTGTCTTTTAACCTCACAGAGACCAATAATGTCATATTTTATATTTTCTAATGCATAGCTTAGTTCAAGTAGTCTTTCTGGAGTGGCTAATGATCTTACGTTGTAGGTTCCTATGAACCACTTGTTGCTTTGTTTGGAGATGTGGTTCTTACTGCGCTCTAGAGGGTTTTGGTCATACTCTCCCGCAGTGACCAGCTGTGGTGGGAGAGTGAGAGGGGTCTCATCTGCTAATTGCTAATCGGTGTAATTTTTATTCATATTTTTAGTAGTCGAGAGTGTGTCTGTTGGTTGTCTTGTCATGTAGTCGCTGATTGAAGTTTTGTTCTTCTTGTGAGAGTTTTGGGTATAATGTGCATATTCGGTATTATGATTGTTTGATGTTTTATTGGAAGCTTGAGGAGAACAAGATGGTGCCCTATTTCTTTTTGTGTTCCTTGATTCTGAAGAGTTGTTTTTGTGGATCTTCTTATTCAATGACTCGTGCAGGTTATGGTTTTCATTTTGGCTAACGTATTCTTTTTGATTGCTTGACTTTTCTCTTGAGTCCAGGAAAACTAATTTATCATATTTTATAACAACTCTTCTTCCTTTCTCTCTTTCTATCAGAGCTTGTTTTTGAAGTTCTTTGCGTTTTTCGAGAACTTTTTGTGGGAAATCTTCCATCACATACACAGTAGAGTCTTTGAACTTACTTTTATTTTTCAAAACTAATATCTTTTTGCCCAAGGTAGTCAATGTTAATATTATAGGTCTGGCTCTTTCGCTTTTCTTACCTTTTCTGTATACACTTTCAATTTCCCACTTTTCACAGCCTATTTCTAGTTTTTCATTAATTAAGGTTAGTACAATGTTTTCGAGTTCTTGATAGGATTTTTCGGTTTCACTCACTCCGAAAAATACTAGATTTCGTTTTCTAAGTTGCTTGTCATAGTTATCAATTATATGTTGATTATAATTAATTAAGTTGATTACAAATAAACAATCTTACTAGTTAATAAGATTTTGATTCATTCTACTAATAATATTCGAGTTTTTGGAGCATCAAAGTTTAAATGCGCACACTTGACCCACATGACTCTATGTTAGTACGGGTGGAATCTTGCAAGTTAAATTTGACCTACTTCCCGGTTTCCGACTGAGCTTAAATTTTGCACGCTTATGTATATCGAGCAAGGAGCATGATAACCATTGGAGAGCGCGTGGGCCCCTTTTTTCTTGAAACAATAGGTCACCGATTTTAAGCGGGGCGAGAGGTAAGCTCCGCTGGCTGTAATTGGCTGACGCCAAAATGACGCAATGACAACAGTTCTTGTAGTGGTGCCAAAAATGTTACTAGCAAAATATCGATATCGATATTTTTGACTTATCAGTTTTCTAAGGATTGGTAAGCACTGCGGACGTAACGGGTGCAATTTTAAAATAAACAAATTAAGTGTAATAAAAAAGAAAAAAAGATTATTCATTACATCATTAATTTCAAAGTAACTACATTAAAAAAACACGGCCAAGAGTGTGTCGGCCACGCTCAAATGTGGGGTTCTATAGTTATGTATTTGTATTAGTTCCATAGTTATGTATATGCTCACTGCTATTTCAAAGAAACATCTTTAGACCTGTCTAACGATACCCCACTAAATATGGAACAAAAATACAAAAAATTGTTTCATGTTTTCATGTCATCCTTTCATGTTATCAAATTTTTACTAAATGATTATATTATGACTTTAACGTTGTCGATATAAATCGATGCGATGCAGCAGCACAGCACTATCAGAACAAAAGAGACGGAATGCTAACGAAAGTTACAGTGTATCAGAAAGAGACAACATGAAAGACATCAACGGGTGCGGTTGACTAATTGAATATTCGAAATATTTTTTGCCAAAATTGTTAAATTGATAAATTTGAGTGGAAAATCACTTATCTGTGAAATGATATCCCATCTTTAGTGTAACTTGAAGATTTGGAACTCTTTCCACACCATTTTACGGCACAATTCGGCATTATTTTAACGTATTTACGTATTTAAAACGCAAGTGAGTGACGTGTTGACATCGACACAAAATTACTTCGACTGACGAAAATACCGTCGGTGATTATCTAAAGCGCCTATCGTTGGTGAGGGTGGCCGCCCCGCGCGCTTTCTCCACTTATGCTCCTTGATATCGAGTGACAAATTGACAATGCAATAAAATGGTATCATGGAGTTGATATGACGATGGAGTCCGTAGGCAATTATCTTCCTAGTCTGTGATAGAGTCGGAAGGTGGCCATAGAAACGCCTGCACCAAACAAGATATATCCGTAGTGTTTGGACTCGTTGTACTTGTCTTGGGTAGCACTCTGCTGCTACATGATATCCAGGATCTCAAAATCTTGTATTTCATTAAAAGTTAAATTTTTATAATATATTCTAAAAATGGTTTTTGACCGCGGTGTTGCCCGTGTAATATTTTGATTTCATGCTTTCCCATAAGAACTGTTTATTTTTCGAGAATAAAAGTAGCCTAGTTACTTTCCAACCTTTGAACTATATGCATGCCAAGATTCAAATCTATCCATTGCTCTCTTGCTGAATGAAAGGGTAACAAACCAACAGATACACTTTCTTAGTTAATTATAATATTAGTAAGGCAAAGAATATACGTAAGGGAGATAAGATAAGATTATACCTAACTCTGAAAGTTCTCGCACTTCGCAAACAACATCTTGTATCTAAAACCCACAGGAGCGTGTCAATGAATCCCAAGCCAAAATCTTCAAATCTGATGCACTATGTCCTCCGAGCTAAGCTGCTGTAACTTGTATAATATTGCTGATAATATAACTGTATGAAACAATTATCAATTAAAGTATTATCTCTTCATACTCGTATCTACACTAATCCACATTATCTATAAGAAATCGATAATTTTTAGTGGTCCGTCTGGGAAAATGCCTATTGCCGGTGCCGTCATTTAACAGCCGTAATTTTGCTAAGGTTAAGTCCACAGTCCAGTCTGTTTTTAAGGTCTCAATTGCTGCTCTCTAGGAAACTGCGCCATTTCGTCGTAGACAACTTTCTAGTGACATCATTCGCCACAGTGTAATGGCCGCTATATGACGGACACCGCTATCCTAGAAAAACAGAAGTTTAGTTTCTTAGTGTCACTCATCAAAATTAGAACGGATATAACGGGCTCTATTAAGGAAACAAAAATACCTAAGAATTGTTCAAAAGGCTCGTACGAACTGAAGAATGTTAGAACAAAATGCTAGATTAGAAATACATTTATTTAATTAAACTATAACATGTCTTTACATACTTACTTCAGGTTTTAAGATAATATAATAGGTTTAATATGTTTGTAAAATATATTTAAACAAATTTAATAAGCTACCGGAATGTTTGACCAAGGTAAGTTCCTGTCCTGCTATGTCATTACATCGGCAGACAAAAGCAAAAATTTGTATCGGCTAAGCTTTGGGCAATCAGTACGTCAGTACAGTATCGCTGTTCAGTACGCTTTGATGATGACATTATTTCCTCTTCAAAATCTAATCTGTATATTATTTTCATCATATCATCATTATATGCATCAGCAAAGCACAGCAATGTAATGTATACAAACTTTCGTCACCCACAGTTGTTTACTGCGGACGTGGCAGGCAAAAAGTATTATTTTACAAGCTTTTATTTACTTTCACCTGTCCCGTTGTCTGTTACAAGCTTTTACGAGTTTACTCTCACCTGTCCCGTTGACTGTCGTTCTGTAATCGAATCTTGCAAGTTAAATTTGATCCACTTCCCGGCTTCCCGGTTACCGATTGAGATGAAATTTTACATACAATATGTGTAAATCTAGTCTGTCTTTCCTCTAAAGTACAATGTAGGTGTCTTCAAATCCTGAGTAAATAGGTATCTTCTAGGTAAGCGTGTTACATCCTAGACGGCATATCTGCTTAACATCAGGCAGTGTGTAGTCAAACGCAAATCTATTCGAAAAAAAAAACACATAACATAGGTATATAACATGGTGCTGATCTGATGATGGAGCCGAAGGAACTTAGCAATGAAACGACACAACCGCATCGAGTTTGGGTTCATTTGAATGGTCTTGGCGAGTAGATTGTCTTGCAATGGTAACCAAGGTCTAATGATGGAGCTGGAAGGTGGTCATAGGAACTCTGTAATGAAACGACGTAACCCTATCGAGTTTCGGCTCGTTAGATTCGTTTTGGCGAGTACTTGTTCAGTAAAAGCTTGTTATTAAAAAAAGGTTTTTTTTAATATAATACTTGTTAAGTACTTATATACAGTACGAGACCATGCCCACTAGACCATTCCGTCACCGACCAGCGCCATCACGTGCCATGTACGGCGCGTTTCGGCGCCAGCAAGATATTCTCGACGACTTAATTTTATTGACGTACGTTGATAGTACGTCATAGTGGGCATAGTAGAGTGTCGTGTTGTTATCGGTGTCTGGTGAGTTCCTGGCACGGTCACGGTATGATACATTAAAGTTAGCAGACATCTTTATGATCCAGGTAATTCGTATCTGAACTACTCGATATATCTGTTTATGTATCAACTGGGATGAACTCATATTTACATCCTAACAGGTTGCTGTTGTGTCATGGATCGTAACCGAGGTAAGTAAGTCATAAATCTTTCAGGTTTCTATCTCGCTCATATTCGTTAGGCGTAGGGAGCGCTGCAGTACTGTCTTTTTTAGATTTATGATGTTGCTAAGATTATAAATCAAAAAAACAGAGTGTTTAAAATCAGACAGATCTTTATTTAGGTTTTCATTGAGTCATATATTATAAATAGAACGTAATAATAGTTGTATAATTAAATGTTAGATAAATAATTCTATGATGAAGGTACTAATCTTAAAGGAAGGTACCAGAGGTAGGCTTACATAAAATTGTAGGTATTATGGCCACATATAAAAGTGTCTGATCATCATAAAAATAATCAGGCGGCGTTTAGCGTAGACGATAAATGGTATGACAATGCATTTCAAACTAGCATACTGGATAGGCCGAATCATACAACTTGACAGTTGTGATGTTAGCTACAAGCTATGGGTGGGCAAATCATGACTAAAGCTCACCAAGGATTGAGTAATATGCAGCTTGTATGTAGCTAACATCACAATCGCCAAGTTGTATGATTCGGCATAAACAAGGTGTCGCTTTGCAAAGTACAGGGATTTTCAGAATAATTAGATACACATGTGTACTCCTTATTACTTACAATTTTTACTATGGAGCCAACGTCGAACTCCTGATTAGACATAGACAGGTATACCTTTGACAGTGCATGCACTACAGCTGTGACGTGCAAGATCCTGTATACCTAAAACTTTATTTACTAGGTACTTTAATAGGTACAAAAAAGACAAGCGCTGTGTTTTTGAACATCAGCCTACTTTCACCATGATGAAAAGAACCTGAACTGAACTTTACATATATTTCTGCCTTGGCAAAAGTTAAAACATATGCTTTTACGTAGCTGAATCTTTGCTGAACAACTTTAAATTTTGCGAAACAAAATTTCAAAAACTTTCCTTTACAGTTTACTTTTAGGGCTCTGGTACCTTTAGTTAAAAAACATTGGTACTGAAGCTCTATAATTGAATCATTTGATCGGCTGAACGTATGCGTAAATCACAAGGCCGAGTAAATCCAGGAGCAAGTATTGAAATAATATGTTGTTTCTAAATAACTTTGTTGTTGTTTCGCGATTCGAACACATTATTATTATCTACTACGGGACTAACCACGCACTAAAATTACGAGATAAATAAATGCCTCATCACCCCGACGTTTCGATCGAGCTGCATCAATCGTGGTCACGTAGACCCGTGGCCGAATTGCATCGAACGTGGTCACGGATGATCGAAACGTCGGGATGATGAGGTATTTATTTATCTCGTAATCTCGTAGTATATAATAATATTTTGAAAAACTATGTTTGTGTGAACGGGAGCGCATAGCATGCGATCTTCTGCAAACGTGAAATTATGAATTTCAATAACTGCTGGAGCCCGTTCTTATGATTAAATCATATAATCCCCTTACCCGTTACCAGCAAAAATGATTATATAAAGGGAAAGTTAATTTGTTTCTCCACGTCGCGTTTTGGTTTGAACTGATCTCACGCCCAACAGAAGTAATAAAAATTCACTTGAAATACTGACGATGGTACATCGAAAATAAGCTTATCTCATACTTAGACTAAATTATGAATTTATAACTACAATACTTAATGACTCGTATGTACCCCTTGTACTAGTAAAATGTAACCTAAAATTAAATAACCTAGCAAGTTAAATTCGAATATTCGTAATTATAAAATACCTATGTTCTTACAGGGAAATTTAAGTCGTATTAAAGTTACATTAATTTAATACAATTTGTTTAAAATACACTTGATAAATATACGTTACAATAATATAATGTTATTTTAGGCCAAAAATGGCATTAACGATACTCAAAAGATATTTGAAAATTTTAATAATTTTCTGAATTTAAAACAAGTCTAACACGTTGTTGAAAGTTTGGTTACTTGGAAATTACCTGGCAAATTTCCAGGATTGATTTTCCAGGTAATTTCGTGCGTGACTAATACGTATATGCATGATTTAACGAGCAGTTGCATAATTTTTGTAAAAAAATCGTCTATTTTCGTCGATGCTGCAATTTTCACGGACTTACTGAAACTGCACTACTGAATCAAATCAAATATCTAAAGGACTATCTCACAAAATTCTCTAAAGAATAAAAAAATCAGTCCCTAATCGCGGAAAACATGCAACGCAACGCAGCTGAAACTGACAGCGTATAAAAGCTTAAGTAGGTACCGTTGAATTTTTGCAGTTGTACATTTACCTATTGTTAATTAGTTTAGCGTAGATACGCATAGAGTTAAGCGCCACACAAATCGGCGGATGAGAAGTTAGCCGCAGATGACACTTCGCTGTGATTCGCTAATTATTGCGCATGTGTGCACAATGCCTAGGGAGCGCGCGGGAGGCATGAGGTTGGCGGGCGGGTGTGCCCCGGCGTCTCGTCTCTCTGGCTCCCGGGCATACTCGTACCTATATTTCGGCTTTTGCGGAGCGTTCTGCGTATAAACTTCCCATCCGCCGATTTGTGTGGCGCTTAGTATCTAATATGTTTTCTCTTGTTGCGACTATCGAACGGTGACGTCGTGTTGAAGGAGCCAGTCGACGATGGTTTGGTAGTTGCTCTCGCGCCACTGTACGTTGGAGGCGATGGTTTCCAACACTTGCTGCACTGGCCGCCCGAGGTCGCTACACTCTTCTGACACGAACCGTTTTAGCTGAAAGATACAACAGATATAATGATTAGTTAAACAAAGATATACAGGGTTATTCCTAATCAACTAGCATCCTTTTAGGGGCTTATTCTGTACATCAAAACTAACAACTATTGTTCTGCTACTTTTGTCAAAACTTAAAAAATAAATCAGCGGTTCCATACATTTCGTCGCGGGTAAACGATATTTTTCAATGGAACAACATTTTTTTTTTTGAGTTTTGACAAAAGTCACAGAACAAAAGTTTTAGTTTTGATGTACAAAATAAGCCCGATTACAGAGGCGCCATCGTAATTATATTAGCTAAATAGCATAGTTCTGTTTCTTTTTCACTTTAGGCATTCGATAGAGAGAACGCTTTTTACGTTGCCATTAAATTTAAGCTGGCGACTCGGTAATCGGGTTTAATAAGCCCCTAAAATGATGCTGATTAATTAGGATAACCCTGTATAGTTTAGCCAGCAGCATAATGATGAAGAATTGGTTATTTGTAAAGTCTAAACCGACTTCACAAACAACCAATTTTTCATCATTCTTTCGGACCATAATTTTACGTGACAAAACATTGTTGAATCAACAACTGAAACAAGCCAAACGCTTAGGTCGATCGTGCCTCTTTATCGCTTGTTCCGCGCTTTCGCTTGCACGCTCGGCTCAAGTAGAAAGACGCCACATTACACTGTCGATTTTCCTTCGATAGGTACGTACGAAGCGGTTTGACTCAACATTTCTCATTCGTACCACCTGTGTGCTTAGCATACAAGACCACGACAAGAGTTTATCGTCGTGTGCAAAGGTGACAGATATATGCTTCATCATAACTCTGTCACGTTCTGACACGTCGATAGTATAATTTTATGGTCCTTATGCTAAGCCCGCTGGTAATGGAACAGTCTTCCTGCTTTCCTGTTTCCTAAGAGATATATAATCTAAAGCTTTTCAAGATCAGAGTGAATAGATATCTTCTAGGTGTGAATGCTTCATCTTCGACCATAACGTCGCTTACCATCAGGCGAGTTGTTCAAGCGCGGACTTATACGCGTTAATAAAAGAGGGGAACGTGACACTTTTTTGTTCGTGCATTCGACGTTTATCGATTTATGATATATTATCGCGTCAAAAATACTATGTCTAGGCATATTGAATCAGTGCCGGTTTTACTCGTAGCTCTACCAGTGCTCTGGGCGAGATTTATACGGCGCCCCTAACTGAAATTTAAACCCAAATAACAAGAAGTAAAACTATAGTGGTTCGACAGTCCTTTGACGATTACGATTATAGTCACTAAACACGAGTGCAGCGAGCCTGAAATTTTTAGATTTTGTCTTTCAATAGAGCTGATATTTTAATACAATAGGTAAACCCACAGTTGTGTGAGCAAAGGATCACTCACTATAGTGCTTCAAAGCTCAAGCGCAGCGAGCGAAAAATTTTTCGATTTTATCCTTCAGTAGAGCTTATATTTTATTTAATTCAATATAAAGAGTGAGCAAACAAAACAGTGAAAAAATACATGATAAATATGACTAAGCGCAAGAGCAGCGAGCGGGACATTTTGTTAGAATAGGTATCCGAAGTAGGTTGTCAACGTTTAAAATAATTAATCATTCTATATAGGCAGGATTTTTTTTAACATAGTCACAGTAGCGGCTTTAGAGTAGGGCGCGAGACATAAAAGGGCGCCTGCGGCGACCTTTCGCGTGGAATATTTGACTATGAAAAAAATAACGGGAAATTTTTCGGCGACATTTGCTTAAGCTCTCGTCACACAGAGGCGGGAGCGATCGCGATCCGGGACGGGATTTTTTTGTAATATTCGAATTTGTTTGCAACCTGACACATAAAAAGCGGGCAAAAACACATAAAAAATAAATCGCTTTATCGCGGCTCCCGCCTCTGTGTGACCCGGCTTTAAAAGATCAAGTTCTAAGTCTGGAACAGGGGCAAGTAAGCAAAACCAGTGTAGTTTGATAGAGCGCGAGCGAAGCGAGCGCAAAAATTTTCCGGTTTTTTTCAGTCAAATTCTATTTTCACCTTGGTTCCACGCGAAATGTTAAAATGTTCCGCGCGAGACATAAAGGGGCGCCGCATGCGCCCGCAGCGCCCCTTTACGTCTCGCGCTCCTGGGCGGTCGCCCAACCGCGCCCTACCCTAGCGCCGCTACTGTATTGAATATTACTTTATGTCGCATGTTGATAGGGAATCAGGGCCCTGTTAGGTTAACTTCTTCGTCCTTGTATATTTTCCACCCACCCCCAGAAACTCCTTTGCCCACACCAGGAAACTTGCAAGTTAATACATTACATTATTTTGGGGTAGGTAAAAATAGGCCATTACTGTTGCCCCCTAAGAGGACATTCAATCAATCAAACCAAAAAATCAAAAATGTTTATTCGTGCACAAGATTTACATGCAAATTGATTGAATCCACCAATTCCGAACTAGTTAGAAACTGTGTTTCGGAAACCGGTGGCTTCTCCCAAAATTTATACATAAATTAGATCAAACAGGTGATTATATAGATTATTGTTAATTTATACAAAAATAATTATTAAAATCATATACAATCTTGCATAGGTAATTTTAAATTAAATTAAAATGGTACATTTATACTTTACTTTATACTTTATTTATTTTTGCAAGATATTTATATATACATACATACATTTCTAAAAATCATCGGAGACACTATCATCTGAAACTATGATAAACATAGTTAGGAGATTGAAATGCTAAATTAAATCAGAAATAATTAAGAATAAATAAGCCGAAAAGGAAAAGCATGTCACCTACCAGAGATAAAACGTTCAGTGTTCTGATAGTCCATGCCCTTCAAGAAATATATCATGAATTTTTTAAGTTTGTTTGAGTTTAGGGTCCGTAATGTTGAATCTTTACTAAGTTTATTGTATAATGCTGGACCTAAATAATAGCCAAAGTGCATCGCAAATACTGTTTTGGTTAGCGGTACGCTGTAAATATTTGATTTGTTTCTATTATTACGTTTTTTGGGCAGGTTATTATCTAATAGTATCGGTGTTATAGAGTGTTGGTGTAAAAATAGTTGTAGTATATAAAGTTGACGAACGGTAAGTACATTACATTCTTTGTATAGATCAGTAGTGGGATAAAGGCGCGGTTTTAGATGAGCTACTTTTAGTATATCTCTTTGTGCACATTCTATAGGTTTGATGGTCGTTTTACAAATTCCCCCCCAGCTTAGAATACAGTAAGTCAGCAATGACTGACCACTGATTCCCCAGTTTTAATAGGTACATAGCATGCGAGAGTCGAGACTTGTGGGGTGCAAAAAGTGGATATTTAAATAGATCTATCACACTAGATGAAAGTGTACAAAGCCCAAAGGAGGTAATTCAGAACATAAATTATATTGTTTCATGCATTTATCGATTCTAAGTTGCAATTTTGTATGAAACAGCTGATTTATTTTCTCGAATTACGAGTTAGCCTCATTGTATAAAAGTTGTTCATAATGATGGTCTTAAACACCCCCTTTAGGCTTAATACAGGGTAAGAGTGGTCAACCATACTACAGGAAAAGACTTGCAAAAATTTTCTCAGACACTTATCGTGCAAATTTTTTTATTTAAGATCGAAGGGTCAAAGTATACAAAATTTCAAGGGCAAATAATGATAAAGATTTTGATATCTGAGGGTGACGGCAGTGCTGTTCCACAAAGTGCTAAAATACCGAAAATCACGTAAATCTTTTTATTTTATCAATCACAGTATGAAGATTTCGATAATGAATTTCTACATTGCTGTAAACAGCTTATCGTCATATTGATTCATAATTATTTTATTTCATTTTGATATCGGTAGCGACATCTATGAACGTAGTTGTCAATTAATTTTGTTTGCAACATAACACACTTTCAGATAACCATAACATTTTATTATTTTTAGTTATGACTCAACCCTTATACAGAGGGTACTTCTAGACAACTGACATATTACTACAATATTATTGAATTCATCACTATTATTACAGTTTACTATGGGGCCAAATAAAAAGCGCCGTAAAACATCAAAAGTTAATTGTACCAATAATAATAAGTATAATGGTACCTTTAACAAAATAATTATATTCATCGTCTAGCTAGAAATACACGACGTATTGCATTTCCGGTAAAACTTTTACGCCCGTAGCACACCTCCGCTGCAAAATACAAATAGCGAAACCGTTGGATGAATTCGGCTGCGATGAAATGTCGTTTGATTTGCGGAACTGGGCGTCGGAACGTCATGCGAGTCAGTTTAGTTGAAGCAATCGGAGCGAAATGTCGAAGTTTCATTTTTAATTTTGTCGCACGTGTACAAACACGTGCGAAAACAACGCAGCAATGCAAGAAAATGGCGGCCGGAGCGCGGAAGTGGGGCTGACGTCGGAGGTGATCGAAGAAACCGCGCGGGGAAAGAAATATAATTATAGTCAAATTTATGGGTTAACTTTCTTAGGTACCTACATATGGACAAGACATAGCAAAATCACCGCGGTTCCGCTATTATGGTTTCGCAGTGGAGGTGTGCTACAGGCGTTAGACATTCCGAATTTTAATTCCTACATTAAAAACGTTGCACTTACCTCTTCATACTCATGAGGCAGGTTCAATCTTCTTGTAACTACTTTCAAGATCAGGTTGAGGGTTGACAAAGAACCGACACTGTAAGGGAAATAAATAATGTTAAATAACTTCCTACGCATAATTGAGTTGATAGTCAAGTGTCCCAGCTGGTAAATACATTTCAAAATGCTACAAGCAGAGCACATAGCACAGAGGACTGATATCCGATTGGGTCAAAATTGTTTGAGTGGAGACCACGTACCGGCAAGCGCAGCGTATGATGACGACAAGGCTGCAGGATTGCGCTGGATGCAAGCCTCAACCGGTCTTTTTGGAGAGGCTCATGTCCGGTAGTAGATGAAATGATTGTAATGATGACTATGCATGCTTAGGTAGGTACCTACTGAATTACTGTCTTTTGTTATCATTACTTTGCAATTATATAGCTTATATATCAGAATAACACATATGCTATAAAATATAATGATATTGCGTTAATTTTCCATATTATAACAATAAGTGTTAAGTAAGTAGGAAACATTTTGCCATCTGCGAGTTATTCTAGTGTGCGCTCCAAAATATGTCAAATCGATTTTTTTTCCACCTCCTTTATTAAGGGTGGTAAGGTAGGGCCTCAAAATATCATGCGGGCAAAGCCGCGGGCAAAATCTAGTTAACTAATATTTTTTGTTAAGAATATAGTGCTTTAGCTTTCCATAATATACCATATTTTTACAAAGTTATCGTTATCAAAGATGAGTATCATTCATTATATTATTTTTCTACAAAAATAGTTTCACAATATTAACGTTCGTTGGTATAGTCGATTTTTTGATTTAATATGTATCAATTGTGATACCAAAATAATTAACAATGGACAATTTACAGGATCTCTTCTATATCTGGTGATAATTTTTGATAACTTATTGCTATTCGTTTGTAACGACTCCGTTTGTCTCTGAATATGTCATAAAAATACAAATTTGAAGTATGGCGTAGATAAAAGTAAATTATCCCAATCATCATCATCATCAGCCTGTATTGACCCACTGCTAGGTATAGGACTCCTCTCCCTTGTGCCAGTTTGCCCTTCTGTCTTGGACTGATCTCATCCACGCATGTCCCGCGATGGATCTGATGTCGTCGACCCATCGGGCTGGTGGTCTGCGTAGTGAACGCCTATCTGCCGTTGGAAGCCACTCAGTCAAAGATCTACTCCACCTTCCATCATCACGTCTGGCCACGTGTCCTGCCCAGCGCCACTTGAGTCGCGCAATACGGCTTCTAACATCTGCAACCTTTGTCCATCGTCGGATTTCCGTATTACGGACTCGGTCTCTTAAGCTAATGCCTAGCATGGCCCGCTCCATCGCTCTTTGTGCGACTCTCACTCTGTACACAGTCTCTTTTGTCAGCGTCCATGTTTCAGCACCATAACTCATTGTAGGTAGGACACATTGGTTAAAAAGCTTGGTTTTCAGGCATTGCGGTATTTTCCGATCTCTGAATACGTAAATTATCCCAATAAGTTTGTTACATCCACGGTTAAAAGTGGAACGCCTATATTTGACGTAGTCATGAAAATTTTTTCAATTGGTCATGCATTATGTCCACTATCACTTCATTCTTGATTTTATATTAGTTCAAAGATTCCTGCCATTACTGAAAACAAGTGCACTACAACTTGCTTACAGATATTGATGACATTTCACGTGTTTCGGCAGGTATCTGCAAACACAAAGATAACTGACAAGATTCTGAGTCATTGTCAGTAACTGACAATGACTCAGCAACTATTATCTACAACTGTTGTCGTCCACAAAGCTAAAGGCGATGAGTTGGAGGTTACTGCGAGCACTGAGAACACGCAAACTACATCTTGCTTACACAATACACATGCAAATACTATTCCCCTTGAGAATTTCCCAGTCTCAATCTGTCAATTAACCTAACTCACAAGGTTCCGAGTCGCTACCAGTTGTCCCGAACGAAGCTGAAAGCGATGGGTTGACTGGTGGAGTTTCCTGCTACCACCGGTAATGTTTGAACAAGATGTGGTTGCTTCTTGCTCTACAGCTTGTAAACGCTACTAAGTACTATTCTACTGAGATTTACACGATATTTGTTAAAGTAACTCACAAGGTCCTGAGTCGCTGCCAGTTATCCCGCACGAAGCTAAAGGCGATAGGTTGACCGGTGGAGGTTCCTGCCACCGCTGAGAATACGCGAACTACATCTTGTTTGCGGATGCCGCTATCATTCCGTAGAGCCATCTCCAGGTATCTGTTTGAACAATTTTTTTTTTACTTAGTTTATAAGGTAACCAGTGGCAACTTCAAGAAATCAAGTTCTGAGCCAAGCTTGGCAAACAATTTGGAAAAAAAACAAAAATTAAAATAATGGAACACAATTGCGTAAAACTGCTTATAAGGTTAAATATAGAAGTCTATAATATGTTCCTGAAAATCATCAGGTGACAAATGACCCGTCTAAAACCGCGGGGTTACATTAGCTAGTATAGTTTGTTATTTCTCTATGGGTAACATGTTTCTGAAATGGATACGACATTGTCGTACCAAAAGTGCAGCACCATAAGGAAATAGGAGAATATACCTCAACATATATATCATAATAAGGATCCGACTAAATAATTAATAGTTTAAAAAACACGCTTAGTCCATTACGTGGCCTTTTTCACAAATGCAAACACGACTATGATACGATATTCCATCATAGAATGCCAGTGCCTATCTTCCGGCCTCATCATCAGACCTTGAAACCAAATCGTGGTCAAAGTTATTGACAAGACTTTTCTAAAAAAATCCAAAACATTAATGATACGATTTTCCATCATGAAGTTCCAGTTCATATTTTCCGGCTCCATCATCAGATCAGTTCGACAGTATTTTAGTATTGTCATCAGAACTACATACACCTGCCAATTTTCATTAAGCTACGACCCTTGGAAGATCGTTAAATTAGTTACCTTAAATTCCATTAAATGTTATTTACATACACGTCGACCGTTAAGCCGATAAGCGTGTAAAAAATGTCAAGAGATCTGAATAAATCCGTATAGACTAGGGTGGACCCACCTTCACCCCTTCCCGACCTCAGATCGCCCGTAAATTATTTTTCCTTTGATTTTTATAATATTACCCTCCTTTTCTAATGGGTTTCATCCTACTATTTTTTTTTTCACTTTTATTATTTTTAAAGGCTTCTACCCTAGTCTAGTAGGGCTGTGTTGAAAGCAAGATGTTACTCTTACATTCGGTGTTATTTGCAATCTATAGCTTATGGCTTGTAATCATGATGATGGAGAAGCATTAATTTGGTATTAAACGAACCAGGTAATTTAGGTACCTACTATGAGTAATGACACATTTTTTGGATAATCATTCTGATGACTCAAAAAGTGTGTCATAGATAGTAGAGAAATGGTTTTTTAATCAGGTATACCTAGATAAAAGATAAGTTTGAAAAGATACGGCACAGGAATTTTATTAGTAATCAAGTTATTACTCAGGACCTACAGGATTTTCTTTGTATTGATTTATCCGATTAATTATCAGAAAAAATTCCAACCTCGGATCCGGGTGTACTGATTCATATTATATTGATTAAACTATTTGAATAAAATTATTTATAAATCATACCTACAGTAGGGACAAGATAATAGGTCACTTTTGACAGTTCATGAATGCAACGAAAAATATACCTTACACTAAAGGAATAAAACTCATGAAAACAATATTGACGACGACCGATAAGTGTTCTCGAATACGGCTTGGAGTTTTATTCCTTTAGTACAAGGTATATTTTTCTTTGAATAAATGAAATGTCAAAAGTGACCTATTATCTTGTCCCTACTATATGTAATTACAAATAATGAGTAGTAGATCATTAGAAATGTTTTTATGATAATGCACTGAAACTATTGATGACCAAATTCAATGGTTTGAAAACCTCTCAAGACCACATGACGGCAAGCGTAGTGTAGAATGTCCACTCTCATAAGGTGAACGAACGACTTTCTTAAGACGGATTACATTGGATTCAGGCCGCTTCCAATTGGTATTATTGGAGATCTATAGGGGTGTCTTGTGTCCAGTAGTAGCTGTCCCATGGCTGCAATAATGACATAATTATGACGATGATGATGATAGCGATGACGATCACAGTAATGATGACAACGGTGATGATGATAACGACAACAATGATAATGATGATGACAATGACGATCACAATGATGACGAAGATGATGATGATGATAACGACGATGATGATGATAACAACGATGAAAATAATAACAATGACGGTCACGATGATGGCAGTGATGATGTTGATGATAACGACGATGATGATGATGATAACGACCATGATGATGATGATGATGACGACGATGATGGTGTTGATATTGATTACAATGAAGATCACGATGATGACGATGACAACAATGATGATGATAATAACGATGATGGTGATGACAATACTGATGATTATGATAAAGGTGATGATGCTAACCAATGTTGTCTGCGCGTATGCAGTCTTTACACTCGAAGCCCGACGCGGCGCGGAGCCGCTCGCATGTGAAGCTTTTGTACCGCGAGCACTCCCATGCAGTACATCATACCGCAAGGGACCGCATGAACCCCGTCATACATTACCTGTGTTGAAGGTAGGGCGCGCGCGTGCAGCCCAGCACTGACAGCAGGCGGTGCCTCTCGGAGGCCGAGGCGGCCCGAAGCCGTTCCCAAGCGAAGGTCCACTCCCGCGCGCCGCCCGCGCGCACTCCCATGCAGTACACTATACCGCGGAGGTCCACGTGGATTCTGACAACATAAAAATTTCGTGGATCACGTCTTTAGTCGACTTCAAAAAAAGAGGTTCTCAATTCGACTGACTAGTTTTTTGTAATGTATGTTGCACGATTACTCCGCCAATTATTTTCCACCGATTTTGATGATTCTTTTTTTTTTGGTAAACATACTTCAGAGGAAGTCATCGGAAGCCATCATCAGATGAGCCGTTTTGGAATAATCAAAATCACTACAAAACAAACTATACTCGTATGTCAAAATTACTACATCGATGATGCATTGATCCGTGCTAACTATTCGAATTCTGTACACGGTTCAGCCGTGTACAGAATTCGGTTATGCCATTTTATATTTTTCGTGTTGAATCCTTTTTTTTATTCTGGGAAAAATCCTTTACGGATACCACCTCGCCGCGGAATCTCTGACAGATCAGAGACGGATACTCCGCAAGCGGTTCGCACCGCGGGGCGGCTCGCGCAATTTTGAAGGTCCCCATTCTCGCACTGTGAGTACAGTTGTTGTTTGAAGAATTATCACTTACTCGTTATAAGAATCCGGATTAGGCGCATGCATCCAGTTGGTGTACATCCTGACCGCGTTCTCCAAACAGTCGACGTGCTCGAAATGGCAGGCGGAGGCCAGAAGATCGACTCTGTACTGGGCTGTGATGACGCTCTCGTTCGCCGAGACATCCCACCCGACCTGGTCCACCGCACCGCTCAGCAACCGTAAAACGTAGCGCTGAAAATGGGAAGTATTAACTAACCCAATGACATTGACATACGGCAGATTTTAACTAAAATACGGCAATAGGCATGGTGACTAAGAAAATATAATTAGTCCGTCAGATTTTCAAAAAATATTGGAGACGTCGTTTTTCTTTTGTCCATGAAACAAAAAATGGTGAAGATGTAGCCCGTTCCTATTTCACGTGACGTCACGAGTAGACTACAAATATATAGACTTGACAGAGAAGTAACGTCACGACCGCCACTCCTGAACTTTGGCAAGGTTTATCTTGGTCATTTACCGGCTTACTACAAAAGTTTTACACATGCTTTAGACAACGTTTAACAGCTCAAAATGCACCATTAAGTACATAATGCACCCCTCTCCCTTCGAGTTTACGATTTTGGCGAGCGTATACGGCATTTTTTCCCCAATTTGGCCCAAATACGGCAGTTTGAAACTAGAGATAATTACAGGTTAGTTCCGCTATGGTATGGTCCCGCTATGGCACCGTCGCAAAATACCTATAAAAAAGTCCCGCTATGGTAGCCATCTTTTAGTTCTACGCCAAACAATAAAAGGTACAATTGAGAATAAAAGTGCACCTATGTCTCTACTGGACTTTTAGAAGTACTTACAAATAAAAAGTCTGTTTGCAATATTAAATCAGTCTTGTGTTCAATCAAAAATATTCATTACAAGTACAACAAATCAGCAACTGGAAAAAAATATTAATTGAGAATGTAAACTTAATAAAAATAATTAACTGGCAGAAAATATCTATAGAAATAATCAACTACTGAAAAAAACATTAATTACAAATAATCAACAATTAAAAAAAATATTTATGCCAAATGAGAACTACAAAAAAAATACTCAGAAAAATTAAAGACACAGAATAATTACCTAATAACACAAACAAAACCAAATTAAACATTTAACCCACATTTTTCTTACCATACCGGGACCATACCATAGCGGAACTAACTCATAATTACGGTAGCCTAGATTTTTTTTTTAAATAACACTGTCGAAACGCTTCGTAAAGGTAGTGTTGGTAAAGACTGGGGGCAAACTGAGACATACATATTGTATAACAACTTATGGGAGGTGAAAATCGCGATCATTATGTACCTATGAGGTATACGACGCAATGTGAAAGGAACTGACGTAGAGAAATTTATGTCGCCTCAAGATACGTAAAGTTTATAAGGTGTTTCCGATTTCGAGCTTTTGAAGCACAATGAAGAGTAGTCTTGAAAAATACGCCATTTTGGTTAGTATATACAATTTGCATTTTTGAGCGTGATGATACTGTTATTAATTTTATTTGTTATCTGATTTACCTACATTGTACGAGTAACGATTGTTTTAAGGTATCAATACGCAGGCTCGTGGATGTACCGCAATTCGAAGAATACTCGTACCTATGTACTGCATGTGATTAGCTGAATATAAAGCTGCGAAATCTCGTCACCTCTCAATTTTACTTTTTTTAAGATTAGTTAAGTAGGTAGAGCACCACATACTTCAATGGTAATTATTTTTAGGTGACACCTAATGTATCATCATTTCGTTTCAATGGCTAAGTTTTTTTTTCTCTCTCTAGTTTATTTATATTTACAATATTTACAAAGCTATGTGCTGTCAAATGTGCTTTAGAGACCAAAATCTGGCAACCTCGATCGCGTCTTCTGTTGCCAGATTGAGGTCAGTTTGGGTACAGTGTTATGGGCACAGTGGGCAGACTAAGAGATGTGCCATTGTTCGAAAGGCAACGCCGCATTCATATGGTTCTTGATTTGAGAAGCCCCACCTGGCCATGTTCTCGTTACAGCGGCCAACCCCGGCACGTAATGTATTACATGTTATTTTTTATATAATAGAAGATAGTGATAACTAAGCAGCTTAGCATAGAGGTACTGTATGAGCAAGTGCGCACGCACAGTTTGCGCACCCTCTTGTGAAAAAAGCTGCGAAAGCTCGTCACCTCACAATAGCGGCACTTTTTTAGGGTTCCGTACCCAAAGGGTAAAAACGGGACCCTATTACTAAGACTTCGATGTCCGTCTGTCTGTCTGTCTGTCACCGGGCAGTCTGTACCTATCTCATGAACCGTGATAGCTGGGCAGCTGAAATTTTCACAGATGGTGTATTTCTGTTGCCGCTATAACAACAAATACTAAAAATATGATAAAATAAAAATTGTAGGGGCCCCCCTACAACAAACGTGATTTATAGGAGTTTTTTGCTCGCTATTAATAACGGCAAGAGAAATGGGGCTCCCATACGGTACGAAACCCTTCGTGCGCGAGTCCGACTCGCACTTGGCCGACTTTTTATATTAGTTAGAGCATCACATATGTACTCCATATTTGAATATTTTTAGGTAGGTACCTAACTACTTATTTATTTCTATTTCAAAATATTACACAATACAAAATTACAAAACTATAAAATATTAGTTGCAATCGTAAATACCACGAGCAGACACCTCAGATTACTATCATTGTTATCACTATAATTGATAATAAACTGGTTCTTTGAATTTAAACTTCCATAGATACAAAATGTCACGATTGATTAACCAAATTGTTTTGATATTCTTATCGACTGACTTACATAAATATTATTATTTTATTGTTTTAGGTACTTAATCACATAGTTAGTCATCGACGAAAATATTATTGGCGCAAATAAAAATATGTGTATTTAATTTGATACAAGTAGCGCCATCTAGTAGTTTCATTAATCCGGCACTTTTATCTTCTCATCCTACAATCCGGTACCCTTCTTCTAAATCTGGGCACAAACGGTCATTTGGTCTGACCAGTTAAAGGCATCATATTACACACGTTCCCTTTTGGTTAGAACTAACTACCAAATCAGATCGTGTTTACCATGGTTAATCCAACGTCCAACTTCGATTTATATTGTCGTTTTTTTTTTGGGGTTCACACCCAACATTTTAATAGACGTCCCGATAATGTACCGATGTACAGTTACTAAGCTGGTTGGACTTGACGGCCACTAATCAGCATTTATGGGTGGCGATACCGTGAACCCCGCTTCCCTGTGACTAAATTAACTTCCTGACTGTCAGCTTGCCTTAACTGGCTGGTAGTGGGAACCGTAAGAGCTAAGAACCTAAGCTCCAAAATTACTTAGCTGGTGGGACCTGGCGGCCACTAATCAGCATTATTGGGTGGCGACACCGAGAACCCCACTTCCCTGTGGCTAAATTAAACCCCTGGCTCTCAGCTAGCTGGGCTGCCGGCCGGCTGGGAATAGGAATCGCAAGAGCTAAAAACCTAAGCTCCGGGGTGGAAGTGTTAAAGGGTGTGATAGTTGGCTCTGACGAATTTGGAATGTGTATGAGGGCTTTAACTGATCAGTTTAAATGACCGTAATATGAGCCCAGCTTTAGAAAATGCATACTGGATTATAGGATGAGCCGATAAAAGTACTTAACATTTTATTTTATTTATCTTTTTCCGCTTCATTTGCTCGCTTACATTTATTTTTCGGAGAACTTAGTTTAAATGCTATATATTATAGGTATATAGATACAGGCTGTTATTTTGCAAACTGCAAGGACTTTCGGAGATGTATGTTTATACAGGGTTATTTCTAATCAATTAGCATCCTTTTAGGGACTTATTCTGTACATCAAAACTAACAACTTTTGTTCTGTGACTTTTGTGGAAAAAAAAAAAAAAATCAGCTGTTCCATACATTTTGTCGCGGACGGACGGTATTTTTCTATAGAACAACAACTTTTTTTTTGTGTTTTGACAAAAGTCGCTGAACAAAAGTTGTTAGTTTCGATGTACAGAATAATCCCCTAAAAGGATGCTAATTGATTAGAAATAACCCTCTATTCCCATCATTATGAACAACTTTTATTATTACCCTAACTGCGAAATTTCGAAAATAAATCAGCTGTTATCATGCTTCCAATAAATCATGGTCCGAGCTCTACTAAATGTATAGAGCAGCTAATTTTATTTGGTGATGTCCAGGTTAGTCCCTTAGAAAATTTTGTTAAAATGATCATTATATATTACCTTCGGGAGTCCCTGCAGTTTGCAAATATACAGGGTCATAGGTATTAAACGCAAAAACTTTTAAGGGCGGGTCTAGTCCATCAAGACAAACAACGTTTGTTCTAGGACTTTTGGAAAATCGCGTATATTTATTGGTTTTTCTCATAAATTACTAACGTAACCGAAAAGAAATTAATAAATATGGTAGTTTGACTGCGACTCAATAAATATACTTAACCATCCAAAATAAAGTATCAATCGTGGAACACAGCAACAGTTTTCGTAACTGTTGCTAAAGTTCAAAAACGTATCTATTCACCCCGTTTGATGGTATGGTCCAATTAACTTCTACGTAACGCAAAAAATAACCCTTTGATGAATGAAATGAAATGACCTCCAACTGGCCTGATGTTAAGAGACGTTGTGGTCAAAGATGAAGCACGCAGACTTAGAAGATACTTATTCACCCTAATTTTGAAAAGCTCCAGATTATATATATAGGTATTTCAGTAAACAGGAAAGCCTGGCAGGCTGGAACCGCCAGAATCAATCCGTCCGATGGGTTGCCTGGAAGAGATCGCTTCCAGCGATAAGGCCGCCTTGAGTTACACTAACATAATTTTTCTTGTATTAGTACTGTTCTTATTTCTTTTTTTGTGTACAATAAAGTGTTATCTATCTATCTATACGTTTCAATGGAAAAATCCTTATAAATTATAATTATTTTAAGGAACTTACTCCATATTCCAAATAGTTCGCTCCTTTTGACAGCATCGTATCGATATAACCGAGAGCAGACAGCCCCGCCTTCCACGGCACGTAGCTTCTTTCATGAGCCAAATAACTGGTGACATCTAAAGCCGTTCTGTAGTCCAGGCGCCCAGTGAGAGCCAGATTCATGGCGTCGTCGATCATCTGGGCTCGGTTGATGATGTGGATCTCTTGGAAGCGAGACGGGTCCTTCAACACCTTGATGATGAGGTCCCAGTTTCGTTTGTCGTAGTTCACTCGATAAAATCCTGTTGAAATAAATAAAAAACGTTAATAATTATATATTGACTCGCCAATACGATTTTATTTGTCGAGGATGTCACATAACATACCTACAGGAAGACAAAGACAACTCACATTTAATCAGAAAAGGGGTCTAATTGTGTATTGTCTCTTAAATTATGTCACGTAATTATTATGAAAATATAACTTTATAAATACAAGTTTTTCAAAAAAAAAAAAGCTTTTGGTGTCCTGGATATCATATAGCAGTAAAGTGCTAGCAAAGACAGGTAAAACGAGCCCAAACACGACGGGTCTATCTTATTTAGTACGAGGAGTTTCTATGGCCACCTTCTGACTCCATCATCAGATCAGCTCCATGGTAATAGATACTATATTATTGCATTATCACGCGATAAACATATGCCTGCAAAATTTTAGCTCAATCGGAAAACGGGAAGTTTGTCAAATTTAACTTGCAAGATATTACCCGAACTTACATACATATAGGTACCTCCATTGCAAGTTAAGTAAAAGCTTGTAAAACTTTATAATTATCAAGTTCCGGTGTTCTTGATTTACAGAATGAGAAAGTGTTTGTTGACAAATGCTCTTTTATTTATTAATTGAAGACGATACAGAGTCATGACCCAGAGAAAACAAAATTTTTCGTAACAATTCCTATCCATCAAACGTTATTATACTAGGTGTAGTATAAAGCACTATGTATCACTCGGGAGAAAGTTCTATATCTGTTCTCGAGTTTCCTTTAACCCTCCGCTGCGCGTCGGGCTTAAACATACTCTCGAACAGAAATATATCGTTTTCTCCCCTCGGTGTACAATTTACTATTAGTGAACTAAACATATACCCCATATTTTTAGAGAAACATTTTAAATCTTCCAACTTCCAACATGAATCCAACATGAGGTAGTATCGGATCTTCCACAAAAATTAATTATTAAAAAAAAACAACAAATTCTAAAAATTCAACAGTTAAAATAATTCATTATCCATTAATACCACAACAGCCAATCATATGCCATCCAGTTATTAACAGATTTTGTTATTTTGATCAACCTGTGATTAGAAATAAAGCTTGCCGGCCGTCTTAAGAGTTTAAGTACTAGTTCCTATTTCTAATAAATACTTATTATTAGGTATTAAAAAATGTACTGTCATTGACGTCAGCGTTTTGGTAACATAGATTTTACCGCTGTACGCACGTATTTAAGGGATTAAATTAGTCTGGTGATAAGATACAAATCTATCGAAATTTCTGGTACATATGTACCTATCTTAATTGATTCTAAATTTCAATTCATGCTTAACGTTTGACTGTTATCTAGCACGGGTATTAGATTGTATGGATAGGCGCAATTGTAAAGGTAAGTGCATAATATAAATTATTTTACCAAATAAATTCTATTTTGAATCCTATACGATAAGAATTATGTGAAGACACTACCGCACGCAATCTCATAGTAGGTATAAGTACTATTACAGTTTAGAATGTACACAATTTTTACGGTATTATCGTTACATCTACCAAAAATTATGAGTATTTAAAATGTGTTTATTTTTAAACACTAAGAAACTTGGGTAAGATCACGACTCTACTAAAGTAAAGAAAAAAAGAAAGAGTACTCCGTGAGTCCACTGCATAAAAAAGCATATCGATAAAAATAACGGTTTATGAGATACAGCCTGGTGACAGACAAACAGACGGACAGACGGAGAGCGGAGTCTTAGTAATAGGGTCCCGTTTTTACCCTTTGGGTACGGAACCTTAAAAACACAACTACGAGCGAAGTGAAGCTTTTGTTTTTTCATCAGTAGACAATCTTCTTCGTGATGGCCATAGTTTCGAGCCGCGAACAATTCAATAAATTCGACGTTTAAAAATATTTCCAACATTATTTGAGACCGGTTTACACAGCGATTGCATTCTACGCTGGATTTGCAACTGAAATAATGTAAACCGACACTGCAGTGCATCCCAGTGCCGGTTTACATTATTCCAGTCTCATACCAGCTCTGTGTTAGATTGTACTTACTACAATAATTATTTTTTGCAAAAAAATAGCACGACTGAATATTTCGCACGGATCGATGTAGCATTTTTCACATTATTGATGATTTATCAAAAATGGCTCAGCGGATATCGAAAAAATTTAAACGGAACCAATTCCAAAGTACACTCTTTCTAATAAAAAAAGAATTATCGGAATCGAACTACTAGGTAAAAAGTTATGCGTGGTTATACATAAAAAAATAAAATGTAGTATGCGCCTCGAATTGAGTACCTCCTCCGTTTCGTCGGTCTATAATATAATTCAAACCAGTCATTACGGGCTACAACGCATTGGCCAACTCCGAATTGGTTTTTATGTATTTCTATAAAATGAAAACGGTTGTCTGCAGCCGCGTATTAGTTTCGCCAGCAACACTGAAGTGTTGTTGTATTTAACGAGCAGTTCGCTACGAAACTGTACCTCTACTAAAAAGATATTCTTACCAGTCTGCTGCACATTGACAACCAGCCAGTCATCGTTTTTCACGTTGACGTTGCTGTTCAGGCTCCTTGTCTTGAGCCATAGCTTGGGCTGCGTGGATTCGAAGTCTTTTACCGACGCTGTGGTGTAGGATACTGGGATCCACCAAACCGGGGAATTGTTGGAGCTCGATGAATCGTTGATTAGGACGAAACGCTCCTGAAATTTTAGAAGAAACACTTTAGCTGAATCATGGATACTGCACTTTAAACAATCGCGTTTGGCGAGTTCTCTACTTTTTCTTCTTTTTCTCAGCTGTAGGCCTAACCTTTAGATTGCCAATAACGTAGCGTATCGTAGGATGTGGTGATCCATAGAAGCCCTATATTGCGCAGTTAGGTTAAAACATCTTAAAACTGCGCAAAATACCATAAAAACAAAAAAAAACAATAAAGATAAGATTAAGTAATACTTTCACTTATCGAGAAAACTCCTTTTGTAATTGAAAGTCGTGTCTTTCGTCTTGCAATTTCTATCCGGCTTGAGTGATTAATTTAAGGCTTAAGGAAAAAGATAGGATCTAACATTAATCCTGAGCGCATTAAGATAAGGGTCATTCAAATTAATTGATAAGAATTTAGTTTTTCGATAATACCTACTTATTCCTCGTGTCAAATGTTTTAAATTTCAGTACGATACTCTTAGCGCCATCTGTTGGATTTGATGAGATATACATTTCTGATATATAGAATTTCTGAAGAAATATGTATGTCTTACTATCCTGAAGAAATCTACCATATTTTTGCAGCAGCAGTCAGCGCGGTCATTAAATCTCTCTGTTTTACGTTTTCGCATAGTTTCGATTTTAGATATTTGGTGAGATCCAAATCTCTCCATAGATTTATCTGCCAATAAATTTCAAGATGTATTTCACTTACCTGAGTAAACTTCACAGTTCCTCTATCGTAGTCTCTAGTAACAGTGAGCACAGGGAAGCCAGTCTGCAGCGTCCATGAGTCCATGACTACAGCGACATCGGCATCAAAGTCACCCTTCTTCCTGGCAGCGGCAGTCAACGCACTCCAAAGGTCTCTCTGTTCCGCATTTCCGTACATCTTTGATGTTAGGTAGTTGGTAACTCCAGCGTTGAAGACCTCGTCGGTTAGGACGTGGTTCAACATTCGAAGGAGAGCCGAGCCTAGAAAAAAATGAGAAAGGTTTACTAGGTACAAAACATGAATTCAATTCCATCAAAAAAATATAGAACTATTTGGTATAGGAAATACAAAACGGTATTATTTAACAACAAAAAAGCAACAAAAACAACAACAAACTCAATCAAAATCAATCATCATCACAAATCATTCCTAAAGCCACCATCAGATAATAAAGTAATCACTTTTAACACATAATTTTAATTATACAGAGTGATTGCAAAATCAATAACATTACTCTGGGATATAGTTGTGCTCGTCGCTTTGACCTACTTTTACCATGGGGCCAACTCCGAAAATATGTTGTCGACTTGTCGAGCTTGTCGAGGTTTGACGAACTTTTTGTATTGATTGATTCATTTTTTTAGCTGAAATTTCTAATGCGCCTTCCAACAAGGTTTCGTTAAACGTTTATGGTAGCGACCATGGAGGGGAAATGGAAGCACTGTTGCGTCGAAGTTTCACTTCTTCCGCGCGGAGGGATTCCACTTGCATTTTTGGGAATCATTTGCAGTTACCCCGTAGACACAAAAGTTGAAACCTCTAGCAAACATTCATTCCAATCATTCCAGTCTATTTCTTACCTTTTCCATAAGAAATCTTATCAAAGATAGCGTCAGTTTCTTCGGAAGCGCTGACGTCTACCGAGAGCTGATGAGAAGAGTTGAGAGCGTCAAGTTGGAAGACGTTCTGGACTTGGTCAAGGATGCAGATCTCCGTGATGTTCCACGATTTTTCTACCTACAACAAAATACATCATGAACTTCTTACATTTTATAATGTACTCGTTTTTGCCCTCCGCTTCGTCCACGTGGTATTTTGATTTTTGTTATGTCTCATAGGAACCTTTTTTTTTTGGGATAAAGAGTAGCATATTATTAGTAATTATTAGTAAGGATAGCTTAGATTAATGATTGGACCAATCATTAATTTAAGCCGTCTTTTCTAATATTTTAAATCAAGTAATTGTATATATACGTAGTGCTCGTAGCGTAGTTTGACTAGGTGATTGTCAGCGATCACCGAAATTAAGCAACGTTCCGCACGGTCAGTACTTGGATGGGTGACCGCGGGTGGCATTTTCCAACTGAGCGCTACCGTGGCGCGGATGACACGTTAAATTGTAGGCCCCGGTTGTTTTAACCGTTTAGCCATGTCAGAGGCCTTCAGGCGGCCTAAAAACTCTGACTCCAGGGCTAGCCACCCGGCCAATACGAACTTACTTTATTTATTGGTTTGTTCTTCTGTCACGCAGCAACGGAGCAACAGATTGACTTGAATTTTGGCGTGGACATACATAGTTTGAAAGACAGAAAGTGGCAAAGGCAACTTATTATCCCAAAAAAATAAAAGGTTCCTATGGGATATTACAAAAATCAAAAAACCACGCGGGCGAAGAATAATATAATCTAAGAAGGATAGTAAGGATACTGTTTAATTTTTTTTTAACTAGAAATGTAATGAAATTCGAACCATGAATTCTTCCATGCGCAAAATGAGTTTTCATTTTAGGGTTCCGTACCAAAAGGGTAAAAACGGGACCCTATACTAAGACTTCGATGTCCGTCTGTCCATCTGTCCGTCAGTCGGTCTGTCTATCTGTTTGTCTGTCACCGGGCTGTATCTCATGAACCATGATAGCTAGGCAGCTGAAGTTTTCACAGATGATTTAATTCTGTTGCCGTTATAACAACAAATACTAAAAACAGAATAAAATAAATATTTGAGGGGGGGCTGCCATACAACAAACGTGATTTTTAGGAGTTTTTAGATTTTGCCCGCTATTAATAACGGCAAGATGAATGGGGCTCCCACACGGTACGGAACCCTTCGTGTGCGAGTCCGACTCGCACTTGGCCGATTTTATTTCATTGGACGCATGTGTTTACAGCAGATTCAAGGTTATATAAGTGCCTACATAAATCGGCTATGCCAAGCAGATTAACATTAATTGACTTGGCAGTAGGCTAAGCAGCTAGCATTGATTAGCTGATGAGGTTAAAATGTTCTCGAGTGGAGACGGCATACCGTCAAGTGCAAACGCAAAAAGTGAACAGATGGCTTGATTAAGACCAAAACAACCGAGCTGCATGTAACGCCGAATCCAACTGATTTTATGAGAGAATTAGTAAGTCCAATACTGAGAAATAATTAAGGAAATTATATTAGAATTTTAACTTACAGCGTCAACTGCGACATACTCCACATAAGTCGCAAACCCTTCGTTGAGCCACAGGTCGCGCCACCAGGAGGGGGTGACCAGATTGCCGAACCACTGGTGAGCGATTTCATGAGCCACCACAGTGCCCACGTGCACTTTGTCTGTTGTTGCTGACACGCCCGCCTCGTAAAGCATTGCTATCTCCCTGAAAATAACATACCTTGGGTATTTTTCCTTTTACCTTTTGAAAAAGCTAGCGTCCTGAGCATGGTAGAGTTTTTTTATACATAATAGCCTGATTAAAAGCGATGTAGTAGCCGATTCTATGCAGACCTAATAGCTAGACGTAACCACACTTTTGCCTTATATTTATCCAGATTTTAATTAAAATTGTATTCAACCATTTTCTCCACTTTTAATATCAGTTTTCAATTTCAAACCATACTTTCTCTTCCCATATTTGAGGAAAATTCAAGGAGATAAACTGCAGGAAAGATAAATTATCTATTTACAACGATATTTAATTTATAGTGCTAGTGGGAGAATGGTAGAGTCACAAGCGTGAGTAGAGCCGTAGGTTAACACCAAAAAATGAATTGAAATAGAAAACTACGCTAATTTTCGTGTAGCTTTATACAAGGCCGTTAGTTCTTCTCTGCTTTTGCCAATAGTGCTTTACAAAAATGTATGGAGCCACACAGAAAAGATTATAGGTTCGGTTTACAAATAATCTTATACCTACTAACTACCATGAGGCCAAAAGGTTTCATAATTTATAAATATTTAGCCTCATTTTAGAATATCTAATTATACCAGCACATAACACAAAACGAGTTATGACCAAACGCCTAACCCGGGCACTCTATTAAAACAGAACGTCAGTAAATCTAAACAAATATTTTAAAAAACGCCTGAACTTCTACATTTTATAAACAATCGTAGGTACACATTGCTAAATTTGTTTTTCAGTACTTAGTGGTGGAACTTTCTAAGGAAACTCAAATTGTATACACATTTTTCCCCGGCACCGTCCGGCCCGTCCCCCGCCCGCCCCGTCTAATATAAATCATCCCTTATTCTGAATGGTAGGTAATGTTTATCCGTTGAGCTAAACATAGGTACTCGTACGCTAAAATTTACAAACACACAGTGAAAATATCATTACGTTGTATTTTATTGTATTTTTATTGTAATTAATTAAGCTAAACAACCATCAATAAATACTCGTAAATCTCAATTAAAAAGATAGTTTAATAGTCACCTGTATGTTAGCAGTCCCCAATTTTCCATGGCACCATTCTTAAAATCCGGCAAGGCAATCATATCAATCTTCGGTAGCGGGAACTTTATCTTATAATACTCTTCCAGAAACTTGAGTATCTTTGGACCAATCTCCAGAGCAAATGCTGCAGATGGTAAGGCCTCTTTCCGAGCCCACACTGAGAAGTTGTTGTCACTCATGTTTTGGAAGTCGGTTATTGTAAAAGCTACGAGATAAGTCGACATTGGCAGTGATTCTGCGTAGTGATCCCATATGTAGTCTGGTAGAGTTTTACTGAAATGAAATAAAATTAATATAACTATTTTACTATAATACATGAAGATACTTTTGGGTCATCACCTAGCAGTTTTTGGATCAGTTTCTAGACAAAAAAAAAACATTATACTCTGAAAGAATTATTTGTAAGCTTTCATAGAAATGGTTAAGATGACTGATCTGCCTGAAACAGAATGTACGGAAAAGCGGCAGATATTTTACGACACTAGGTACTGACTTATAGTGTTTTGACACAATAATTTTCGTCTGCCAGGATTCATAGCTTGTCTTGGTCACATTCCAGTTTTTTTTATTTTTTATTTAAAGTAACGAACGACACAAAGATATCCTTGAAGAGATTGATGGAAATCTGAAGACGCTGCCGACAATAAACATTGCAAAACCGTGATTCGAATAAATATGCGTAGGACCGTATATTTTACGTAGGAAAGTAGGAAAAATGAAAGCCTTGTAGGCAAAATCCACTGAAACAACAGGTCCGGTGACATATTTTTAGGTATTGGTTGAGCAATAGGTTAGTGATAATATAAGCTTGATTATTAGCGAATTTCTTGCCTATTCTAATAAAAAAAAGCTTACAAAAGAAGTTTTTATAAGTTTGCATACACGTCTGATTTATAAGACATTCAATGCAAAAAATATAAATCGCTTCCAACTAGTCTTTTCTATTCGATATCGTTAATGTAAATCAAATAAAGAGCAATACGTAATATACATAAAGTCACTACGTTAAGAGCCTGGTTGGTCTGTAATTTTTCATACAAATGTATTACGCTGTTTTCTTCCTGGAAAATACTTATAGAGCTTCAATTTTTTGTTATAAAATTAAATTTTGCTGTTTAGACTACTCTGTCTTTTCTTTTTCTTGATAAATTAATTAGCAAGAAAAATATGACCCTTCAAAATCACAAAAAAATTCACCATTATTACCGACATCTTTAGAGACCTACCAGAAGAGACTAAATAATATCTAACAAAATATAAAATGACAGAATCATGAGCACATATTTTTTTAAAATTTTGACATATTAAAGTACTTGATTGAAATAGTTTTTGAAGAAGAAAACAGCGTAATACGAAACGTTGTCTCGCCAAGTTTTTTGTAGGTATAAATCGCTCTGAGCTGCAATTGTCCCTATCGCACGATGCGGGGGTAGGGTCGAGGTAAGGGAGGTTCAAACCTATACGTACACAAGTACTAGGGATGTAGTAATAGTCGATATTTTTGTCGATGCTCTAGTGATGTCCATCGATATCGATGTTTATTAAAAATATTAGTTATTTTTTCCAATCTTATGATTTGACCGTAGTATGTTTGTTACTTTTGAAGATAAGATTTTATCTATGGAATATAGACGTTTAGTTGCTACGACATATAGCAGCGATTATACAGAACATCGTGTTGTATCCGCATACATCTAAATGAGTTAGGCGCAGAATAACCAATTAGCGTAATGCCCAAGTAATCCGGGAAGGCTCAATTCTACGAAAGCATAATTCTATGAAGGCCCAATTCTCAAAATGGCAACATAATTTTGATTAGAAATTTTCTAAAAAAATCACACATATTAAATACATATAAGAGCTTACCGGTACCTAGAACAACCTCCTTTGGCGAGTTAAGTACATCATAACTTTTACTATGGGACCGACCAGAGCCGAATCCGCGAGAAATATCAACTATACCATAGAAAAAGTCCGTTGATAATGGACAAAGTGTATGGAACAGCTGGTTTTTATCGCCAATTTGGAGTTAGTTGCTCCCATAGTAAAAGTTGTTCTTTTTAAACCTATTTACTTTGCCCTAAAGAGGTGGTGCTTTAATTAAAGCACAGAATGCTCAATTCTCAAAATGGCAAAATAATTTCAAATAGAAAACACACATTTTAATTTTAAAAAATTACCTTATTATTAATTATTTTACAATTTTGAGAATTGGGCATTCATACAATTGGGCATTCTTAAAATTGAGTTTTCTTAGAACTGTGTGCCATTATTAGAATTCTGCGCCTAAAGCGAAATAATGGTTCTAATCAGGAAAATCACGTGCTCTCTAAAATCGTGTAATAACTGTAACGTATAAATATAATTATCCTTAGTCCATCTACCTAAGCGAAAAACATTCTATTAAATTATTCAAGTATCAAAGACTCAACTTTAAATAATTAAAAAACACATAATCAGTCACATTACAAACACAACAAAATAAATAAATCTAGATCTAATAAAATAAATAAGTTCTATGCTGCGCTTGCCAGTATAGGTAGCGCCACACAAGTCGGCGGATGAGATGTTAGCCGCAGATGACACTTCGCCGTAATTCGCTAATTATTGCGCATGTGTGCACAATGCCGATGCCGCGTGGCGTAGTGGTAAGCACAGGAGTGCACACGGGAGACATGAGGTTAGCGGGCGGGTGTGCCCCGGCATCTTGTCTCTCAAACTCAATTCATATATTGCAACATATGAACATGCGGTTTTTAGTTAACATGTTTTGTATAGTTATACATATGACCCTATAAGGGTATGGCAATTTTATTATTTGTATTGGAACGATTTATTATTACGTTTTCTAGATTATCGTTAAAAATTCGTCTAATGTATAATAGGATTTCGATAATAGGAAAATTTTTAGTTGTTTTATGAAACAGTTTTATCTTTCGATATCTTTTAAATTATTTGGCAATTTACTAAATATTTTTATAGCCATAGAATTTGGGCTAGAACTGTGCATTGTTCTCTCTGGCCCCTGCGCATACCTATTTTTTGCCTTTTGCACAGCATTCTGCGCCTAACTTTTCATCCGCCGACTTGTGTGGCGCGGATCGTAGGTGAGATCCATTCGAGAAAACAGCCCCATCGGCTATCCGTCCATTGAACTACGTGCCTTGCCCTCTGTCATTTTAACTTGCCAATCCACTGAGTTTTGCTGAAAAGTTCAAATACTTAGAAGTGTTTCAATCAGTTTGTCTCTACCTATTTTGTAGATATTCTATCCTGTATTTATATGGTGTGTGCCCTATTCACTGCTGCTTTAATTTGCTAATTGCTATAACTTTTTTTAACGTATTTAAATTAGAACCAAAGTATGACAAGCAGTTCTCCAAACAGTAAGCCTAGCATCTGATCTGTTTAATTGAATTCTCAATTCAATTAAACAGATGCGAGGTACGAGTACATTTCGCTGTGATGCGCTAATTATTGTGCATATGTGCACCATGCTGACACCGCGTGGCCTAGTGGAGTGCACGGACGCAGGGAGCGCGCGGGAGGCATGAGTTTGGCGGGCGAGTGTGCCCCTTTCTGGCTCCCGCGCATACCTATATTTTGCCTTTTGCGCAGCGTTCTGTGCCCAACTTTCCATCTGCCGACTTGTGTGGCGCGGATTATACGTAAGATTCATTCGAGAAAACAGCCCTATTGGCTATCCGTTCATTGAACTATGTGCCTTGCCCTCTGTCAATTTAACTTGCCAATCCACTGAATTTGGAGAGAGCTGAAAAGTTCAATTAGAAGTGCTTTAAATGCTTTAATCAGTACATATCTACCTACTTTGTAGATGTTCTATCCTGTATTACCTACTATGGTGTGTGTCCTACCCACTGCTGCTTTAATTTGCTGATTGTTTTAGTTTTTTTAAACGTGTTTAAAGTATTAGCAAGGTATGACAAGCCGTTCTCTAAACAGAAAACCTCGCATCTGTTTTATTGAATCCTCTATTATTTTTTATACTATGGAACTAATAGCGGAATGAAAATATGGTACGAGTAGGTACCATATAAAAGGCAAGAAGTTTTAGATGTGCAGGTATACAGTAATATAACGAGACCCTATTACTAAGACTCCTCTGTCCGTCTGTCTGTTGGTCACTAGGCTGTACCTATCTCATGAACCGTAATAGCTAAACAGTTAAAATTTGCACAGATGATGTATTTCTGTTTCCATTATAACAACAAATACTTACTTAAAATAGAATGAAATAAATATCGACTTCAACTGTGTACAGAATTCGCGCGGATCGATGTAGCATTTTTCACATTATTGTTGATTTATCAAATATGGCTCAGCCGATTTCAAGAAAATTTAAATGGGACCAACTTCGACGTATACCCTTTCCAAAAAAAAATACGCGTCAAATTGCGTACCTCCTCCGTTTCATCAGTCAAAATATAGAATAAAATAAATATTTATTCATACAACAGATGTGAGTTTTTGCACGATAATTATTAATAATCACAACAGGTAGACGCTTGACATATTCTCAGAGTATTTAGTAATATAATACATCAATTTAAAAAATAAATAATTGAAAAACGACTACATATTTAGCTCCCATACGGTACGAACCCTTTCAAGCGCGAGTCCATATTTATTTTAGTTTGTAGAAGAACTATGTTAGATATTTAAATAAAAAATAATTAACTTAAAATTAGAAAGAAGTAATTTCAGTCCAAATATATAATGTAAACTGCAACGCCTACAGAAATCAAATAGCCAAATTGCTACTTTTACTCCCTGCTTTGGGTTCAAGATCAATTGTATATGATGTTAGTTGGGTACATTTTATGTTTTTGTACAACAATAATAAAATATTTTGAAAGAAAATAAATAAGCCTATAAAAAAATAACCTATGTCACAAATAATGTAGCTTCCTAATGGCAGAAAAATAAATAATCATTGGCAGGATTATTTTTGTTTGCTTTCCGCCTTACCTTCTGGGAAACTAGATTATACGTAGAATACGCGTAAGAAAGCTCTACGTACGGCCAAAATCAGGAACAAATTCTATGCTGCCAGGGAATACGGAATGCTAGTGAAATAACGTACGTGGCGCCACGACTCGCGCTCAGAGTTATCTTGTGCGCACTCTACGTAATATCATATTTTGCTACAATTCAAAATCAAACTTCGGTCGGCCACGCTGGTTCTTTGAGGCGCGGGCGGGGTGCGGGGATAGTTCGAGCGCAGTCCGCACACAAATACAATTGCATCACACACACATTGAAGCTCCCTGGTTTGGGCGCATCGCGACGGCAATAGTTTAGTCCAAATACCTATTTCTCAATTTCTTCGTCACTAGGCTACGCTCTTAAACTGGGATCAGTCGCTTTTTTGATGTCGTAAAGTGGAACAGTCAAACTTTCTTATTACGGCTCCTAGATAACGGCCATACTCGTATTGAACAGTATGGTTAAGTTCTGTCGGCGCGAGAAACTAATAGTGAAGCAAGTCAGGAGCCTTAAACAAACGGATAGCAAACACTTACTTAGGTTCGTGCCTGACGACGATCATGTTGAAAAGACTGGTCATATTGCGCGGGCCTGCCAGGCAACCGATCATTCAGTAATAAACGAACCGCTGTCAAACACGGTGGCTCGTGCATGACCACGTTCATGTAGGCTCATAAAGGCCGCCGGCGCTGGCGCATGAAGCTGAGAGTGTAGCGTCTTTCAGTAATTTAAACTGTTATCAAACACTTACTGAGGCTCGTGCCTGACGACATTCATATTAGAGAGACTGGTCATGTTGCGTGGGCGGGCGAGGCTGATGGTGAATCGAGCCTTCAGGGCAGGCTCGTCCCAGCAGGGAAACGCACGCCGTGCATCCATTGCCTGGAACTGCGTCACTGCTATCCACCTGAGGAAAGGAAGGCAAAACGTAAATAGATTGCAACAGAGTATAAATTGTCAAATCAGTTTTAAAATCCATGTCACATTTATGCCACCGGCCCAGAGCCTCGATCAGTTTCTTTAAGGAGCTGTGCTGGTTCGGGTAGACGCTGAAGGAGAAAATGCACAAAAACCCCATGTGCCGTCAGCGCACGACTTATTGCCCCCACATAGAATAAGAATATATTCCAAACATACGAACAAATGTTATAAGCATCGAGCTATATTACTACGTAGTAATATTTTCTCAAAGGTTATAAGAGATGACAAAACGAGAAAAACATGATGGAATACTTTTACACGTCAAAATAGGCATGCTATTACATGATGCTTTTTGATTTATTAAATAATAAGTACGAGCCCGTTTTTTTTTCCGTACGTGCAATGTTAGTTGCTCAGGAGATACTCAAAAGAAAAGAAACTAACCGATCAAAATTATGTTGCTAGTTTGTTGAATTTTAGTTTATTTTAATGCAAAATTTTGAAAAGGTGATTTTTATTACTTACATGTTTTAATCGTAAATGTTATTGGTGGCAGGTTTTAGGACAAAAATGTTAATGATGAGTTGAACAAAAATGGATAGTACTTGTGGCGGCGCATGATCATTCCAGCGAGACGTGCACACCGACCGACGGCGCGCGGCCCACTGAGGTTGGGGGCGCGGCCTTCGTATATTTATATGACGGGCACACGCGCGGCGCAAGCGGCGCCGCGCCTTTGTAAATATGTATTAAGTTTTTGATTATAGTGAAATATTCGTGTTAATAAAGGTTTAGATAGTTCTGTAGTTTTAATCCCATAATTATCTAGAAATTAGATTTAGTTAGGTATAGGTTTTTTTTTTTTTTTTGAATGACTTATAGCTGTTGGCCACTGAGGCCTCTACAGCTTACCGGACATGGGCGAGCGCGGATGGCGGCTGAGCCCTAAGATTAGGTTATAGGGTGACTAGCGCAAGGGCACCTGAGAAGGTACGGACCTCGGCTTGGGCCGTCACCCGGCGGGGGAGATCAGACTTGCCCGGGCACCCCAGATGGGGTGTGCCCTGTGGCCCTAGTGGGTTGAGCTGGTTGACTATTTGGAGAGAATCTAACCGATCTTCTGACAGATCCGGAGGGTCCTCGACCTCGCCGGCGAGGTCGGTGTGTGACTGTGTGCCTATGGTAACCGGCGCCTATACCAAAGACGGAATACTTCCTGTTGCAGGGAGCGGTCGGATCGGCCGACCCCAGCGCCGCAGATGTGACTACGGCGATGGGGTCGTCCGGGTCGCCCAAGAGGTGTTTTGGGCGACGTCTGAGGGTGGGTGTGTTTGTCGTGTCTGTCGTATAGTCTGAGGCTTGGACTACGAGTGGGTTGGGGTGGTGGGGCGCCCTATCAAAGTAGCGGCGAGAGAGGTACTTGATGTACTGAGTGATGGAGGGGAGTTCGAGATCGCAGTGCAGGTCAGAGTTTCGCATGAACCAGCTAGCTCCGACTGCTTTGCGAATGAACCTGTTCTGAATGACCTGGAGTTTGTCCAGATCAATGCGGGAGGCGTGGCCAAAGACCACGGAAGCATAGGTCATGACTGTGCGAATACACGTTTTGTAAATTGTCACCTTATTTCTAAGGGACATTTTACTACGTGAGTCGAGAAGTGGGGAGAGGCGGCCTAGGAAGAAGGCCGCTCTGTTACGGACTATCTGAATGTGTTTGGAGAAGCTGAGTCGACGGTCAAGGGTCACGCCAAGGTATTTGGTCGTGGAGGCCCAGGGAATAGGCTGGCCGTTAAGCGTGAGTTGCTTTTTCGGGTTGCCTTTGAGTATAGTGGGATGAAAGTACATGGCTGCACTTTTATCGGGGTTTACCGAGATGGCCCATTTCCTAAACCATTTACCAAGCTGGTCAAGGGCTTTTTGGACATGGGTCACCTGGAGGCTCTTTTTCCAGCCTCTGGAGTAAAGAGCAGTGACGTCCGCGAAGAGCGCAAGCTCAACGTTGGGAGAACGGGGGATGTCGTATGTGTAGAACGAGTATAGCACAGGGGCCAATGCTGAGCCTTGAGGGACTCCAGCAGTGATAGGGCGGGGGATCGAGCGGGCTCCTTCGACCTTGTAGGAAAACTTCCGACAAGATAGAAAGTCTTGTATTATGAATACAAGACGGTCTGGGAATTGTTTCGCAAACAGCTTGAAAATCAAGCCGTTGTGCCAGACTTTGTCGAATGCCTTCGCTACGTCCAGGAAGACCGCTACGGATCCCTGGGGCTTTGGCGTGGTAAGAAACCCGTGACTGGGTTTCTTGTTGAAGCCTTCTAGAATGTACTCCGTTATGCGGTGTACTTGTTGGACGCAAGAGTGTCTGGCCCTAAAGCCAAACTGCTCGTTGGGAAGGATATTGTTGTCCTTTATGTGGGACCAGATGCGCTTCAGAATGATGCGCTCATAGATCTTCCCCAGAGTACTGAGGAGACTGATAGGGCGATAGCTGGATGGCTCGGAGGCCTTCTTGCCGGGCTTGTGGATGCCGATGACATCGGCGGACTTCCACGCTTCGGGGAACATGCAGTTGTTCATAGCCGCATTGAATATGCTGACTAGAAGACACACTAGGGATACTGAGAAGTGCTTGAGCACTCTGTTGGAAATGCCATCAGCACCGGGAGCTTTCCTGGTGTGAAGGCGCTTTATGATCGACTCAACCTCCGAAGCCGTGACAGGCTCAAGGGCGTCAGTGGGGGGGACGGATAGTCTTTCTTCGACTTCTCTGTTCACCGTATCAAAGTGAACAGGGTCGACGAAGCCTAAGCTGGGGCTGCATTGCGACTCGAGGCTGTCGGCCAGGCATTCGGCCTTTTCCTCGTCCTCAAACGCAGGTGGGAGATTGGGACGGGTGAGGGGGGGCATATTCGTAACTACGTCGGATTTCAGAGCTCGGGCCAGCTTCCAGTATGCCTGGTGAGATGGCTCGATCTCCGAAAGTAAACTGTTCCACCTCTGATTGCGGAGTTCACTAATGCGGTTTTTTACGGCACGCTCGTAATACCGCAGAGTGGCTCTGTTCTCTTCGGAGGGACGGGAGTCGTAGGCCCTAGTGGCGGCGTGTTTAGCCCTCAGAAGGTCCCTCGCGTCCTCCGGCAGGGCCCAGCGTCGGTCATTGACCTCTGCTGGGACCTGCCTGGAGCACTCACGTACTGTGTTGCGAAGGTGACTGGTGAGGGCGTCAACCGAGAGGGTGACGTCATCGCGGGAAACGATGTTGTCTGGGATTTTGTCTAGATCGGGTGAGCTGGTGGCCTCCAGGGCTGTGCCTAGTCGGTCCCAGTCCACCACGGTCCTAGTACGGGGAGGTCTGTCAGTTGGGTCGGGACCTAGTCTCATGAGGACTGGTCTGTGGTCAGAGTCAAGTTCGTGGATCACTTCTAACGAGCGTAACCGGAGGGTTACACCCTTTAGAAGCGCAAAGTCTAAGATGTCGGGTCTATGGTCGACGATGAAGGGAAAGTGAGTTGGGAAGCTGGGTGGGATAATTTCAAAGTGAATTTCGTCTGAGAGGGAGTTGAGAAGGTTGCCCTTCGTGTTGGTCGTGTTGCAGCCCCATATTATGTGCTTGCTATTGAAATCGCCAGCCAGAATGACGGCGCTACTTAGGGAGAACAGAGCTTCAAAGTCACTTTTTTCAAGTGCTTTGTTGCAGGGGAGGTAGCATGACGCTATGGTAATTGGTTGATGACCAGTCATTGAGAGACGGCAGCAGGAAGCTTCCAAGCTAATCAGGGGTGGGGTATCTATGGGAATACAGTGAAGGGACCTTCTGTAGTAGATCAGGGTACCGCCCCTTGGGCCGGTAGTCCTGTCACTACGTACCAGCGAGTAGTTTCCGATTTTCGGATCCCGCCTGCTGGGTTTGAGAAAAGTCTCGCTCACAAGTAAGATATCGACTTGGTGAGTGGACAAGAATTGTTGAATTAAGACACGTTGGTCTTTTTGGTCGCTAAAGAGACCGTTGGCATTGAACCATGCCAAGGATAAGGAGTGGGGCTTCTCTCTTAATGGTGTACTATCCATAGTACTTCTTAAGGAGGTTTACCATGGCGGCTCCATGGACCTTGACATGGTCAAGGAGCGTGCGGTGTTCGGCCATGAATTGTGCGGTGTTGCACGGATTAGCGCGGACCTTAGCCGTGAACTCGGCTAGTTCGGCGGGGTCTACTATGGCGTGGTGCGCCATGAATTCTTTAGCGAATTCAATGTCGGTGATATAGCTCTCCATGGAAGAGCTATTGACGACGGCACCTAAGGGGGCGGGCTTAGCGGCCTTAGTGGCGGTTTTGGGGGCTAGAGACGCAGGAGCGCGTGTTTGGGTCTGAGGGCGGGGGCGCGGTAGCTCTGGCTTGGCTGCGGATCCCCGTTGGGGCACTGCGCGTTGCCAAGCGTTGGCTACGGGGGCAGGGGCATCCACGAAAGTGGAAGGAGGGGTCGCAAGCTGGAGCTTGGACTGTGTGGGGTGGATGGGACGAGTCGGCCTGCCCCTGGGCTTGGGCTTGTGTTGGCCTTTAGCGGCCTTTGGAGCCATGGGGCAGCCGCGGTAATTCGCGGTGTGCCCTTGGGTCTCACAAAGGACGCAGCTGGGCGGGGTGGGGTCTTGTTTAGTGCGCGAGCACTCTGAGGTGCTGTGCGCGCCTGCACATTTCACGCAGCGGTATTCTGCGTGACAGAATCGCGCTGCGTGGCCGTATCGTTGGCAGCGGTGGCACTGCCCCGGGACGCCCCTTTTGTGAGGGGCCTCGATCTTGAAGCCGGAGAGCTTGCAGACCGAGCGAATAAGCTCGATCTTCTTGCCCTCCGGGGTGTTGTCAAGAACAGCTAAGACCATGTCTAGCTGTTTCTTTGTCCTGCCGCTGGTCATGCGGTGGACCTGACGTGCGGGAAGCCCCTGGGCGAGGAGATCCTGTAGGATGTCCTCGGTGGGGATTTCCTTTGGAATGCCGCGAATTACAGCGCGGTACACCTTTTCCTTCTCAAGGGCCTGCATGAAGAACTGCAGGTGCTCCTCTTGAAGGAAACGGGTGGCCAGTCTGTAGTGATCGGGGGTCGGGACAAAGATGGCTATGCCATCATGATTGGGCTTACCCGTAAAGGGTACTTGCAGCTCCGTCAGACGACGGGCTACGTAGGCCCATTTGGTCTTGTCCACAAGCGTGAAAGCTCTGGGGGCTTTCTGGGCCTTGGAGGGACCGGGCTGAGACGAGGAGGAGGTGGCGGTGGCAGTGGCGGTGGAGGCCGCAGGGCAGGGGACCTTAGGTGGGGGCGGGGGGGAAGAAGATTCGGCGGGCCGCTTCTTTTTCTTCCGCTCCACCAAGGTGAAGGGGTCGGACTCTCCCTGTGTGTCGAGGATTAGATCCTCTTCCATTTGGGAGTTGGGGGACTCCGGGGAGTCCGCAGTCGGAGTCGCGGGGGCCGGTTGATGGACCGCGAGGGGGGCTGGAGCGGGGGCCTCGAGCAAGAGCGAGCGGCTCTTGTCGTAGGGCGTAGCCCTAGAAGGAGCGATCGAGCGAGACCGCCCACGGTGGGAACGGTCCTTGGCGGCGTTCCGACCGCGTTCGGGGCTCGAGCGAGCGGAGGCCCGTGAGGCGGGACCTTTGAATTCGGGCGTTAGAAATGCGGCTGCCGCCTTGCTCTTTGGGGAGACTTGGCGGGGCGCGGGTGAGGGCGGGGGGGCAGCCTTAAAGGCGGGACGGGGGAGCGTCTCAGGGACGAAAGGGGTTTCCGGCTCTAGGCCGGGCAAGACTTGTCTTGCGGCATGGATGAACGCGTCGATGGCGTCAACGGAATCTTCGTTGGACACATAGGCAGCCCGGATGTAGTTTAGCACCTCGTCGAGTTTGCAAAACGCCTCCCGGGTTGCCATGGTGATAAGAGTGAGGGTGCCGGGGGAGGAGGTCCCCAGCGGGGAAGAAAATGAGAGATCTCCCTGCCGGGTATAGGCAGGGAGGTGGGTACCTAAGTGTGCCCTAGCGTGTGCCGGCTGCCAATCTCAATGTGCAGCCGGTTGTGTGCCTAGCGGCCCTAGCTGCCACAGGGGAGAGGCAGGGACTCCGGTTTTTAGGCCGGCCGTCCAAGCCAAACACACACCCGAGGAATAGGTAAGGGATGGGTAGGGTGGGAGGGAGATGTCTGGTGTCGGCGAGGGTCGCTCCCAAGGCCGGTGGTTCCAGACCCAGCCGGATTCCGTTGTTCCCCTGAAGGGGGAAAAACGTACGTCCCGGGTCAACGCACGCTCAGCTTCGTTGGCACGGTTACGTATCCACTGAACGACCACTAAGCGTGGATTTCTTGTTTAGAAACGAAGGGTCGCTCTGAAAAGAGCGTTTTTCGAAACACTGGATGGGTCGCTCTGAAAAGAGCGTTTTGCGAAACTTGATGGTCGCTCTGAAAAGAGCGGTTTGGGTGGCGAAGCACGGAGCGAGTCCGGCACTCGCGATTAACCGCGGTACGTAATTATTTGCGCTTGCACAAGGCCAGCGCAAATAAAACGTTGCCGGGCAATCGGTGCACAGGCTCGGAGACTCGGCGGCCGACTGATGGCGGACCCCGCACAGGGCGGAGCGAGCAGCAGGAGCGGAGCGGCGGAGACGTCCGTACGGCGCGGCGAGCAGGAGCGGAGTGGTCGACCTTAGGTATAGGTTTCAGTAGTTTTAAGTTTCGTAGTAGATAGGTGTTGTCGAAAAAGTAAGGTTTCGCAGTAGATTATTAACTTACTTATTATTATTACTTTAGGCTAAGATTTTGTATATAAGTAAGACGACCGCAAATAAAAGCATGATCTCCAGTACTACGAGTTTCATTTACTCTCAAGAAGCCGAACTACAACATCGAGTGCTGCCGTCCTCGACGGTAACCAGTGTGGGACAATGATCCCCACAATTGGTGACCTGCCGTCTAGGAAGAACACGTTATTGGCAAGAAATAATTAGAAAAAACATTTTTAATGAAGATTATCAAGAAACATAACTCATGCAAAAATTTGAAGAAAATGGAATTTGATTCTTTTATGAAGACCGCCATGTCGGAGGACATGAAGCACACTGGTCAGGCGTCGCACACGCCCGTGACCAAAGCTGATGTCAAGAACCTGCGTTTCCAGCTCCTCATTAAGCAGATTGAAAAGCTGTCACTTGAGGTCGCCGAGCTACGTAGACAGTCCGACGCGAGTTACGATACCCGACGCTTCTGCAAGACTCAACATCGTGAATCACCACGCTACGAGAACAAGAGGGGAAACTTGAACCCCATAGATGTCCCCACCGTGAGCCACCGTCTGTGTGTCATTGACGTCAATACGCGGGAGCGTTTCCTCGTTGACACCGGTGCCGACATTTCTGTGCTAGCTGTGCGGAACAGAAGTCAGAGACCAGCATCAGCACCAGAATACACTTTGTATGCCGCCAACAACACTCCTATAAAGACTTATGGCGAGAGAACAATGGAGCTCAACCTTGGGCTGCGGCGTAGTTTTCGGTGGACCTTCATAGTCGCCGATGTGAAGACTTCCATACTGGGTGCTGATTTCCTGAGAAGCCACAAATTAGTTGTAGACCTGCATCACCGAAAGTTACTGGACCAAGTCACCGATATCAACGTGAATGCGATCAAGATATGCAACCACGATCCCGCCATCTACATGGTAAATCGTGACCACGCATACCACGACCTCTTGATGAAGTACCCGGACGTCCTTCGACCCATGTCACTGAAGACAGACCCTCCAAAGCACAACGTGACCCATTTCATCGAGACAACTGGGCCACCTTTGTACGCCAGGCCACGCCCACTACCACCAGATAAATTCAGGGCAGCAAAATTGGAATTTGAGAAGATGGTCGACATGGGCATTTGCAGACCTTCGAAGAGCTCTTGGGCCAGCCCACTGCATGTAGTCACCAAAAAAGACGGATCGCTACGTGTATGCGGTGACTATAGAAGGCTAAACGCCGTGACGAAGCCAGATCGCTACCCGATTCCACGTATCCAGAGTTTCACGTACCAGCTGCACGGCAAGACCATATTTTCTAAACTCGACATCAAGACAGCGTACTTCTGGATCCCGAACAGAAAAGAAGACGCTGAGAAGACAGCCATCATCACTCCGTTTGGTCTGTTCGAATTTACCTGCATGCCGTTTGGACTACGCAACTCAGGCCAAACGTTTCAACGTTTTATGCACGAAGTACTGCGAGGGCTAGACGACCACGTTTTCTGTTTCGTGGATGACATACTAATCCATTCACGAGATCGAGAAGAACACAGAAGACACTTAGAAGAAGTCCTAGAGCGCTTGAGTAAATTCGGCATTTCACTAAACATCGATAAATGCGAATTTGGCCAAGAGAAGATTCAGCTCCTCGGCTATGAAGTGACTCCTGAAGGTATCAAGCCTACAGAAGAACGAATTGAAGCCATCAAGAAGTACCCAAGACCCAAGACAGTACAAGAGCTCAGGAGATTTCTAGGCATGGTGAATTTCTACCGCGACTGTCTCCCACATCAGGCTGAACATCAACACGAGCTGAATAAATACCTTCATAACACCAAAAAGAATGACAAGACAGTTATAAAATGGACGCCAGAAGCTGAGAAGTCATTCGATAAATGCCGCCAAAGCATTATCGACGCAACAACACTGACGCATCCTGTACCAAACGCTCAGATTTGCTTGTATGCCGACGCCAGTGACACAAGTTTGGGAGCTGCATGTCTACAAAAAGTAAACAACATCTGGAAGCCACTCGCATTCTTTTCGAAGTCAATGAGCGAAACACAGCGAAGATATAGCGTATACGACCGAGAGTTACTGGCTATATATACAGCTGTACGACATTTGCGACGTCTGATAGAAGGCAACGACATAACTATCTTTACGGACCACAAGCCTTTATCATACGCTCTGAAGAAGCCACCAAATAGTAGCGACACTCCGCGGCGAGAACGACAATTACACTACATCAGCCAGTTTTGCTCAAACATTCAATACATAGACGGAGAAAAAAATCAAGCCGCTGATGCAATGAGCCGCATAGAAAAAATCGAAGAAATTCAACTAATGTCAAGCATAAATTACCAAAAATTAGCAGAAGATCAAAGCACAGATGGCAAACTCCAGAATATGAGAGAAAACAGAAACTTAAGATTTACTGATGTTAATCTGCCGGGCATAACAAGAGCGATCACCTGCGAAACATCGACCGGCACTCCTCGACCGTATTTACCTACTGCTTATCGTTATGCAGCATTCAAGGCGCAGCACGACATTAGCCACCCAGGAATTCGAACAACACGCAGAATGATGACAGCGAAGTACTTTTGGCCTGAGATGAACAAGGACGTCGGTACTTGGGCAAGAGCGTGCATCGGGTGTCAGCGCGCAAAAATTTACCGTCACGTGACCAGTCCCCTGGGCGAGATTCCAGAATCAGGCCGCTGGGAGCACATCCACCTCGATCTGGTCGGTCCGATGGCGCCTTCTAACGATTTTCGATACCTTGTGACCATCATTGACCGCTGCACAAGATGGCCAGAAGCGATTCCAGTCCGAGACATAACTGCTGAAACCGTGGCAAGAGCTGTGTATGAAGGCTGGATAGCAAGATTTGGTTGTCCACTTCGCGTGACCACAGACAGAGGCCTTCAGTTCCAGTCAGCACTATTCAACGCGTTGACCAAGAAGTTTGGCGTTGCACACATCAAAACCACGGCATATCAACCTTCTTCAAATGGAAAAGTAGAAAGATGGCACAGAACGCTTAAAGAGGCACTCATGGCGCCCAGAGGCGCAAGCACGCGATGGAGTGACGAGCTTCCTACAGTACTACTGGGCCTACGGACCGCTCTCTGTGCAGACACGAACCTGAGTCCGGCCCTGATGACATACGGATCGACGCTTCGAGTACCATCGGATATGTTCGTACCTACAAAGTCGAATATCGAAGATGCAGAGTTTGTACGTCGCCTCACAGAAACAATGGCATCGATAGTACCTGTGCAAAGAAAACATAAACATGACCTTATGAAGTTCTCGAGCGACGCGACAAGTTCTTCAAGCTGCGATTCCCACTGCGCACATCCAATGTGTCGATCGACCGGTTAAAACCTGCCTACATACTCGGAGACGACATCGAACGAGTCGAGTCCAGGCCCGGGCGCACTGCAGAGACATCGAGATCTGTTCACCGGCCTGAACCTGCTCCAAGAACGGAATCACCGCCAACAGATCAATCCGTGTCAGCGAAGCCTTACGTCACAAAATCAGGACGCGTTGTAAAGAAGAGTGTACGCTTCGCTTGAAGCGGGGTTATGTGGCGGCGCATGATCATTCCAGCGAGACGTGCACACCGACCGACGGCGCGCGGCCCACTGAGGTTGGGGGCGCGGCCTTCGTATATTTATATGACGGGCACACGCGCGGCGCAAGCGGCGCCGCGCCTTTGTAAATATGTATTAAGTTTTTGATTATAGTGAAATATTCGTGTTAATAAAGGTTTAGATAGTTCTGTAGTTTTAATCCCATAATTATCTAGAAATTAGATTTAGTTAGGTATAGGTTTCAGTAGTTTTAAGTTTCGTAGTAGATAGGTGTTGTCGAAAAAGTAAGGTTTCGCAGTAGATTATTAACTTAATTATTATTATTACTTTAGGGGTCTCGCCGTGCTTGGTCGAGAGCTCGGGCTCCCAACACGCGCTTGAGGCTACAGTTTTTCTGTAAACCGCGACCACGGGCGGGGGTGCGGGCCCTTGCGGGTCCCCCCCCCCACCCCCGCAGCGATCGAGCGCCTACAGAAAAGCGCTTCCCGGCGCGCGCCGCCGACCGCGGCCTCGCTCCGTCTGCTAGCGACGTCGAGCGGACCGCCCTGGCGTGCCGCACCCAAGCACCGAGCGCATTCGTGCGCACCGTGCGCCAGCTTGCGGCCGCCTGCTGAACTGGCATTTGCCCCGCAAATGTCGACCTAGCCGCGGCCGCCCTGGAATAACCTAAGAGGGGCGTGATTACGCCGCCGGCTGTTGTGCCCGGGCGCGACCTGTCCCGGAACGAGCATCGCGTCCCTCCACCACTGCCACCACTTAACGACGCGTCGAGCTGCTCCGCGTCGTCCACCCACACCTGACTAGACAACCAGCGCCGGGCTCGAGCGGTCGCTCGCCCGGCGCACCGGCGCGCCATCGTCTGCCTTGCCTCGACCGAGGGCTGCATGGCTCCATGTCCTGACGGAGTGCACGCCGTCGGGCGGGAAACCCACCGGCCCGCGGACGAGGCGACACCACCGAGACGCGCCGCATCTGAAGCCACCATCGGGGTCGAGGTTCGCCTCCCCCGATACAATACCTGAAGACGACCAGAGGGCGGCCTAGCAAACCACCCTCTTCGGCCCAAGCGCACACGGCGCCTGCCGACTTTGAATGACGCATCGGCGAGTGCGCGTAATGCGCCCCGAGCACACCGCGCCGCTCGTATATCGAGCGACGCACACTCCAGCGGCCTGTCGACGTAGTCCAGGCCACAACCCCGCAGACGTAACCAGGGACGTGCTGGCGCCAGGCCCGCTGACGCGCCGCCTCCCGGTTGGTGCCCGGCGACGCCGCGCGCGGCGGCCTGATGAGTCGACGACCTGACACGACTGCGGCCTCCAACCCCGCCGAAGCGACAAGGGACGTCTAGCTAGCCGCGCCGCTCCCGTAGGGCTTATACGGTGACGCAGCGCGCGGCGGTCAAGAAGCAGACGACCCGAAGCGACGGCGGTGCGGCCCGCTCTGCCAACTCGTGTGTGCCCCACCGAGTGGGCTGAAGCCGGCCGCCTACTCCCATCAAGACCTCACGCGCCCCTTGACTTTGATCGGGGCGCACTCAACCGGACATACAACCCACCTGACTTCCTGCGCATCGCGCCACATCACCTGACCCTCATCTCGCGACGCCCAGCGTCGCGACGTCCAGCCTTGGTGCCGCCGCTGTCGCTTTTGCGACGCGCGGCCCCCCTCGGGCTCCGCCACTACGCGAGCCTGCCTCGGCGGCCGGGGTCGAGTCTCTCCCCCGGCGCCGCTTCACTGCAACCGGTGCCTAGAGGCACACAACTGTACCTACCTGAGTAGGCGTCGCTCCGCCATACGCGTGAGCTGACGCCGCTCGACCATCGTCGTCGACACAGCGCTCGACGACCGCCTACCAAAGGGGCAGTTAGAGACGTGGTGCCTGGCTCGCGCGGCGGCGCGCTGAGCCGGGCCAGCGATCCCACTCCCCATCTCCGCATCGCTACGAGACCGGCAGGCCGAGAGAGCATTGCTCCGCGCTTCAGTTGGACTTGGTCGAGTTTACTCCTGAGTTCAACCATCTGAAGTTGCGTTCGCCTGACCGAGTACGCCACCGGATCGACGTGCGTCACGTCGAACACCTATTCGAAGAGGAGGAGATGCCGCCTGCACCCGGCGGTTGCAGGTTGTGAGGACTCCGAATCTGAGAACCATAAGCCAAGACGGCCGACGTTAGTCTGCCAGAATGGCGGGGAGGCGCTGAGAGATGCCGCCCGACCTCGCGGTCGGGATTGGGTACTCGCGCCCTCCCTTTACAATGCCCTACATCCAGAGTGGTGTAGCGTCCAGCCACAGTAAGGAGGTTCGCCTCGACGCTGTTTCCTGACTCCTACGTTTTATACAGGAGGAGAAGATCCGAATAATAATAATTACTTTAGGCTAAGATTTTGTATATAAGTAAGACGACCGCAAATAAAAGCATGATCTCCAGTACTACGAGTTTCATTTACTCTCAAGAAGCCGAACTACAACATCGAGTGCTGCCGTCCTCGACGGTAACCAGTGTGGGACAATGATCCCCACATACTTAGTGTGACACACGACACACATCTTTGCACCATAAAAACTCTGATAGAAAATTTCACGTGTCTACATTATTCCTTAAAAAGCGTAAAAAATAGGTTTAGATTCCAGAATAGTTTTTAGTACGTGACAAAATGACCGAAACTAAGTTTATTGCTATCCACTCGGAACTACAATATCCGGCACTTTAATTTATTGTGTAGGAATCTCATTACAGTAGGTATTTTGGTATTCTGCACAGCGCGATCGCATAGCAATGAGGATACTCGCTTCACAATACTCAATACCTACAATCGTCGTATTCAGTGAAGCCATTATCGCCGAAAACTAGTAGGTAAAGGTCAAATCAAAATTAACGTCGTTGTTTCAATAACGAAATCCTTCGAGGTTTACCAGTAATAAAATGTGTACTATGAAGTTGCTGAAAGCTAAACTTTAAACTTTTTTTGTTTCTCCGAAAATAGTCATTTCTGCTACTAAATTTTGATAGGTTATGTAGTTGTAGTCAATTAAATATCTGCTACAGAAAAACTACCAACTAAAGTAAAGTGTTAATAGACCATCTCGTAAATTACTTCTATGGATCAGGAAAGCAACACGTAAATCGTCCAAAACAGCTAACAAATCACGTAAGTAACAACGAAACAAAAAATAATTAGCCAAGTGCGAGTTGGACTCGCGCACGAAGGGTTCGGTACCCTATGGCAACCCTTAGCCCAATTTCAAGCGTCTACCTGTTGCCGTTATTAATATGGAGCAAAAAAACGGCAATAAAATTACGTTTGTTGTATGGGAGCTCCCCTTAAACATTTATTTTATTCTGTTTTTCGTAAAGAAATACATCATCTGTGAAAATTTCAGCTGCCTAGCTATCACGGTTCATGAGATACAGCCTGGTGACAGGCAGACAGACGGACAGACATACGGACGGACGGACGGACAGCGGAGTCTTAGTAATAGGGTCCCGATTTTACCCTTTGGGTACAGAACCCTAAAAAGATATAGATGAATCGAGAACCACCCCTTTTTAAGAAATGGGTATAAAACCCCAATTCGGGACTCACTACGTTACTACAAGCCGTGTTGTAACCTTGAATAATACAGTGAAATATGTCACAGAATAATGTAAAATGCGAGAGACAGTCTAATTTATCTTTTGAGGTCGATGTCTGACCTTGGCTCGGGATGGCCTTGGCCTCGCATCCCTCGCATTTTACTCCGACAAGGGATGTAAGTTGTACGAGAAACAGTCAACTTGCTCAGATGGAATGCATGTTGTTTTTACACGACTTCTTTAACGGTTGTGAACTTGTTTACGTGTATATTATAACTCCCGAAGGCGTAAATAGGTGTTAATGTGCGTGTCTCTACAACAGTCTGTCATCATCTCCTAACTGAGCTGATTTTACCTTTATGATACCATTTTTTTTAATTAGAAGTGATTTTATTGATAAGATTTCACTTACTGTTTAGGATTAGGTGTTTCTTATTTATATCACATCTGTTTCCTTTTTGTGAAACCTTTTGCAATCATTTTTGATCAGGCGCTTGCAAGTTAAGGTTTATTTGTACAAACTCGAAAGTAAATTTCTATAAAAGCCAAAATAATCATCTTACCATATATGTAAAATCAATGCATTTTCCTAGTATTATTTCTAAAGATGGGCTGGTTAATGTTGTGCAAACATCTAGGAAGTTTCTTGACAAGTTCAGTTTGAAGGTTTATTTTATCAACATTTGTCATAATTGTTAAGTTTCAGATTATAGAGGTTCATAACATCGTTTTATTACTTTATGTTATACTGTGTTACTACAGTTTATCTAATATTTCACCGAAATAAACTACACAAATTAATTTCAAATTATTTATCGGTTAAAATCTATATAACTACGCAAATTCTACACATATGTGCAGTTGTGTGTGTTTCTATCACTGTTTATCAACAAAAAATACTAGGTATAAAATACCTACGTTTTTACTCCTTTCTCTTCATACGAGCTTCTGTAGAATCCATGAAGATCGTCATTCAATATACCAGTGAACGATATATTCATGACATACTTCTTCCCAGCGTTCACTTTCTCCTTCAACAGAATTGTGTGGAAATGCCTCGGTGCATCTTCGATCCTCTTGACAATTTCTACTTCTACTCCATCATCTTCACCATACACTTTCACTTTATGCAACGTGAGTTCTACACCATGGAACGTAATCTCCCTCGTATCATTCACAATGTTTATAACTACGCTCACTTCACCATCAAACGTAAAGTTCCCTTCGAATATGTACGGCACTATTTTCAAATAATACTTTTCTGGTTTTACGTTAGTAGGCAGTCTCAGTTGTAAAGGTTTCACTTCTCGGATGTTTGATTTGGAAGTTTCTAAAGGAATTACACTTTTGCTGCTCTCTGTTGTGAGGGGTAAGACTAAGAGTTTGGATTGATCGCAATGACACAATTCATATTTTGTGACGTTGGCTAAGGTATCAGTTCTTGGGCAGGCTGCGTAATTGTACACTAAAAGAGAAGCAGTGACGAGTGCTAGGGCGAAGATGATGAGGATGACGAAGGCGAGGCACTTGGAGAGATGGATGCCTCGCTTGGTCTTGGTGGAGTAGTCTGGTGGGTTGTCCATGACGTTCAGTGGCTCGTGAGCTTGGTTCATCACATCACCGTTGACTCTACCTGGAACAAATGGAACAAAATTAATTTTATTCTTAAATTTAAAATCAAGTATCACTTTAATTTTTTGACCAACTTTGCTGGATGCTATAGATGAGATTTTAATTTAGTTTAGTTTAAAGTTAATCATCACTACATACTCGTAGTATAAAACAAAGTCGCTTCCGCTGTCCCCATGTCCCTATGTCCCCATGTATGCTAATATCTTTAAAACTATACAACGGATTTTGATGCGATTTTTAGGGTACCGTACCCAAAGGGAAAAACGGGACCCTATTACTAAGACTTCGATGTCCGTCTGTCCGTCTGTCTGTCTGTCACCGGGTTGTATCTCATGAACCATGATAGCTAGGCAGCTGAAATTTTCACAGATGATGTATTTTGTTTGCCGCTATAACAACAAATACTAAGAACAAAAAAAAAATATTTAAGGGGGGCTCCCATACAACAAACCTGAATTTTTAGATGTTTTTCGCTCTATATTAATAATGGTACCAGGTAGATGCTTGAAATTTTCACAGAATATTTAGTTTTATCTTCCCTTGAATAATAAATAATAAAATTAAAATAAAATAAATATTTAAGGGGCTCCCATACAGTACGGAACGCTCCGTGCGCGAGTCCGACTCGTACTTGCCCAATTATTTTTAATAGATAGAGTGATTCAAGAGGAAGGTTTGTAATATGTACAATACACCTGTGCGAAGCCGGGGTGGGTCGCTAGTTGTAAATATTATATACCTTTATTCAACTTTCCGATATTCGTGGATATTTCATAAAATAAATAAATTAATAAGTAGTTACTTTAGTTTAAGTAGCTAAAATATATTCGTTAGTGGTACACCACGCACTGTTTTATTGAAAAATATACACATAACAAAAATAATTATTACACTTATAATTTGCTTTTATTAAGTGTAGCAAGGTTTACTGAAATTACTAAGCAAACTGACTGAAAGTAATGAACTAATTCCATTGTAATAAGATAGATTACTCTTTAAAAATATAAAAGAACGTACGAAAACTCAGGGACATATATTACAAGTCACCAAAATGTATATTTTGTCGTCAGAGATATAATAACTACGGTATTTGTAAAACATATAAGAAAGTTATCATCTACTTTGCATGAGATAATAAGGTGGGTAGAGATTCGTATGACGCGCGTAATAGCTAGCTATTTCTTTTGAGGTAATAGTATTGCCAATAAGCACGTTCGGTACACAAACATTATGGCCATGATAGTCTACGTTATTGGTAATTTAGACAGCGCTGCTTACTTTTTATCCCCCAAAAATGGAAATGAAAGCTTGTATAAGATACCTAAAGGATTTTTTCACGTGATTATCTAGCTTAGCCTGCGGAGCTTTAGTGAAGATAAAAATATACACAAACCCCAAGTCTAAAGTAAACAGGTACCTTCTAGGAAAGCGTGACATCTTGGTAGAGATGTGATAATTAAATCCAATGGTTGGTAAATCGGTACTTTTTTTTCTATTTAATATAGTTTGAGTATGTATACATACTGCCTGATGTTAAGCAGATATGCGCTCTAGAGTGCAGTGAGTTTACCTATAAGAATACCAATTTACTCGAAATTTGAAGGCGCCTATGTTGTATTTTAGTGGAAAGACAAACTCAGGTAAAGCGTTGCTCATTCTGGCTTTTTTAATGAGGAAGGTAGATTCGAAATTATTCTAACGAGCAGAATATTGGATATCACGGGCCACAACACAACGACACATAATATGTGCAATGTTACATTATTTCTAGTTCAAACTCATGACGCAATAAGACCCGAGCGTTCTATAAAATCACTGTGTGGTTTCCTCATTAGCATGCATTCAGCCCTTTGCTGGTAGAGTGGCTGCACATAACCAACGCGTTGAGTTTTCATCCATATCTGTAAACTTAATCTAACTAACATGTGACTCTATGTGTACATTGCGTACAGTACTAATTTGAATATGAATGAATAGCGTAGTTTAAAAAAATGATTAAAATAAAAAAGTTTACTAACTTCAAAATAATAACAACACAATAATCAAATAACAATTATAATGTGGTTGAGTGGTATTTACCACTAGTATATTTATGAGCAATATGTGCAACTAAAATTAGACTGTAGTTTAAGTTATTGACAGGTACAGTAATAACGTTTTTACCTATTAATTAAATTGTCGGCTATTTACAAACTCTTTCTGATGTAACCTTCGCGCCCTTTGAAAATAAAACAATTAAGAGGAACCTTCCAAAACAAGATAATAAAAACGACATTAATTTTACAAATTTGTCGCACACCAGCAGGCCATTATTAATTAGGAAATTCTAGTTTTCAGCTTCCGGTTCCAACATTCCGTTATCATACTCATAAATACATGTAGTAAGTTTGTTATACGTAAGTACTGTACCAGATTGTGTACTGTTGTTTGTTGTAGAGACCTTTCGATCTAAAACTGCACGCCCCTCTACTAACACGATTATACTTTAGCTCATAACAGCAAGCTCTACTTACCTACAATACGTTAAATTACACGTACTTATGTTCTAGAAATTTAAACATTTAACTCTTTTTTTTAAATGCCATTACGTCTAATTCGCGTTCAGTTTTAGACTAAAAGCTCTCTACCAGCCTGTCCAACGTGAAATAAAGGCTTATACCTACGTAGAGCAACAAAATTGTTACATACGCAACACGCTAACCCAGTGGTTGGCTGGTTGGTAGAAACACATAGGTACCTACGCAATTTTCATTAGCATAACCAGCGATCCGCCCCGGCTTTGCACAGGTGTATTATTCATATAAACCTTTCTCTTAAAAAAACCGCATCAAAATTTGTTGCGTATATATAGGGACCGACAGACAGGGAAGCGACTTTGTTTTATACCATGTAGTGATGATAACTGAACGTTGCAGCTTACACCAAATATCGTGAACACCTAAAAATGATACCCGAAGCCGACAACGGTATACGTTATCTTACACTTTGATACCAAATCTAACACCAGCATATTGATTTCAAACAATTTGTCCTTATTTCATGGCATAGCTGCAAGTAATATGGGTGCAGCGTACAATGCGCCACTGTGATGCATCTGCTCGCTCTCACGGACGATATACAATAAAATTGGGTCAAAGTTTAATGGAATAGATGATGTTGCTTAGCCCCTTTTGAATTATTAATATTGTTTATGCAGAGCATCACGCGATAGTATACTGTGTTACAGATGCTTTAGTTTTATTTGACAAGACTGACTTCGCAATACAACAAGATTACTCCTGTTTTCCGAAAAGTAATCAACAAAAGCTTAAAAGGATCGTGGATTGACCAGTTTTTTCACGTTTTCTGAAGAACAATAACTTTTTTGATAAAGTTACGAGTACGTTCCGGTAGAAAAATATTTTCACCCCGTAAATTGTAACAATATGTTGTGTTATTGGTGTCAATCGCTTGAATAAGAAATATTGCACGCTCGGGCGTCGTATTTTTTTTAGAAATGTTTTTAGTTTATGCACACTTTTTAGTCAAGTTTTCGTAAAAATATGACTTTTAATAGGCTAATAATAATAATATAAATATTTTAAATAACATTCGTTTGGGCATAGTTTAATCGTAATTACGCGACGTATACTTGATCGTAGAAGTATACTACGCCAGTGTTAAAAATATCATCTTAAGGTAAAAAGAAAAATGAGGCTGGTAGCTTACATCTTATTTAGCAGTCCTACTTTCCACCACGTTCGTTACGCGGACAATCTGTGAACACCATTCAGGACAGAAACGCCAGCCTTTGAAATCTTAATGAGCACAGCAACTCCTTTGGTACAGTGTCAAAAGCGTAGCTTTATCAAGAAATTCTACTCTATGCTAACATATATAGAGGTCAAATTGGAGGTAGAGATGATTATATTAACGGCGATACGACACACACGTAGAGCAAAATTGACTCCTTCCAATTACAATTTTCCAATGTAATTTTGAAAGTCCTGCTTAGGTACTTAACTTTGACAAAATATATTAAGATTTCATTCGTTGAGATATGGCTTAAATAAGTTCCTAAAGATAAAAGTCCATACAACTATTTCTTTGTGTTATATCTTCCATTAATTTATTTGGTTAGTAAAAGTGAACATTCTTTTGTTCAAATTAAAAAATGATTATATCGAATCATGTTGTGATGTTTGTTTTTAATGAAAAGATTGGAGACTTAGTTATTCATCCAATCATATTATTATGGTCAATAAAATAGATAATTGATAAAAAAAATGTGTTGGTGGGTGATCATCGGTCTTACACGTCTAAACTCTAGGTACTATCAGATGAAATCATTTGATCAATAAGAAACAGATGATGATTAATAATGACACCTAGCAAATATAAATAAGTTAAGACTTTAAACTCAAAGCAAACCAAATATCAAACCTGAGTACACATCACTAAGTCAACTGTCCAATCCGTTGCAAAAAATACTTTAAACATAACTTAAACATGCACTGCTTTAACACAGAGATCACATGTTTAAGTCATTTTTGTCCACTTCATATACGATTTAAATTTTATTAGTCTAGTGTTTGTATGAGAAAAGACAACTATGATATCATGCGGTCTATGTTTGACTGTAGACCTAGAGCAAATTATGTTCGTAATTTATTCCATAGACTTATTTCTACGTAATGATAGAGTTCATAAACTTACTCGACGAATATTTTCGAAACTCAGAAACTGAAAAAACAAAAAGACTAAATAAATAGGAAGTTTTTGTTCACATTTATATCCAGCTAGCGAATAATAGAGGAATAATGTTAAATATTCGTATCTACTGCTGTAGTCGTTCCATATGTGTGCTGCTATATTGTACTGGTGGCTTAATTAAGGTTAATAATAATAATAAAAACTTTATTTTCAGATAACTGAGATCTATATACACAGCAAAGTACACAGTATTTCACAGAAAAATATTACACATAAAATTTGACATGAGAAGTGTTGAACTAAACAAACATAAGAAGGTTTCAAGAGGAAGGTTTATAGGTATAATACACCTGTGCGAAGCCAGGGCGGATCGCTAGTAAATTATAAAATCATCTTAACAACTCGGACCACAATTTACAATATACTATTTTATCAATTGAATTTATAAAAATATTACATAACGTTAAGCACTGCTTTGCATTTGGGATTAATTTAAAAATTAAATATGATTCTAAACTTTAACCAACTAGTCCGCGCTTGACCACCGATTTCCCTGATGGTAAGCGACGTAGTGGTCGAAGATGAAGTACGCAGACTTAAAAGATACCTATTCATTCTGACTTTGAAAAGCTTCAGATTGTATTTCTCAGGAAACATGAAATCCAGGATTTCTTGCGAGCGAGCTCGAAGAGTCAACACGTCCTGAGGATGCCTCGTTGAGAGGCGAAATACGTGTCGAACCGAGTGTAGTGCAGTGAAATTAAGGGTGTTATTTATCAAGTGAAGTATTTTAACTATTGTCATATATTTTTTTAAATTGTTGTAATGTTTCTTTGTTCTTAGTTTTTAACGGATTAACATATTTATAATGAGTGTATTGAAATTTATTATTATTTTAAAATTATGTTTTTAAATCTACAACTATTGTAATATTAATAATTGTAAGGTATTTTTACCATATTGATTTGTTTAAATTATTAATTAGTGTATTGAATAGGCCCTTAAACTTATTTGCCAACAACAATATAGCGGAAATACACAAAATATTTATTCAAAACAAAGATTTGAAGATGAATTTCCGCAAAGTAACGCCTGATTCAATCAACTAACAGGAAATTCAGCAGATTATTCCAATCCCTGGTCGTACGAATCAGAAATGATGTAGGTAAGACTGTGAGTAAAGTAATATGCAAATACGCTTAAAAAGTTATGTATGTAAGATTACTACCTGTAAAGTTTTTATATCGTTCCATCACATATCAAAAGTAACAAACATAGTTTGGTTCACCGTCTCTAGATATTTAGCTCGATGACTTAAACGCTTAATGTTATCGAGTTTGCCTTCACACAGAAAAGGTTTTGCTGTCATGTGTTCGACATAAACACTTATTATAAGCTCTATTTTGCCAAGTTCATTATAGTTTGTCTCATGGAGAAAGAATAAGCTGTATGTTTGTAAATACAACATAAACATTACGTTACATAAAAATCTGCCAAGTACGAGTTGGACTCGCGCACGGAGGGTTCCGTACTGTATGGGAGCCCCCTTAAATATTTATTTTATTTTTATTTTATCATTTATTATTGAAGGGAATATAAAACTAAATATCATGTGAAAATTTCAAGCATCTACCTGGTACCATTATTAATATAGAGCGAAAAACGTCTAAAAAATCAGGTTTGTTGTATTGGAGCCCCCTTATTTTTTTTATTTTTTTTAGTATTTGTTGTTTTAGCGGCAACCGAAATACATCATCTGTGAAAATTTCAGCTGCCTAGCTATCATGGTTCATGAGATACAGCTCGGTGACAGACAGACAGACAGACAGATGGACAGACGGACAGATGCACATCGAAGTCCTAAGACTTCGATATTTTCACCAATCAAATCAAACGGGACCCTATTATTACTAATAATAGGGTCCCGTTTTTCCCTTTGGGTACGGAACCCTAAAAATTATGTAGGAACGAAATACTATCGTTTTTATTATGCTAGGGAGCTTTTGTGACAATGTATTTATTAATATAATTATTTTTTCAGGCGTAGGACGTCACGGGCTGGACATAGGCTTCTCTAACATTACTCAATAGCGTAATATACATCCACATTATTTAAACAAGTATTCAATAAACATCATCAAATATTACGATCGAGTCATTTTTGGTAGTTCCCGTCTTTCCCCTCATATATGGTTGTATGACACCTTACACACTCGGGGGCATCATGATACCATTTTGGTTGACACATGGTTAGGGTCCGACCGTGACATTGTAGAAAAAACAACTGTTCCATGGAATGTCATTGACCTATACATTTAATGTAAATAAAAGCAAATGTGGTAATGAGCGCATTGATATTTTAGCTAGAAGAATATCCTACTTACCTATCATTATTTTATTTATTACTAGATGACGTTGTTTTGCCATACTTTAAACAAAATTCTGTAGAGGTCCACCCTTATTACCTAGGAGTAGGTATAATAATTGTCCAAGTCCGAGTCACTCTCGCACACAAAGGGTTCCGTACCGTATGGAGGCCTCACTGTATATTTATTTTATTTTTATTATTTATTTTTAAAGAGTAAATAATTATATTAGGTACAAATCAACTAAATATTCTATTAATATTTCAAGCATCTTCCTGTTGCCGTTATTAATATCGAGCAAAAAAATCACGTTACTTGTGTCGGAGCCTCCCTTTGTCTACATCTAATATATTTTAATTTAATTTTTAATTTGTATATTTAACCAAATATTCTGAGAATATATCAAGCATCTACGCCTTACCCGTACCCGTATGTCACCGTTATATCAAGTGAAAAACGGCAAAAAAAATCTGGTTTGTTGAATGGGAGCCCCCTTTAAATATGTTTTTTTTTTTTCGATTTATAATACATTAAAAATTTTAATACATTATCTGTGAAAATTTCAACGTTCTAGCTTCACGGTACATGAGATACAGCCTGGTAACAGACAGACAGACAGACAGACAGACAGACAGACAGACAGACGGACTGACGGACAGCGGAGTCTTAGTAATACGGTCCCGTTTTTACCCTTTGAGTATGGAACCCTAAAAATAGCCTGAAACTTATTTTCAGACATATCAAATTTACTAAAAAAACATAAAAAATCGGTCAAGCCATTTTGAAGGAGTTCGATAACAAACACTGTGACAGTAACGCAAGATTTTATTGATATATTAGAGAAAAAAAGTTTATTCTGTGAACTCACTGTTGCCTCTAGCTGTTGTAACAAATTAGTTTTTTGTATTCATTCATTTTGCAGCCATGCATTAATAAACAAAAAAGTTGACGATATCGTGAAAATTGGCGGGAAAAACCTTGTCACGACTGGCACAAGACCGAGGCTGATGACACCATAAGAACAATCTACTATAAGGTATATACCTAAGTGCAGCAATAAGACAATGAAGGCTACAGATGATAATGATGAATATAGAACTCAGATACTTAATTTATATACCTACTTGATGAGTAAACAAGGGTAACTTTTATTACGTAACAGTGATTACAGTGTTACTCTCCTATGAATCACAGATTGGAGTTGATTATATCGCTCCCGCATGTGTTGTTATCTTCGCCTTGGGGTTAGTCTCTTGAAAGTAACCTAACATACAGGGTGTTCGCTAAATCTATAATACTTACAAGTATTATTTTAACGTACTAGGCTTTTAACGTACTTATTATTGGCTTTAGAAGTAGTAGTAAGTAGAAGTAGTAGTAAGTAGTAGAAGTAGTAGTAAGTTAGTAGCCCCTGTACAAATTATGTAACAGTACGTAGATACGTACTGTTACATAATTTGTACAGGGGCTTAATAGTAGTTTATGCAACTGTCATATAATACACTCGTTACTATTATGAAACTCGCTGCGCTCGTTTCATAAACTCACACTCGTGTTTTAATACCCGTGTTATATGCAGTTGCATATACTTACTACTTTATCTTCACTAATAAAAATAAAAAAAAACATATTGCAAAACATTAAATTCACGCGTACATGTATTGTCACAGTGAACTTGGCGCCATTAAAATCTAACCAATGAGAGCGCAGCTGCGCGCGCAGGGCCAATCAGGAGCGAGCGCGCGATGTTATAATGAGATTTTACGATATCGATGTGGATATTATAAGATCATGTGAAATTGCTTAAATTGAGTGTTTTGTTGTCTGCGCTATAACAGTAGTCATTATAAGTCAAGTATTGGAAACATAAGTAGAATGTTACAACATTGAATTGAAATTTAATTGAGTTTTCATTTTATATACCTAGGTTTTTTTTTTCGAAAATAAACAATGTACCTATAATCCAAAGCGTCAATTGATGGTATTCCATCAATGGACCAAAACAAGGAAACTTCACAATTTTAGAAAATAAATTAAAGTTTTGTTCATACATACTCCTCTGGGTACTTATTGCTTGGTTATTACATTTATTTACTTAAGTTATTTAAACTTTTAAGTCGTTACAAATCTCTAAAAATGATCTGTACGTTTCATTGGCAGACATCGATTTATCTTGTCGTCAAAACATAGTGTGTCGATATCGATATAGTAGGTAGATGCACGTTTGCACGTGTATCCAACTATCCAGCATCCTGTCCTCAAGATATTCAATTGCCAATCCTATCTGATTCGACTCATTGAATCGCAAATTTCGCGACGACTGACCTTCTGTTGGCCCTAGATTCACAGCACCTAGACTGGTAAGGTATACATACATACATAGTTTAGGAATACTTTAAATTTCCAAATGTTAGAGCTATATATACCTGCACTTTCACAAGCAGAATGAAAGAAATGCTCATACCAATAATTAAAAATTTGGTACTCATTTAATCGGGCTCTATTCATACACATGATATACAATAATGGGCAACCACAGATTAGGGATTATTTCCTTGATTCGTACGACGAAACAACCCTCGCAAGGTGCAAAGAAAAAGTTATTTGGATGTTTTTTTAATCAACCCCAAACATTGAAACTTAAACAGAAAGACGGTATAAAAATATCCAAAATTAGATCCAAATCCTTTATACTTTTGAAATCTATTATAATATATTATTATACATTTATTCAAGGATAAACATAATACTAATACCTACAAAATATTACTAATATTATGCGTATGCGTCGTGACTATCAAAAATTAAATAACGCATAAAGAACGCACTCCATATCCATTAGCCATGCATAAGTTCGTGTAAAATTTCAGCATAAGCGCTGTCTGGAGATTTTCTTTCTAATACACAATATTTTTAGGGTTCCGTACCCAAAGGGAAAAACGGGACCCTATTACTAAGACTTCAATGTCCGTCTGTCCGTATGTCTGTCTGTCACCGGGCTGTATCTCATGAACCATGATAGCTAAGCAGCTGAAATTTTCACAGATGATGTATTTCGGTTGCCGCTATAACAACACATACTTAAAATAAAATAAAATAAATATTTAAGGGGGGCTCCCATACAACAAACCTTAATTTTTAGACGTTTTTCGCTCTATATTAATAATGGTACCAGGTAGATGCTTAAAATTTTCACAGAAAATTTAGTTTTATATTCCCTTCAATAATAAATAATTAAATTAAAATAAATATTTATGGGGGTTCCCATACAGTACGGAACCCTCCGTGCGCGAGTCCGACTCGTACTTGGCCGATTATTTACAATACCCATTATATCGTAGCAGCTGAAACCTCAAAGCAGTGCTAATAGATTCTATAGCTTTGAAACGCTTCTCACTGTCACCACACCGTTCCAACGTTTCAATCCGCTATCACAATCAGACCGACGCCAGTCTTTTTATTACTTTTACTGCGGGACCCCATCGAACCCTTTGTTAGCATCACGTTTGGACCCTTTATGGTGTCACAATGAAACAGCAAGTATAATAGGCCGTGAAGGGGCGAGCTGAGGGGATGTCCTGCCCTAGGGGCGAACTGATAGTTGCAACGATTTATTAGCCATACGTTAGTTTTACGTCTTATCGCTTGGATAAGGTTATTAGAGGAACAGGATTTGGGATTTGGGAATAAAGGAAGGATAGGTCAAGGTGACATTTATGAATGTAACTTTGTGTTGCAAGAATACAATAAGTAGGGATTTTTCTGGGAAAGACGCTACGAAAGATAGATTTATCGCATAAATGTATAAATAGAGACACAGCTTAGTAGGGTTTTAATTTATTTTCAAGTATTAAACTTACGACCAGCGAGTTGCCGGCAGAACAATATAATTATAACGATTTAGGTATAAGTACATATTTCAAAAGAGATAAACGTCAATAAAAACTACTTAAAATCCATCCAGCAGCTTAAGACAACTATGTAGTCCACATGTAGTACACAAATTGATCCAAGCGAAATAACGACTTCAATTTACACTAGATAACGAATATGTATAAAATTTGGTTTGAACCGTGTACGCTATGAGCGCTAGCTATGATCTTGCAGTGGGATCTCAGGCTATAAGTAGAGGAATAACAAAAAATCTCTGAAACACTATCGCAGAAGCTTTGTTTTTGAATTGGTTACTTCTTAAATCATAGGGTATTTTTTAAATAGATAGTGCAGATTAAATGGTAAAAAAAGTGTATTTTCCATATCGTGAGTCTTAACTTAACGTAGGTAAATAAATCGTAGATTGTAGGTGCACGGTTATAGTCCTTAGAGTATCTATTATTAAATTAGATATTTTTTGTTCGGTTCACTCCACAATAATAGAACGTAACACTTAGGTAATAAAACCAATACAAAAGAGAAACTCTACTTTTGGAAATCGATTAAGAATTACTGTTTTTAACCGACTTCCAAAAAGGAGGAGGTTCAATGTTCGTATGTATGAATTTTTTTTGTGTATGTTTATCAATAATTCCGCCAATCGCGAACCCAATCGAAAAAAATTTTTTTAGTTCGAACGGATATACTCTCGAGATAGTTCAATTTAAATTTTACAGAAATCGCCTAAGCCATTTTTGAAAAAACAACAATAAGGTAAACAATACGAGCGAAATATTCGAATTTTGTATACGATGAAGGCAGTTTTGCCATTTTTTTGTGAAACATAGCTATCGGGCCTTACAGTAATTTCACAATGTCACGTAAAGATTTCGTTAGATAATAATTCATTTAATTTGTCAATCAATATGATCCATACATGTTAGCCGACGATCCTCATTCAACTGTAGACAGTTATTAGTGTTACCATAAATTTAAAAATATAGTGGCGATAAATTTACATCTAATAAATTAAATCATTTATATTTCATCCTACTTTAAATATTTTCATAGGTACTTGTAAAGCACTTACGCAAAGACGTAATTCTTGGAACATTTTCAATGAGACGTGGTAATAATATTTCAATCTGTAGCGAATATTTTTTTGTTACGTAGCGTATGTACATTGAATTTACCGCAGTACGCTGTCCAATAAAATGACTGAAAAGTAAACATAATAAAGAAAATCAAAGCGAGCGTGAAAACAAACCAGAATAGAAGATAAAATGTTTAATTTATAGATAGTTAGGATTCACGGCTGACCCAAGGCAACAAGAAATCATCACGGAAATTGGTATGGATATATTTGCTTTAACCTACCTACAAAATAAAATTTGAACTGATAAAATTTTACACATAATAATTACTTACTTTTTTTTTTTTTTGAAATCTTACTTATTTGTTAGGTTAAGATAGAAAGCAGTTAAAGTCGTATTTTAACTGCTTTCTATCTTAACATAATAAATAAGTAAATATGTGTAAAATTTTATCAGATAAATTTGATCTGATAAAATTTTACACATATTTACTTTTAATATATTTGGGGACATCTTACACACACGGTCTCCGACCCCAAACAAAGCAAAGCTTGTGATATGGCTGCCAGAGACTGATATAATACATAATTATACATATTTTTTAATACATACTTATGTAGATAGTACCTAAATAACATCCAGACAAAGCAAACACCTTGTCATCATATACATGATTACCCTGGGTGGGAATCGAACCCACGCCTCTTTGACCCAGAAGTCAGTTTCACTAACCACTGAGCCACCGAGGCAGTCAAATTGTTTAGAATATAAAATTTGTATCGATATGTAGAAAGGTAAGTCATCGACAACTATTCCATGTTATCAGTGAGAATAAGTAATAGTGACAAATCGTCACTATAGAACCTAGGTTGTTAGGACATAAAAGTCAACACAAGCTATTAGTTAAACTACATCGCTCCGTGAGCGAGATAGAAATAAATGACTTTACGACTCAGATTAAATAAACCGATCTATAGCAAAATAGTAACCATATTATAGAATAATAAGTTAATAACATAATTAGAATTGAAAATCATCCATCACAACTTCTTTAATTATTTTTCGCAAAAAATAGCACCTCCGACTTCCCCGTGTACAGAATTCGAATAGTTTGCACGAATCGATGTGACATCCATGAACATTATAGTTGACATATCAAAAACAGCTCAGTTCATCACTACATAGTATAAAACAAAGTCGCTTCCGCTTTCCCCATGTCCCCATGTAATCATCTTATATCTTTAAAACTACCCAACGGATTTTGATGCGGTTTTTTAATAGATAGATTGATTCAAGAGGAAGGTTTATATGTATAATAAACCTGTGCGAAGCCGAGGCGGGTCGCTAGTAAAAAATAAATGGGACCACCTCGGGAGTGTACCCATTCGAAATAAAATGATATAGAACTTTCCAAATCGGTTCACAATTGACGAAAATATCGATGAATCAACACAAAAAATATATACAGACGAACATAGTGCCTCCTAATTTTTGGAAGTTGGTCAAAATCAAGAACTTTGAAAACAATCTGACAAGAAACTTATAACTTGGGCTATGTGAAGCACTGAATTAATGAGAAACAATCGTAATAATGATGGTGATAATTACTGTAGAGCTCCACTCACTCTACATTAGTATGAGATTGACACTATAATCTTACACCAAAAATCGAGGAGTGATTCATCATTCAGCAGTGTGATGTAGCATTGAGTCCAACGTAAAGCTTTTAGAGGGAGTAAAGGATGGGTAGAATATTGCCGAGAAGTAATTACGATTTTTTCTTAAGAACCTTGATAAGTACTCCATTAGGCTGGAATATACACCACTAGAGATCACTGTGGGTACAATCTTACACAAAGAAACCCCAAAAAAATAGGTATCTTTATCATGGAGCATCTGTCCAACGTTGATGCTTCCATAGGTAGGTGTTGAATAAATTAGTCGACTTGTGTTTAAGTACATCGGATCTCATTGCTTTTTTTTGTAGAACTTTACCGCGTCGCAAGAATTGCGTATTTGGTTTTGAACGACTTAAAAGTGCATATAATCACATTTCTTCTCTTCTTCCTTCTTTCTTCCATTCAAAAGACTTTCAAAAGACTCCAAAAGACCTTCATTTTCTAAGTAACTCGAAGTAGCTGTCCGAAGTTTGTTGTACATAAAAGCAAAGGCAAAACTGTGTGACAGTAACATAAAGTAAGTAAGTTAGCTAAGTAGATAGGGAACTCGATTCAAAGAAAATTAGACTTGAAAATCATTCATCACAAGTTCTAAACTCGAAACGACAGTTGAAGAACTTTGAAGACAATCTGACAGATAACTGATAACTTGGAGTGGAAACCACTGGAGTGGTTAAATTTTAAGCAGGCATTCGCTAAACTTCTGTAATTTTGAATAGCTTTTGTTATTGCGAAAATAGTTGGGATATACCTAAATCAATTATTCGGGAAAATATTATCTGTTATGACTTACGGTGGAATTAGTGGTTAAATCGCTAATACAAAATATAGCTTGTCAGTCTCCACTGTTTTTAAAATCAGACTAAAATATTTCGAAAAGTATAAAAAATACCAGATATACAAATTTTCACGTTTATAATAATAGTAGGATTTATGCTTTCAAGTGTACGCAATACGCTCAATCCGTTGCTTGTACTCGTACTCTCATATGGGTGTATGAGCGTATACAGGGTTATTTCTTCGCAAAACAAAAGTTGTTAGTTTTGATGTACAGAAAAAGGATGCTAATTGATTAGAAATAAACATCCATTGCGTATGCGTATGCATGAGCGTATTGCGTACACTTGAGAGCATAAATCCTACTAATATTATAAACGTAAAAGTTTGTAAGGATGGATGGATGGATGTTTGTACTCTTTCACGCAAAAACTACTGAACGGATTGAGATGAAACTTTGCAATTATGTAGCTCAAAATAACACATAGGCTATAAATAAAATTATAAAGATATTGCGTAAATTTTCCATATGATAACAATAAGTGTTAAGTAAGTAGGAATAATTCTGCCATCTCCGAGCTATTCTAGCGTGCGCACCAAGAAATGTCAAAAAAGAACTGTCGAATCGAACAAATGTCGAATCGATTTTTTTTTATTTTCCGCCTCCTTAGTACTTTTATTAAGGGTGGTAAGGTAGGGCCTCGAAATATCATACGGGCGAAGCCGCGGATAAAAGCTAGTCATTCTATATTTTTTATGCTTTTTGAAACATTTAAGTCAATTTTCAAAAATAGAGAAAACTTATCATTCACACATGATTCACACATTTCGCAATTAGTAGTCATGTAAACATATAACTGACAAGTATTTAAAATGGTACAGAAACATTTTAATAGGAAACAGAACAAGATCAGGAAACTTCAAGGAATTCTTGTAACTCAATTGATGTTCCAGTTGCAATTTTTTTTTTAAATACTCGTAAGTATATACTTACACAATTTGTAAATATTTTATCCAGAAACTTTATACAGTACGAATAAAAAAATGTTAGAAATAACTTTGTCATCTCAGATTTAAAATATTGAGATAATGAATAGAGATGCGAACTGTACAATATCGATTCTATTGTATTTATTTACCAATTAAACATTGATTAAAAAAAAATACTGCGGCATAAAAATAATTTATTTTTAATTAATTTAATTATTATTAATCAATCACGCGATCAGAAGGATTTCCAGATCATAAAAAGTACGAGATCAAAACGAAATTTTTCATCGTGTTTCTTATTTGTAAAACAGAAACAGCAGAACTAGATTATACGTGTTTTCACTGGTTAACGCAAGTGACACTTATCATGATTGAAAACATTTTTCCGCGGCAGAAAAAATATGTGACAGCAATTGTTTTAGATAAAATAAGATAAATATAATTATCTATCGTAACGCAAACAACAAGATGCAAAACTACCAAAAGAACAGTATGTTGGATAGTTGATTACAGAAGTATTAAAAAGAAGATACATTAAGGTATCTTTCCAACAGTTTTCCATCGTAGCTTTCAAGGTCTCAGGATCACACTCACCAATCCGCGACCTTCCTGTAGCTAGCTTTGTTTACACTACAACACATCTTCGGCGCTATCACACAACTAACAATCGGCCAATAAAAATAACACTACCTACCTATTTGTGACGTGTATTCCATTGTCTCAGTAATTGTTCGATTCTCTCATGGTTAAGGTTACTGGCGGGAAGAACACGGGATGGTTGTATTTTTGTTTAAATTTCGAATTGCACGTGTGGTTCGGGCGGTGGTTAGGTCGCGACTGCGGCCCGCCCAGCCTCAGTTGTCAAGATGGGGTACAGCTTACCCTAACTAATTGAGCCGGTATTCTCTACGCGATTGCTCGGTTTCCGTGGAAATGCTACGTTTAGTTTTTGAGGGCGATTGGTTTGATGAAATTCTTTGGATTGTTTTATTAGCTGGGGTGGGAGCGGAGTATCTGATGAACAGAAACCGGCAATTGCAAGTCTAATTCATGTAGGTACTAAAAATTCAAAAAGCTTAACCATATTGTGGAGAAGGAACCATAAGAGTATAAATGTTGAGTAGTATTAGAAACTACATATAAGTATCTAACTAAGCATTTACTAATGTGTTATTAGTTGAAATTTTCAGTATTGTTGTATAAATCTATTAGCCGTCACAACTACGTACTATTTATTAATAACCAATGTTTCTTTTTAATAATTGTAAAATGTGTAAAATAAAACAAACATAAAAGGTCTACATTTAACGACGTGTTGACAGATATGTCGTAGTTTAACGGTGGTTTATTTCGTGCTTTTCCTTCTCTTTCGTGATAAAAAGATAAACACTTAATCAGCCAATTGGGTAACGGATTCCCATCAAAGTTCCCATCCGTAAGGGTTCTGGTATCACAAACGCGCGCTGTAAAGCATGGAAACTAAATGCCGCGAGCCTAGGGAACATTTTTACCTCAAAAATGTTAACCCAATCATATTTTTATTAAGTGTTGAATTTTCGATAACACCTCTTTTTAGGGTTCCGTACCCAAAGGGTAAAAATGGGACCCTATTACTAAGACTCCGCTGTCCGTTCGTCTGTCTGTCTGTCTGTCGCCAGGCTGTATCTCATGAATCGTGATAGCTAGGCAGCTGAAATTTTCACAGATGATGTATTTCTGTTGCCGCTTTAACAACAAATACGAAAAACAGAATAAAATAAATATTTAAGGGCTTCCCATACATCAAACGTATTTTTTTTTTGCCGTTTTTTGCTCCATATTAATAACGGCAACAGGTAGTCGCTTGAAATGGGGCTGAGAGGGTTCCCATAGGGTACGGAACCCGTTGTACGCGAGTCCAACTCGCACTTGGCTAATTATTTCAAAATAGCGCTATTTTAATGTGGCGCTCGTAGCGTAGTTTGACTAGGTGATTGTCAGCGATCACCGAAATTAAGCAACGTTCCGCACGGTCAGTACTTGGATGGGTGACCGCGGGTGGCATTTTCCAACTGAGCGCTACCGTGGCTCGGATGACACGTTAAATTGTAGGCCCCGGTTGTTTCAACCGTTTAGCCAAGTCAGAGGCCTTCAGGCGGCCTAAAAACTCTGACACCAGGGCTAGTCACCCGGCCTATACGAATTTACTTACTTATTTCAAAATTCGTCATTTTAATCATTGTGTCCATCAAATATAATAATCTTCTGAAACAGCTCATGCACTCCTTACAACACAACTAATAACTTATATATGGTGGAGAGCAGACACTGACCGACGCGGCGACGTTAAATAAAATCACATATTTGGACTTCTGTTTTAAAGCTTTCAACATATTTTGAACTTAATAAATAAAGCTAAGTATGTACTTAGTTATATACAATTGCCAAAAACATAATTATGGAGCAACCTGTAGCTAAACAGCGACTTGAGCTGGAGCAATTTTGATTAGATTAATGTCGAAATAGCATAAATGGGTTCCATATGCCTAATTACTTATGGTGCCCAATTATTTTCTTACTTGTATAAGCAAGTTGTAAAAATGTTTAAACAAACTAAGAATAATTTTTAGTTTGTTTGAGCATTTTTTTTTTAATTTAGGGATTTTTTTTTCATAAACAGTTATTTTTATGACAAAAATTTCAAAATGAGAAATATAAATAATTATGTTGATAATATTAGTTTTTGTACATAACCATTTCTTAAAAAAACATGAATAATATCTATGTCCGGACTTCCTGTCAAACGTCAATAATTGAAACGTCAAACTCTTCTCTTCCTGTTCTGTTTGATCAAGATGGCAAGTAATATTAAAATGTGAAATGTAAAATACTAATCTACTTATTAATAGCTAGTAAAAGTCCTAATAAAAAGTGAAAACAAGATCCACAAGTCTCTTATTCAAAAGTACAAATTAAATTCTCAAATTAATTACTTATGTTAAACTAAATAATAAAACAAATAAAAAAATATACAGGGCTATCTGCATGCACTGTATCAAGCTGAAAGGGGGTGATTAGGATCATCAGTAACATACGATAAAAAATAATATAACGAGAAAAAAGTCAGCTGTCCCAAACAAAATCGCAACTCGGAATCGTCAAAATGCATGAAACAAGCAGCATATACGAGTACATTTGACATTTTATTTGATAATAATTAGTATTTTTATATATTTTAATTTAATTTAGGTATTTCTAAGTTTCAAAAGATATAGGACTGTACCTATTAATATGATGTTATTAATTACAATTTAATTAATAATGTATGACCTGTATATATATTCAATGTGACATTTTTTTTACACAATTACCAATGAAAATGATTATGATTATTATATTTTTTGTCGATTTCCGGATTGATTCTTTGTTTATAATTGTGGTCCTAATTTTATTATCCCCTTTCGGCTTAGTACAGGGCAATCAAATAACCCTGTATATAGTTATCAATTTCTCAATTTTGTAAAATTACCTACCTAGTAAATAATTACAAAAAAATAACAAAGAGTCCAAATTTGGTCAACGGTTTCCACTTAAGTAGGTAAATAAATGACCTAAGTTAAGTTTTGTAATTACGTTTTTTAAAATAATTTTAAAAAAATGAAATAACCACAAAGTACACTAGAATTAGAAATCTTTATTTGCATCTCTAAGAAACCTTAAGATATTAATAATGTATAAATAGCGTCATCTAGCAAATATTCGCTGTACTATGTAAAACACGAGCTACGTACAAAAATATGTACATTCTTCACGTTACATTCTCAGTAGGAGATTCACGGTCATTCGGACACATTAATACCGGGGCGAATGCACAGATGGCGGTAATGTTTATAAATCCAACTTTGCAATAGAGGAAGATTCCTAGTAAAAATATTTTAAATTCTATTTGGATAATTTTTCAAATGTTCACGATAAGAAGAAAAGAAGATGTTTGGACACGTAGTTCAAAAAAGGATAGACGTCCTGTTTTAATCTTTTCATAAACTCTACGTCTATAAAATGAATAAGCTATAGGTATAGGTAATTTCCTACTTACTTAACCGGCTTTTTAATAGACCTCTATTGGACATAGACCTACCAACGAAGGATGTCTAACCTCGTAACTATCACGTTGGTCATGTGCGGGTTGTTGCAATTACATAAATGGGTACATCATCGATTTCTTTTCTCAACTTAAGGTTTCCACAAGATGTTTTGAATCCACATTTCTCATACAAACAGCCGGAATGTGGAATGCTTTGCCAGGGTCTGTCTTTCCGCTAAAGTAGAACGTGGGTCTTCAAATCCCGAGTAAATAGTTATCATTTAGGTAAGGTAAGCGTGCTACAGCCTAGACCACATATCTGCTTAACATCAGGCAGTATGTAGTCAAACGCAAACCTATACAAAATAAAAAATAAAGTAGGGAGAAGACCGGTACAAATCCATATCCAAAGAACTTATTAGTATGGGAACAGGATTTAAACTTACCATCTCACAATTATAAGGCGAACGCTCTTCCACTACTACTTCAGTCACTACAGCGTCTATGTACATTCTCACGGCACAGTAGAACATGAATCTTAGAAATTCCTCAAGCTTTAATCAATGATTGCTTACAAAAACCGGCCTATTTAACACAGTAGCTGTTTATAAATTGTATTTAGCCAACGGTCAGGGTACCCACATCTCAAAAAAAAATTGAAAAACTATACTTAGCTTTAATTGATTATTAATGCGGACTGCCAGGGATTGGAATGCCCTGCCTCCGTCATTGTTCCCTGACAATTTCAATTTGGATATCTTCAAGTCAAGAGTGAATAGAAACAAAAATCATTCTTCTAACGTCCTTACTTTAGCCACAATCGAGCTGCAAAGAAACCTTCAGTCAGCGGATTTTTTCTCTCAATGACATTTTCTTGTAACTTTTACACTAAATTGTAAAAATGAGTATTTATTGCCGTCGTTTCATTTCAGCCATAAAACGATCCCACCGGTCATCAGTCCTTCGTGTTATGTGCTCTGCCCACTGCCATTTTTACTTGCCAATCCGCCGGGCTAAGTTGTTCTTCCACGGATCTTCTCATTACTGATTCGATATCGCAGAGAGATTTTCAGCGTAACACTCTCTATAGTTCCTTGGGCAACTTGGAGCTTATTATTATGGCCCATATTGAGAGACCATGTCTTTCTGTTCCGTTAGTCAATCTTTGTATACCTGAAATCATTTTGGATTCACGACCGATACTCTCTATCATAGATGTATAGGCGTATCCCGACACGCTCTTGACATTTTTTACCCTCATTGACACAGGATAGAGAACGTCAGTGACCCGCTCCACATAACTACCAAATTATCCTGACCCCCCCTTCCTCTCCCATTCACTCATAAGCAGCAAAATCGGGTATCGAACTCCTCCTACGATGTAGATCAGGTTATATTGGTCAAGGTAACTAATAGCGTAGTGGGTTTATTCCTGAGGCTAACATCTTTTATCAGGAGTTCTATTTTTAAACAGCTATTTAAATGATCCCAGTAATGTTCTTTTATACACGCACTGTTTGAATGATAATACGAGTTCATATGTTTGAAGCGGTAATGCGTAGCACGGTGTGATTCTATTGGAACGGAAGGCGCGCTTAATTTAGGATGGGTGACCGCTAACGACATTTATCTACACTAATGTTGTAACATTCTACTTATGTTTCCAATACTTGACTTATAATGACTACTGTTATAGCGCAGACAACAAAACACTCAATTTAAGCAATTTCACATGATGTTATAATATCCACATCGATATCGTAAAATCTCAATATAACATCGCGCGCTCGCTCCTGATTGGCCCTGCGCGCGCAGCTGCGCTCTCATTGGTTAGATTTTAATGGCGCCAAGTTCACTGTGACAATACACGTACGCGTGAATTTAATGTTTCGCAATATGTTTTTTTTTTATTATTTTTTTTATTAGTGAAGATAAAGTAGTGTATGCAACTGCATATAACACGGGTATTAAAACACTCGTTACTATTATGAAACTCGCTGCGCTCGTTTCATAAACTCACACTCGTGTTTTAATACCCTTCATATGACAGTTATATAAACTACTATTACTATTCTGTAGCTTGAAGCCTTGGATATTGTTACAACATATGTTGTACACGAACTTACTTTACCTGTTATCCTTATAAACTTTTCTGACAGAAAACGCAGTCCAGTGTAGATTTTCTTTAACCGATAAAACGCAGGATGTATTGAGGTATAGGTACAAGTCGTCGCGTATACAAGTATATAGGTATGTATTATTATGTATGACCACGCATATAACTTCAAACATAGTAGTCCCATTTCAATAGTTTTTCTTTTCATATCATACTTTACAGGCGGTCCCGTTTAAATTTTGTTGAAATCAGCTGAGCCATTTTTGATAATGCTACAAAAATTTGAAAATTACTTCATCGATCCGTGCGAACTATTAGAATTCTGTTTGTTCATGATTGAATTCGGGTATGCCATTTTTGCGAAAAATAATTATTATTTATCTCATTAATATAATAAGTAAGAACGGACTGCACAGTACTTACACCCTGCTGCGCCGTGGCTGCGTATGTTACTCTTCATCCATCTATCCATCTGCCGTAGGACGTCTACTGCTGGACATAGGCCTCCCCTCTAAGCCAATACTTATTAAGTTCCTGCTGTCTTAATTATAACTTCGGTCTACCAAGTCGGTGGACGTCCTACGCAACGCTTGCTAGTACGAGTACAAGTAACGGCAAGTAAGTCTAGCGCTGAGGGTACTGTGGAGGGGATGGCTGCGCATGTTGACCGCTATACTAAACTCATGCACAGCCATCCCCTCCACACTTCGCTCAGTGCTAGACTTAAATGCCGCGACCTTTACTTACGTAGTCTCCATTTGAGAACTTTATAATTATCGGTCATTATTTCTTCGTACTATGTGCCCTACCCACTGCCATTTTAACTTGCCGATCTGCTGGGCTAAATAACTCTCACAGGTAACAGAGTCACAAGGTGGACGTACTACAATCTGGCTAGAACCGCAGATCTGCACGGGATGCAAACCACCTGCAACCGGATACTAGGTACTTTAGGGACCGTTTACTGAGGAGGCCTATGTCAAAGAATGAAGATCTTGATAATGATGTCACACATTTTTTCTGGATACAACCTTGGTTGCTTAATTTTTAAGGTATCTATTAAAAATCTGAATGATTTGAAATCACGTGGCTTTGAACCACAAAGTGACATCTGCATACTTTTTTTATATTGAATTAACGGACAAAGGTTAGCATAGAAATCTATTTCTATTATTAGATAAACACATCTCGTGACTACATTTCTAAAGGATCCAATCGTAAGACCCTCTAATAAGCACAACCGGTCACTCAGGAGGGGACTGAACAACGGCAAGCGACGTATCCTGGAACTGTGTCGACCTTTTTTATAGTACACTGCTGAATATAGGCCTACCATTGAAGGAGAATTGAGCCCTGTTGGTTCAGTGCGGGTTGGTGGATTCACATACGTCATCGAATTTCTTCTACGGACGTATGCAGGTAGATTTGTAATTTTGAACACAAAAAGCATAAAATAAATTGTGTGATAGTATTTTAACAAAATATTAATTTGTTTGTAGATCGTAATATTTGTAATACATAACTGCCCTCATTATAATTTATGCTGTTGCTCCGGTACATACTAAGCAATGAAGCTTGCACAAGATTCTAAAGCTCTAAAGAATATCTTAGAGAAGACAATATTCCTGTGCTTCGATATTTGAATTTACGTTTTGTTACCTAGTTTACCTACAGAGATAATCAAAGTTGTGCAACCATAGATTTAGATTCTACCACAGTAGATGCAACTCAGACCTGCTAGCTTAGCATACCGCACGACGACAAGAGTTTGTCGACGTGTGAAAAGGTGACACGTATATAGGTACTTCACCATAACTCTGTCTCGTTCTGACACGTCGATAGAATTATTTTGTGGTCCTATGCTAGGACGGCTGATGTCTCAAATTATTTCCACCTACCCACATTACAAGACAATTAAAACCAAAATCTATCTAAAAATATCGAATGATTTAAATAGTTTTTACAAAAGAATCCGATAAAAAGGAACAATAAGATAGACAGCTCAGTCTAGTCACCGACGATAAAACACATATTAACGAGCGAGATCCCGACAGACACTCCAATTTTATATAGTTCGGAGCTGCTGACACTTGGCAGTAGTTCCACACTAACTGCTGGTGGAACTGGGACGGGCACAGATTAGGGGGAAATTAGTACCAGCAGTGGTAATAATGTAGGTAGACCTGCAGTAGACGCGCACCTCCCGGTCCGACCGGCCGCACGCGGCAAAATCGACGCCGCGATAATAACTACAATAACTATCAAACACGACAATATCACAGACAAACAGTGTGTGCTTGAGTGACCTTAATTACCCAACTCGGATTTTGAACTACATGTGAGTAAAAGCTTTAAATTAAAAGTGTAAGACAATCGAAAACGATACAATTCTGTGACTGAATTTATTATAGAAGAAGTTTAGTTAATTAATTAAGAATAATCGATAAAGGAGGAATGTTTACATGCACGCAACTAAAATAACCGGCCCGAATTAGAGTTCGTTCCGTAGATAATGATGTTCGGTGTATCAATGGGTATTTGAATAATATTTTTGATAACCATTGGGAGTACTATTTGGAAGATGTCCAGATATAAAAATACAATGCCTAGCGTGTGGCTGGGACGCGGTGCCACCCGGCCGTCACGGCGCATCGAATTAACGCAACAACCATTGACATATCGTCGGTGAGGGGTGACAACTCCCTAGGTTCTATTATATTTTTAACCGACTTCCAAAAAGGAGGAGGTTCTATGTTCATGTGTATGTATGTTTTTTTCTTTTTTTTTGTGTATGATCATCGATAATTTCGCCAATTGTGAACCGAATCAAAAACTTCTTTTTAGTTCGAATGGGTATACTCCCGAGGTGTTACCATTTAAATTTTATAGAAGTCGGCTGAGGCGTTTTGGAAATAACCAACAATAATGTAAGCAATTCGAGCGAAATATCCGAATTTTGTGCACGATGAACATCGATAATTTCGCCAATTTTGAACCGAATCGAAAAATTCTTTTTTAGATCGAAAAAGTACACTCTCAAGGTGGTTCCATTAAAATTTTACAGAAATCGGCTGAGCCGTTTTTGAAAAACACAAGAATAATGTAAACAATTCAAGCGAAATATTCGAATTTTGTACACGACAGAAGGCGGTTTTGCCATTTTTGCGAAAAATAATTATTCCACTAGCTTTTGCCCGTGGCTTCACCCGCGTGACACTTTTATTATTGTGCTATCCAGCCTTAATAAAGGAGGTGGGAAAAAAAAACAAAAAAAAAATATCGATTTGACGGTGGTTCGATACGACAGTTGTTTTTTTTTGACAGTTCTTAAAGCGCACGCTACAATAGCTCGCAAATGGCAGAATTTTTCCTACTTACTTAACATTTATCGTTACATTATGGAAAATTTACGCAATATCATTATAATTTATAGCCTATGTGTTATTCTGATATATAAGCTATATTAATGCAAAGTTTCATCTCAATCCGTTTAGTAGTTTTTGCGTGAAAGAGTAACAAATATCCATTCATCCATCCATACTTACAAACTTTCGTTTATAATATTTTCTATATATTAATAATTCCTTCGAGCAAATATCTATAGTGTCACAATCGTGTAAAAAAAGTGTCCGAGCCAAAACCCTGCCCAAGCTACGTAGTGGGCAGGCTTTTTAGTTAGTCGTAAGGCGAATGCAAGTCTACTACAACGCCGCGCGATGCCAATGTGCTCGGTTAAAAGCACTAATTAGGTGACATATCGTCGAGATTCGAGTCGAGAAAACGGATCATTGTGAATTATTTAATGTATATATTAATTATTTAATGAATTATTTAATGTATATATGTATATAATATCTAAGGTGGTATGTATGACGGACATTTTTTACTATTTTTACTTAGGGACTGTGGCTCTATAGATATTTGCTCAAAGATTAATTCGCATTCTATTTTTACGTTTTACAAAGTGGGTAAAACAATCGAGACTAATGCGTCACCTGCTGTCTTAGCATACAAGACCACGACAAGAGTTTATCGTCGTGTGCAAAGGTGACAGATATATGCTTCATATAACTCTGTCACGTTCTGACACGTCGATAGTTTAATTTTATGGTCCGTATGCTAAGACCGCTTAAATAATAAATAAATAATAATAATTAATAATTTATTTAATACTATTGGCATAAAATAACATAATTATGTAGTAGAAAAGTGATTAATAAGCACACAGCGCAGTGTTACTCACACATACACACACACACCCTGACACACACACACACACTTTAAATAACCTAAGTTTGCACTTTTATTTGGATTTGTTGGGATGTTGTTGGTAAAATTATAATTTATTTGTATTCTAAATTATTTCTAAATTATTGTAATCTGTTTTGGCCTCATTTGTGTTTTTTATATTAGTAAGATAATGATGTATTGTAAAGCTGTTGATTACAAAAAATTAAAAAAAAAAAGTTTAAATTGTATGGAATTGCAAAACTGTTAAGAAACATGTACCTACCATCAATGTAATTATGATCATGGTATTACGATTTTCGAATAACGAAAAACCTGACAAATACAACAGTTAAAATGATACCAACTTCACCACTTAACGCCAGTCCTTGACCATTCACGTTAGAACTTGGACGGAAATTACAAGTTGCTCCTAACAACCAATCGTACACATATCTTACATTTTTAGAATCACTGTTGGTCTACACTAAATGGCAAAACATAAAATATTTAATTAGATATTTAGCAAAACATACAGAATCACTACATAGTATCAAACAAAGTCCCTTCCCTGTCTGTCTGTCCCTATGTATGCTTATATCTTTAAAACTACGCAACAAATTTTGATGCGGTCTTTTTTAGTAGATAGAGTGATTCAAGAGGAAGATTTATATGTATAACATACCTGTGCGAAGCCGGGGCGGGTCGCTAGTTCATAATATTTCAAAAAAGTACTATGTATCTGATAGGTTTAATTTTATAGGGCAATAAAACAACAAATAACTTTTTTCAGACACTCAGATCAAAGACATTAAATAATAATAAGTAACTGATAGTTTTCCGACCAGTAGACCTCCCGGCACATCTCTTTATTGGAATCTTAATAAGCCGACTTGCTCTTGACCAACTGCGTTGGTAAATCTTGTTAGGGTTGTGATAGTAAACAATCTTGCCAAATACTATAAAATAATATAAAGCATAAATCAGTTAATAAAGCATAAAGCATACAGCAAATTTCCCTCCTTTTTGAGGGAAGGGAAATACCGACCCCAGTCTAAAATTACCGACGACAAAACAAAATTCATTGTTATAGAGAGCCTGTGTAACAAGTATAGTCAAGGTTCGTTGAAATATGTGACCTATAAAGGAGAATCAACATCCGAACAGACGAAAGAAAAATCGTTGACATAAAACGGAGATCTTCTCTCACTTTGTTGGTTCGGCCAATAAGTATGTACTTATTAAACACCCCGTTGTCTAACGTTATGTTACGTTCGACCATGTTTGGTTCACCGTCTCTAGATGTCATATGTCAATGGTATCTGTCTGGGACACATTCAAAATACTCACTGTTTGGTAACCATTCGGCCTGTTGCACCATCGGATAAACCCATCAGGCTGGAGTGAAACTCATAAATAAAGCGCGTATTACACTACACAATACGCAAGCACCCTTTCCCGAATTACGGCAGTGTGATGAGAGTTACGATTGTAGAAACACTAACAAAATTTACGCCCATCCTTCTTACAGGAGCCTACATATTGTGTAGTCTAATAGATTTTTCGATCAAAAAGTAAAATCCTAATAATTTTGGCCGTAATTCTGTATCATTGTTTCTTTTCATACTCCCTTTGCACTCTTTCATTTAATGTACAATTTGCTGTCCGCCAAACGATATTGGTAAATTTGAGTCGTCTTCGGAATTTATGATTTCTGATTTAATAATTTTTGAAGAGCTCCCCTGAAATAGGATTTGGACGACCAAGCTACTGGGCCGTGGTGGTCTGGTGGTAATGACACCCGCCTTACAATCGTGAGGTCGTGAGTTTAAATCCCGGTCCCGTACCAATAAGTTCCTTGGAATTTATGTACGGAGTTTCACACCAATGCCTTTTCGATGAAGGACAATATCGTGAGGCAACCTGCAAACGTCCGTAGAATAAATTCGATGGCGTATGTGAATCCACCAACCCGCACTGGGCCAGCGTGGTAGTTATGGCCCAATCACCTTTCGTGACTAGGCCTACGTCCTGCTGTGAACAATTAAAAAGCCTGGTACCGTCCAAGCTACTGAACATACTCGTACATCTCCCTTAAAAGTTTAAGATCATTTAGAAGCGGCTTGCAACCAGCATGTTCCTGTTGTCTGAATCAGGTCTGATATCCACTTAGTCGGTGGATGTTTTAAGCTACGCTTGCCGGTGCATTGTTCTCTTTCGAACACTTTACAGCCCCATCGTGCCTTATAACCTGCTATCTCATTAACAACCTTTTAATAATGCATATTGTGTTATAATTTTACAATTCATTTTGCGTCATTTTTCAGTAAATAAAAGTTCTAATACTTACTTCCTAGTTCTTTAGTACGCAAACATTAATTAAGTATGAGATATTGAATTCCTTTCTTTTATTTCTTTAATTACCTACTTACTACGATCTAGCTCAGTTTGGACTTAATTTCATTTAAACTAAAAGAAAAACAATCCTAAATTTAAAAAGATTTTTTTAAAGTTTGTATTTGATTTTACGTAATATAATAATAGCAATATTGTCCAAATGTCAATTAGGTAGTCTTTCATATAATATAAGTAGGTAATCATTATTTACGTAGGTACTATTCGTGAATACGATTACATAATATACCTATATGGTGGCATTAATTTACAATCCTATGGTAAGTGCTACCTTTAATGATGAAATAATTCTCGTCGTAAGTGTCATCGGATAATTAAGCACTAACTATAAAATTATAATACATCACATAATACTAATCAAACCCATCTTGTATGGTATAAACACATAAATCTATGTCATATTGTTTGACAAATCACATTAGGAAATGCAGCATTAATCTTCAAATGATTTCATGAAAAGCTGATCATCATTATTTTATTTAAAACATAGGTAATACTAATTATGAATGGGAAATTAATCACGTATTTCTTAGTCGGTTCCCCGGTACGACTATAGTTTCCTTAGAATAAGATTAAGAAATTAGTTAGAACTAAGTTTCCTTTAGTTCGCATTAGGCGGCCTATGTCAAGCTTTTTTTTTGTATGTTCGTCAGGTCTTCCTCTGACAATAATATAAGTCAGAGTCGTTGGTGTAACAAACATTATTGCATCATTTTTAGGGTTCCGTACCCAAAGGGAAAAACGGGACCCTATTACTAAGACTTCGATGTCCGTCTGTCCGTCTGTCACCGGGCTGTATCTCAGGAACCATGATAGCTAAGCAGCTCACAGATGATGTATTTCTGTTGCCGCTATAACAACAAATACTAAAAATAAAATAAAATAAATATTTAAGGGGGGCTCCCATACAATAAACCTGATTTTTTAGACGGTTTTCGCTCTATATTAATAATGGTAGCAGGTAGATGCTAAGAAATTTTACAGAATATTTAGTTTTATATTCATTTCAATAATAAAATTAAAATAAAATAAATATTCAAGGGGGGTCCCATACAGTAAGGAACCCGCCGTGCGCGAGTCCGACTCGTACTTGGCCGATTATTTTGTTTTATGCAATGTAGGTATAGGGTTAGTGGTAATGAATTAGCATCCTTTTAGGGGCTTATTTTGTACATCAAAACTAAGTAACAACTTTTGATCTGCGAGTTGTGTCTATAATCGGCCAAGTGCGAGTCGGACTCGCGCACAAAGGTTTCCGTACAGTATGGAAGCCCCCCTTGATATATTTTATTTTAATTATTTATTTTTGAAGGAAATATAGATCTTAACATTGTGTGAATATTTCAAGCATCTTCCGGTTGTCGTTATATATTCATATCAAGCAAAAAAATAACGTTTCTTGTATTTTAAAATACTTATTAGTTTTTGAAGTGAATATTTAATTAAATGTTCTATAAATATTTCAAGTATCTATCTGTCACCGTTATTAATATCGAGCGAAAAACGGCTAAAAACTCATAATAATATCATAATGTTTAAGGGGAGCTCCTATACAACAAACAAAATTCAGGTTTGTTGGATGGGAGCTCCCCTTAAATATTTACTTTTTTGTTTTTAGTATTTGTTGTTATTGCGGCAACCGAAATACATCATCTGTGAAAATTTCAACGTTCTAGCTATCACCGTTTATGAGATACAGCCTGGTGACAGACTGACGGACAGACGGACATACGGACAGACGGACAGCGGAGTCTTAGTAATAGGGTCCCGTTTTTACCCTTTGGTTACGGAACCCTAAAAACAGCTGTTCCATACATTTTGTTGAGGGTGAACGGTATTTTCTATGGAACAGCATTTCATTTTGAGATTTGATAAAAGTTGAACAAAAGTTGTTAGTTGTTTACCACTAACCCAAAGTGTACGGAAGCTATGTTAGTTTCTATAACATAACACAATATAATCATCATAGGTAGGTACCTAATACAATGTCGATTCGTCTCTTAATAATTTCTGTGGCATTACCTGCATCGCGTTTCTTGTCTTGTATTATATTTGAGTGGTAAATTTTACCGAGCTCGACTATGGTCTTGTTTGCTATCCAAAAAAAAACAAAACAACAGAGGTGACCGCCAAAGAATAAATGAACTACTTAACTTTATTCGACATATAATGTAGACACAACAAAAACTTAAAAAGAAATACGTTGTCAAGTGCGTGTCGAGAAACCGCGTATGATGGCTTCCGTAGATGGCGACGATGAATATGATGGTAATACCTAAGTAAATTCAATTTTATATGATGTCATTATAGACGGTTGACTACTAGAAAAACGTAATTGAGTATGACAGATGTTTCTAAGTTCAATGACCTCTGAGTACAAGTCAAAAATATTTTCTTCATAACTTCAAATCTTATAATACAACCTGGTAATTTTCATAGAAAGTTTATACTATGGTCTATAAACCCATAGAACATCACAATAACTGTCTCAAAACAAGAACTGACATTTCAACAAGCAGACACATTTTCTGATACATTTTAGGACCTAAAATTCTAAGGTTGCCTGGAAGAGATAATTTTAACCGATAAGGCCATTAAGTGGTCAACTAAAAATATATCATCACCATCATAATTATAATCAGCCATAGGACGTTCACCCGCAAATTAGACATTAGACCTGATTATAGTTCGGCCGTTCAGAGAATGCGTTCCTGACACGTCATCTTGAAAAAATGTTTTTGGCCGATATCTCGGAAACTTTCAACCCAAGTACATATATTATGTACTTGTACGTAATACAAAGTTGTTCACTTTCACCATGTACAGAATTCAAATATTAGTTTGCATGAAACGATGTGACATCCATGTTCATTATTGTTACTTCATCAAAAACGGCTCGGTCGATTTCGGTAACATTTAAATGGGACCACTCCTAAAGTATGACCTACCAAAAAAAAAGAATCATCAAAATCGCGTCACAATTGGAGGAAATATCGATGAACATACCTACACAAAATAAATAATCGGGCAAGTCGGTACGGAGGGTTCCGTACCGTGAAAAGCCCCCTTATTAATAGCGAGCAAAAAAGCTCCTAAAAAATCACGTTTGTTGTATGGAAGCCCCCCTTAAATATGTGTTTTATTCTGTTTTAAGTATTTGTTGTTATAGCGGCAACAGAAATACATCATCTGTGAAAATTTCAGTGGTCTAGCTGTTCATGAGAAACAGCCTGGTGACCGACAGACAGACGGACATCGGAATATTAAAAATAAGGTCCCGTTTTTACCCTTTGGGTACAGAACCCTAAAAAAACATACAGACTAACATAGCACCTACTCCTTTTTAAGAGTTGATTATAAAAATTTAACATAATATGATACGTACTAGAACCTAAAATATCAACGATGCCTGGATGAGATTACTGGGTTATAGCCTAAAGCGTTAAAACCTGGTTAGAACTGCATGATTGCGCTGGAAGCAAAAGGCAGGATGCTATTGTATTGGGGAAGTTGGCGTCCAACACAAGTACTTAATAGACATGATGACTAAAAAAATATACATAATCAGTCCTTTAGATAGACTACCAAAAAATATTAGAAACGTATTTTTTCTTTTGTCTATTAAATGAAAATCGATGAAGATATAGCCTGTTAGAGTTCTGCGTGACGTCACAAGTGCCATACAAATGTATTGACTTCTGTGAGAGAGTTGACGTCACGACCCCCACTTCCAAGCTTTGACAAGGTTTATCTTCGGATTTTGTTGTTTGATTAACAAAGGAAAAAATACGTGTCCACTATTTTTTGATATTCTAACTCACGGGCTAGTGATATTTACTGATTATAAAAATTACGGATGTTTACTGGGTATAAAAATCATTTTTATAATTAGTCCGTCAGTTTTATTATTAAATAATATGGGACACGTATTTTTTCTTTTGTCAATCAAACAATTTATGACAAAGATAAACCTTGTCAAAGTTTGAGAGTGGAGGCGCGTGACTGCACTAGCCGGTACATTTGATTTGCGATTAGTGACGTCACGCGGAACTTTAACGGGCTATTATCTTCATCAGTTTTTGTTAAATTGATTTTTGATAGTCTACTTGACGGACTAATTACATTTTTTTAGTAAACAAGCCTGTTATAATAATGTTTTTTTTACTGGGTAAAAAACACATCATGCCTATTATCTACATACAAAACTGCCCTACAGCAGTGATCAAAACAATTTCAAGTTATTACATTGCACGTCGCTAGAACAATAAAATGTTCGTTCATGATTCATCGAGTGTATGAATTCTATGTAATTGTTATGGCATTCGCCGCCACGCCTGCGGACGTTATACCACTTTACTCATCAAAAGGTTAATCTTATCTGATTCTGGTATTTTTATTGGCAGATGACATTACAAAAATTATACATGTCCAAAAAAACCGATACCATATATATACAATCACTTAGGTACTGACGATTGATAATTTCATTCCCAAAAATTGTGAACTTAGATGTACTGAAACTGAAAAAATCGGTCAAGTGCAAGTTGGACTCGCGCACGAAGGTTTCCGTACCGTATTGGGTGGTATTGGAGCCCCCATAGACCATGTCAAGCGTCTAGTGTGTCCGTTTTTAAGAGTAAACAAGTCGCTCATCATTTCATGCAAACGTTGGTAGGTAATCACACCAGTGTTTGCTGTTGAACCTCTAAAACTAAGATTAATATCATTTTTTCTTTACAAAATCTATGCTTTTTGCATTTAAAAGTGTAAAAAAATCTCCACTCATACTCATACTCATTTATTTATACAAAATTGCATACGTCAAAAAATTCCAGTAGGTAGTCAATGATAATCATAATTATGAGTTACACTAATAAAAATTATGAGTTACACTCGATTGATATAAGCCTTGGAACATTTGAATTTTGACTAAAATTTTTAGGAAAATTTGGATGAAAAAAACACAGAAGAACTAAACTGAGTCATCTTTTATGAAAATAGCGGCCATGTTTATAAACTAGGCCTTTTTACCTTTTTTTGCATCCATATTTTCCTAACAATTTGAGTCAAAATTCAAATGTTAAAATAAATCAATTCAACAGTTTTTTTTCTTTCATAATATACTTCGGAGAAAACCTTATGCGCATATAGTACGTGTTAGGTAATAATTATAGGTATGTTAAACAAATAAAAACAAAATTATATTGCAATGGGTGCACACGCACTATATCTGCTAGTTGTCATCAAATTATCTCTTCTTCAGACAATACAGCTGAGATATGATTTATTTAAGCTACGCCTAATCTGAGTTCGTGCCGTCAACTAGTTTCACCTTAATGTCGAGCAAACAATGATAAAAAAATAACGTTTGTTGTATGGGAGTCCTTTACTCCGTTTTATTTTGCTACAGCGGCAATAGAAATACATCGCCCGTGAAAATTTCATCTGTCTAGCTACCACGGCTCATGGGATACAGCCTGGTGACAGACAGACGGGCGGAAGAACAGACGGACAACGGAGTCTTAGTAATAAGGTCCCGTTTTGCCCTTCGGGTACGGCACCCTAAAATTTTTTTGAAGTAAGTATGTTACAATCTCATTACAATAAATAAAGCTAATTTTACAAATATACGAATAAAAATGTCACGGTAGCTTAATGGGAAAATACTCGCCTTACAATTGTGCGGCGTAGCTTCAAACCTGGTCCCGTACCAAAGAGTTATTTCAAAAAGTAGGTTGAAAATCTCTACACTTTGAAAAGCAACACCCTTTATTTTACTATTTTCTCGTTATGATATTCATGTACCGTGATCGGAATACTAGCATTGGTTACTCGCAAAATCTTGTTGAGATCGTTGATTTGGGACAACTTGTCACAAAAAGAATTTACTTTGAGTTTAGATAGAGAATACGTAAACTAAAACTACAGTATTATCCGTATCGCTTTATACATCTTTGTAAAGCGATCTTGGCGAAAACGAAGAAGAACTAACAAATAAAAGATGTAACTATATTATGAGGCCACACGAAACCGATAAGTTTTCGTTTAGGTACCATACAATCTCTAACTATGGCTTCTGTGATCAAACAGATTACTATAAGAAATCCATTAGATCCTCAGAATAATAAAAAACAATAGAAGTGACATAAAGTAAAAAAGTTGCGATGTATGATGTCAGAAATATGGCGTCGAAAACGCATAGAAACTGCAGGCTATGTAATATTGACACAAATGACAATTGAACTAGTGATCAAATGTCAAATTCGATTTCACAATAATGGTGGACAAACTTAAAACGTCTCTTAGGTGGAGATTTATTTTGAACCCTATGGTCATAGTAATAATGCCATGTCAATTGAAAAACCGCCCCTATGATTAGATCAGCCTAAATGAAATGGGAAAAACAACAAAACTTACGTCAAAATCTCTACATTAAAACGTTCAGAAGATCAGACAGATGGGTTAATAAAAGCCGTTGTAGCCGCGAAGGCCAGTGTCTTGCATTACGTCTACAGTGTCATTGGCATGCAGACGAGTAGGAGGCGCTCGGCTACTGATATAAGTAGATTCCATTTCAATTCATTTTTGCAGCGGTTCAACAATTTTTAACCGACTTCCAAAAAGGAGGAGGTCTATGTTAGTCAGTATGTATTTTTTTGTGTATATTCATTATATTATTCATATATTCATCGATAATTTCGCCAATTGTGAACCGACACGAAATTTATTTTTTGTTCGAAATGATATATTCCCGGTGTAATCTCATTTAAATTTTACAGAAATCGGCTGAGCCGTTTTTGAAAAATCATCAATAATGTAAACAAATTGACCGCAATATTCGAATTTAGTACACGATGGAAGGCGATTTTGCCATTTTTTGCGAAAAATAATTTTGACATGTTTAGTTTTGCAAAGGACAACACTCAAAGCTCCATCCTTATCCTTACTATCCTTCCTTCCTAATATAATATTATAAATCCGAAAGTGTGTTTGTAGGTTTATTACTCTTTCACGCAGCAACATACTTAGCACCGATATATTAATAATCTCTTGATGGTTTTTTATGCACAATAAGGCTACATTTGGCCACCAACTCTCCTGATGGAAAGCGAAGTTGTAGCCGAAGATGGAGTATGTGGACTTAGTAGATACCTATTTACTCTTGACTTGAAGATATCCATATTGTAACTATAAATAAATAAATAAATATTAGGGGACATCTTACACAAGGTCTCTGACCCCAAACTAAGCAAAGCTTGTGATATGGCTGCCAGAGACTGATATACTACATAAACATATTTTAAATACATACTTAGATATAGTACCTAAATAACACCCAGACACAGAGCAAACACCTATGTTCATCACACAAATGTTTGCCCTGTGTGGGGATCGAACCCACGCCTCTTTGACCCAGAAGTCAGGGTCACTAACCACTGAGCCACCGAGGCAGTCGAGCGAATTGTCAGGAAACAATGACGGAGGCAGGGCATTCCAATCCCTGGCGGTCTGCATTATGAAGGAAGAAGCGAATAGCTTAGTACGATGAGGATGGTGATGATGAGGATGGTGGAGTAGTTACGTACACTTCATCTTCTGTCAGAATGTTGACGACCTCTTGGTGTAGTTTGTAGTAGGTACTTCTGCCATCAGCGTAGAGATTTTGGGTTGGATTACGTTCTTGAAGGAAAACATCGTGCGGCAATGTGCATACCTACGTACGAAGAAGGTTCACGGCCTATGTGAATCCACACACGCACCGGGTCAGTATAGTGGATATGGCCCAATCATACTTCGTGAATAGGCCTATGTTCACCAATGTCTGGTACCTGTTTGGATATGTTCAACAAAAAATAAATAAATAAATAATAAATAAATATTAGGGGACATTTTTACACACGGTCTCTGACCCCAAACTAAGCAAAGCTTGTGGTATGGCTGCCAGAGACTGATATACTACATATAAATATTTTTAAATACATACTTATATAGATGGTACCTAAATAACACCCAGACACAGAGCAAACACCTATGTTCATCACATAAATGCTTGCCCTGGGTGGGGATCGAACCCACGCCTCTTTGATCCAGAAGTCAGGGTTACTAACCACTGAGCCACCGAGGCAGTCAAAAGGTCGATAGGTATAATTAAAAATAAGTGTCTCCATGTAAACTACTTCATATTGTCTACGACTATTATATTCGTATGTTTCACGTGCATTTGTAGGTATGTGTAGGTGTACGACTGTACGTCTGGCTCCAGAATCCAGACCACATGACTTTTATTAGGGTTTAAATTAAAACAGTCGTGTTGTTGTTTTCAGTTATCATCAAAGTCAAAGTCAGAAGTAGAAATTGAGGTTACAAGGATCTCAGTTTAATTTCTAAAGGACAACACAATTAGCCAATATGGCATACGAAAATATCATCATAGAGATGGAGTCCAATAGAAACCAAACAAATGAATACTAGTCAATTTTAAGTGAACGAATGAGTAGATATGTACCAGAATTCAAAGATTTTAGCAGCAACCAAGGATACCAATTCACAAACTTGCATGTGGGAAAGACTAACTGCGCCACCATTTATTACGTTCCCTTGAAGTTATCTTGACCTTCAAAATTCAGACTATTACAGAACTGTTACAGAACAACTAGTCTGCTGTAGTGCTGTTATAGACAAACTGCCACCTGTATATCTCTTACAGCTCAATTATTTCGTGTGCCATTCAAAACTGTTTCTTTCTCACACGCAAAAACCTATAGGCGAGTTATTTGAAAATTGATCCCCAAGCTAATCTTATTCCTTGCGATCGAAACCACTTAGTTTTACTAAAACAAAACAAAAAAGCAATAAACAAGCATCTCATAAACAAAATAACTGAAGCCAATTACACTAATTAGCGCCTAGTAATACCGAGAAATTCATAACAGCTGAAACGTAAGAAGGAAAATAGCTTCTGAAGCTTCCACCGAGATCTGACGAGCTAAATAAACGCCTGTCCACACATACAGAGGAAAGAACAGCTGTCAAAACAACAATAAATTCTAATGAGATGTAACACGTTAAACCATTAATTGCTTATTTACTGTGCGTCTGAAAAACACTATCTTGAAATGGGGAAGTAGGCCCGTGGAAAAAGCTCTTCGCATTCTTGTAAAGCAGATTTTTTGCAATTATTTTAGGCAAGTTAGGACAGGTTGCTGCACTAGAAAATACAAACTTTCAAGGGTATAGCTACTCATCGATATGGACAGTTTTTACTTTGAGACTAATGTGGAACGCTTCGCTTGCAAATCCCGAGTAAACAGGTATTTTCAAGGTAAGCGTGCTACACCCTAGACCGCATATCTGCTTAACATCAGGCAGTATGTAGTCAAACGCAAACCTATACGGAATTTAAAAAAAAAACTGAAATCGTAAAAATTTGCAGTCGCCAAAAAAAAACTCACGTGTCCTAAACAAAAGTTCATTGACTTTCGACAACATTTATAGAACAGCTGATTTTTTGACGATTTCAGGGTTTGCCCTATAATATGTTTTACTTTAGTGAAACGACGTCCGTCAAACGACGAATAACTTATTATTGTTACAATAGTCTCATGATTTATCCTTTTTACCTATACCTGTGTCTAAACGAGGATAAATTATATATTTTAATTTGATTTCCTTCTTGCTTACAATATTTACCAGGGTCGTAAGCGCATGTGCAGATTAGTTTAGATTATTTAGTTTGTTATTCCAATTTTTGTTCTTTTTATATTACTACATGGCAGTGCCATTGTTTTCTCTAACTTGCTATGTTACTAACTTAAACTATTTAGCTAATTTTTGTGTTTATTATTTTAGGAACCAACCAGCCTCCACAATGGGCGCCATGTTCCGCAGTGAAGAGATGGTGCTATGCCAGCTGTTCGTTCAGCCTGAAGCAGCGTACGTGTCCATATACCAGTTAGGAGAAGCGGGTACAGCACAGTTTAGAGATGTGAGTACTTTTTCAACGAGTTCCCACAAATGTAGTATAACATCCTTTAATTTGAAATCGTCTGTGGGTCTAATCAAACTTTTTGAAGTCTGTGAAGTTAGCTACAAGCTGTACACATCCCTGTTTCTCGCGCAGTAACATAACTAATTTGCTACTCACACAATTTGCGATTCACAGTCACTTGCCTTGTTTTAATTAAAGTATAACACAGGTGTCACTCACGTTTAATTTTAATAGAACTGCTACTATAGTTTCGATCGCATTTGGCGATCTTTTTCAAGCATGCGGAATCGTCTCGCATAGCACTCACTAGTTTCCACTTGCCTTGCGTTCACAGACACCAAAATACTTGATGCGGCCTACGAGTATACCTACTTAGCTTTCCTAACACGAATCTGCCTGATAGAACATTTTAATTCAAGCTCTGTGTTAAGAAAAAAATTAAGTAGATAGTCTAGATGGTGTGTAAAAAAAAGCTAATGTACCTTTCAAAGGGTGGGTCTTCGAGGAGCCAAGAAGCCCAAAATATTTATCTTTACAATCTTTTATTTTAACCAGTTCCAGTGCATATTTGTACGTAATATTTTTTTTTCAAATAACTTCAACCAGCTTTCCGATACTCGAGAGCTATTTTGTAGATATGGGTAACCCCGACGGAAATGCAAATAAAATGGCGCAACAAATAACTGTTGATTGACCTGGAGAGCTATCATAGAAACATTGAACTGACACGAAGTACTTAACTGTTTTGTAGTTGCAAATTTAAATATTATGCTTACCTACTAGAATTTGGCGGCGAACGCGTCCTGTGCTATACCTATTAGTCTTCACTTTTTTATATAATCACAAAAAGAGACAACCATAACTACAATTTGACACAAGTATCAGATTAACAATAACTACTTAAAGTCCTGTCAATTCACAATATTAATCATGTGTTTACATTTTTCGGACACCTGCTAGCTACCATTTTTAAGAACTTGAAAACCATTTTAGTGACACAGTTTCTATTTCCGAACCAACACATTGTAACTGCCCAAATTCACGCCGTGATGTTCCTACTTTATTAGTCACCCGAAATTTCAGGAACTCCATTCATTTTGTTGGCATATTAACAGGCGGAAGCTTGGAAAAAACTTGATGAAATCGTAAATCTTTGCGCGTAAATAATTTGTTCTTCATTATAGTACACCTACACTTAATTGAGATAAATGATAAAAATCCCAGATAGTATCAACTGTTAGAACACTCCTACGATTTCCGATAAAGTTGATGCTCTTTGGGAGCCTGTAGGCGGTGGTATTGGGAATTATTTGTCTACTGGCGCCTTGGTACTAATTTGAATAGTTTATTTACCCTATGTCTTGTCGTCTCAGTGTCCAGTGTGGCCCCGAATTTTTCAAAATTGTCTAGATTTAATCTTACAAATACACAAAGTTTGTAGATGAACGGTAAGAATATTAAGTTCTATAAAGGACGGCTTGGCGGATATGCCCTACTTAACTCTGGCAATTGCGCGAATAGCTCGCTTCTGTATTATGAGCGGTCTTTCCGACTCCGCCGCGTCACCCCACAGCTTAGTTCCATACGTAAGTAGAGAATGAATCGTGGCGAAGTAGCAGCTGAGTACGGCTTGCCTCGGGGCTGATGCAGCCACTCGACAGAGGGCATAACCCTTTACAACCGGCTCAATACAATCGTGAGGATCGATAAAAAAATTGGCGCAAAAACCATATTGATTTTGTAAACACAACCGGTCTCATACGTTCGTGCAGGATGAGCAGATAACCGCACGATCGTATGAAACCGGTTGCGTTCACAAAATCACCATGGTTTTCCCGTCAATTTTTTTTTGATGATTTTATGCCTATATTGAGCCGGTTGTAAAGGGATAAGAGGCCTGGCTCAGGCGCGCGCACAATGATCCTATATGCGTGCCCCTTTTTATAGCGCGATCCACATGGAACCCGAGTTGCGCATGATTCCTGGTTCACAGTAACATCACGTACAGACACTGCCAGGGCTTGTTGTGGTCTATTCGCAAGATTAGAATGGATACAGAAAGTTTTATCCAGGTTTAGTGCAAAGCCATTTACCGCAAACCACTCTTGTAGTTCATGTGTAACCTTCGTGACTTTCTGGATTAGTGCAGATAAGTTCGGTGCCGTGACCAGAGCTGCAACATCACCAGCGATACGTTCTATTGCTTGCAAAGAATTACTGTAAATAAAACTTTAATGTTACCATATTTAGACTAGACAATTATTTGTATTTACAAAAAAAAAACATGTTTCTCATCCAAAACAAAAATAAAGACGGACATCAAAGTGATCCTATAAGGTTTCCGTTTTTTTTCCTTTTGAGGTACGGAACCCAAAAAATCAATTGATTGTAATCCAATTCAGGTTATCAGTATATCAAAAAGTGTATCTATAAAGCAATCTTTACATTACACGAATATAATACGAAGTCCGTGAACTTTAACCGTCCTTCACCTTCCATCGCGATACGAGTATATCGTAAGCCCGTAGGCATTTAGTACATTTTACATCTACATGACGTTGTCATAATGAAATGCGCATATGATAAGAAGGTAAGTTAGATAGGCAGTTCAACTGAGCGCTGCCGTGGCTAGGGTGACGCGTTAAATTGTAGGTCCCAGTAGCTTTAACCGTTTTGCCATGTCTGAGGCCTTCGGGCGGCCTAAAAACTCTGACATTACGGCTAGCCTCCCGGTCTATTAACTCACTGTGTAAGCTAGTGCTGTAGCTTACTAGAAATCCATAGCAGAGGACTATATATCCAACCATGGTCATCTTACAGTTGATGGACGGGCGGATGGCAGTAGGTACGTTCTCTTATGCTGGGTTGCTATCCTTGGTGTCAGTTCGGAAGCCGCCTGAAGGCTACTGATCTGTGTAATTTAACTCATATGATTCGAGCCACGGTAAAACCCAGTTGTAAATACCACCAGCGATCACCCATCTGAAGACTGACTGTAGTGACTTACGTGACTGAAACTTCACTTCGATGGTCGCAGTCAAGCTATGCTATAGGTAAGTAAATTTTTCCAAAATTGAAATCTAGTACCGTTTAAACTTGGGGAAGCCTTACTGGTGGGTGGGTGGTCGGTATGAAAACACACTCTAACGTGCTCATTGTTTTTGAATTTGTGTAAAATATATTTATTTTTCAAATAACATAACTTAAACTCGGTTTATAATTTATTTTAACGTTTTTTAAATCAAACATTACTCCAAACGAAATTCACGGAAATAAAAAAAAATACTTACCTACCGCGTTACGTTACGTTTTGTCGCTATAGAATCAGACCCCTGCGGGGCAATTCTGTCAACCAATCTCGTTACTAAGATGACACGTTCTTGAACCTGTCTCGTTATTTTGACAGTTTTGAGCTATCGAAACTGTCAGAAAAACGAGAGAGGTTCAAGAACGTATCTCTTCAGTGAAGAGATCGGCGTGGCTAACAGTATTGGGCCGCTGGTCGTGTATTAAAATCATCGACTTGGCATTAAAATTTTTCCTTGGGAATCCTGGTCCCGTACCAATCAGTTTTTTGGAATTTAAGTACGGAATGTCCCACCAATGGCTTTGCGATGAATGAAAATTTCGTGAAGCAACCTGCGAACGTCCGTAAAAGGTATTCGATGGCGTATGTAAATCCATTAACTCTCACTCTCAGCGTGGTGGATCACCCTTCGTGGGAGGGAGGCCTACGTCCTGCAATGGACTATATTATTAATAATTATTTTATGGAAAAAAATTGCATGACCGATTTCAACCATTTCCAGAATTCGCGAATATTTTGCACGGATCAATGTAGCATTTTTTACATTATTGTTGATTTATCAAAAATGGCTGAGACGATTTCTATAAAATTTAAATGGAACCAATTTTGAAGTATACTCTTTCCAAATAAAAAAGAAATTATTGAAATCGGACTACTACGTAAAAAGTTATGCGTGGTAACACATACAAAAAATTACATAGGTACTAGCTGACCCGGCGAACTTTATCCCGCCATATTTTCTAAATTCTAAGATTTTATTTTCTGACAAATTAAAAAATCTTTAATTTCACACACTTATTTACCCAATTAATGTAATGTAAAACTATTCTTAAAATTATTCTTATATTCTATTGTAATGTAATAAATCTTTAAGGCCGATGATTTGCCGACTATAATGCGCGTCGAATTGAGTACCTAAAAAGACTGGTAGGTACAAGTAAATGTACGAGTACTGTTTAAACTGTCATACCTAGTTGTGTCAAGATGGAATAGTAAATCTTTGGGCTGAGGCTTTAGTATAAGTACTAAAGTAAACGAAAACTCCTCTTCTATCTTGGCGTGACTGCATACAATTATTTCTACTCTTAAGGTTGCCTGGCAGAGATCGCTGTCAGCGATAAGGCCGCCCATTGTTACACTGTTTACGTATCTTTGTTTCTTCTTTTTGTTTATTTCTTGGTGTGCAATAAAGAGTTTATCTATCTATCTACATTTTCGCCAAGAGCGCTTTTTTAAAAAGTGTGCCACACGGAAACTACCGAGGTTTATATTTACGAATAAACTCAAACTAAGGGTACTGAAACCTGTTTTTTTTTCGTTTTCATTGGATATAAATATAACAAAGTTAATGATAACTTCCCAATAAGCCCGATTACAGAGGCGCCAGCGTAAACTTAATAGCAACGTAAAAAGCGTTCTCTCTTTCGAATGCCTAAAGTGAAAAAGAAACAGAACTATGCTATGTAGCTAATATAATTGCGCTGGCGCCTCTGTTATGCTGCTATGAAGTTTAGTCTATCCTGTTTTACAAACAATATGAATGACACAGAAAGTATAATTAGTCCTATTGTCTAAAATGCAACAAATTTTTACATAACCATCCCATTTCCAACAACTAAAGTCTATTTTTAATTTTATTAGTGATTCATAAACTAATAAACCTATCACTTGACCAATATAATAGACTATCTTACAATTTGTTCACCCACTTATACGTCCAAGGGTCAAACTACGATTAACAATAACTGCTCAATTGTGAAATAGATAAGAACTACTCGTAATCAACAGTAAAGTTACGCTTGAAACGCAGTGGTACTCGTAATCAGTTCAATTACTTAATAGTTTATTGTTTACTTTATATAAATCGGATGTTGATTACAAAACTACGTTGACTATACTATACTAGTTTTTGTCCAGAGCTTCGCCCGCGATATATTTTGCTATCACAAATGATCTTTTTTATTTTTAGGGAAAGGGCATAATATCACTTAACGTCTTTGATACTATGTCCATGCCAAAATTCAAGCCAATCCGTTGCTCCGTTACGGCGTGAAAGAGGAAAAAACCAAGAAACCAACAAATACACTTTCGGATTTATAATATGAGTAAGGAAGGGTTGTTGAAGATGTTAAAATAAAGGTCTAGAGATAATCTTAATATGACTAGCTACATCAAACCGGTCTTACAAAAGATCCATAGGGAAACCTAAGTAGTGGACGTCCTAGCGCTCATGAAATGAGTCTCAATTTTCGGCTGTTTACACTTATCCCTACCGAGCTATCCCCCCTGCTAGGGATAAGTGCACTTTTTGTAGATTTTCAATTTTGACTCGAAAATGATGCTTACATCTGTCTGGATCTTCCAAATGTTCCTCCACGTGTCACATTTTTCAACGAATCTTGACGAAACTTGGTACTTTGATACACGAGTTTTATATACTTATGTTTTTTTTTTTCGACGGGTATTTTTGATTCCTCAAATAAGGGGATTTGCTGTACTTATAGCTATTTATCAATGATTTCGATAATATTTGCGAGAGCGACAGCGCCAGCTGGGGGCTCGGAGTCGGAGCGCCAGCCTTGTCAGGCCAACGGAGATAATTATGGAGTGCCAGCGCCGCACGGGTGCTTGGGGTTGCAATATAACGGCCTCCGAAGAAGAAGCCGATCTGAAATGGGATCTTTCAAACGGTGGCGGAATTTTTTAACCTATATTTTTGTCACGGTAACATAGACCTTTCATGAGAGATCACTTCCGAACTTTACTTTTGGTTTACAGTGTTAAAAATACCTGTCACAAGCATGCCGTGCACTTCGCACAACTCATGGAAGATTGAGGAAGCCCGAACAAAACCAAAATTGCTGATTCTGTTACGAATGGCATTATTCAAATTTTTTTTTAAATATCAATGACAGGTGTACAGTGCTTAAGCAAAATAAATAGTTTTAAACAAAAAGGATAGTTTATCTACATTTTGCAAACCCTACCGTTTTGCTAAATTATTTAAAACATATTTCAAAGAGACTCGACGAAACGGAAATTTCGGTAACGAAAATGGCTATTTATCAGCCGATTTCGATAGTATTAAGCCAAATTGTTTAATATCTAAATCCTAACATGATTTGCGAGTATGAACCAAATCGGTCAAGAGCGAGTCGAAATTAAAGGCTTATGAAGATTCAGTTAAACTTAATATATGTGTCGCAAGGTCTACTGTTTTGAGAACTACATAAATTATATTTTAGTTTGTAACTGGGTAACGAGAAGAGAGAATATTTTTTTTTGTAACCGGTTACAAAATATGTTTACATACGCGGCCGAAAAGTCGGCGACATGCTTGTTCCGAGTTCCCGCCAAAGTCTCACGTAACGCACTATGGGTTGGTTCCTTGTTGGTTCCAAGAAGGTTTCAAGTTCAAGTTTACCTATTTTCACCGCTGGTTGCTAGTAGCAAACACAAAATCTCAGCACAAAGCTCCCCTTATTTAAAATTTCGATTCCCTGGATATATACAGATCATATAGAGATCAAAGCTTATAGTTTACAAGCGTCCCGTCCCGGCTTCTCACAAGTGTATAATACATATAAACCTTCCCCATGAATCACTCTATCTATTTTGTTGCATACTTTTAAAGATATATGGGGACAGACAGAGGGAAGCGACTATGTTTTATACTATGCAGTGATTACCCTATGATTTATTATTTTATACTTTTACGTATTCTCTGGCATTATTAAAACATAACTAAAGTTTTGATTTATTGATGTTTTTAAATGTGACATTATCCTCACCAACTATTTTTAGTTCCATAGTAATTTTATTTATAGGTACTTATAGGATTGTACATTGTAGGTAGGTATACGTAATCGCGAAAACAGTATGAAACAATTAACTAATTGAACCTAATGGGCTTACTGAAATTAATCTCAAGGGAACGTCATTGACAAAAATAATGCAAAGCATTTTAGTTTTCAATTTATATTAGTGTTGTATTAAATGTTATATGAGAATTCCAATAAGAAGATAGTCGCATCTAAAACAGTTATTTCATACATTTCCAAAAAGTACCACGACCTCACGATTGTAAGGCGGGTGTTACACCCACTGGACCACCACGGCTTCACACCCACTAGACCACCACGGCTTCATTCACCATTGATACATGTAATTACTATATATTTATTAACCACTTTAGATATTATAGTATAGCCTCAAAAAATGGCCTATTTATTCCTGGAATCTTAAATCGACCTCATCATATAAGACCATTAGCCTTAATTTGGATGTAACCTTTCTGAATCACGAACCGCTGTATAAGCTGCAGTCATAGACTTAAAGTGCGTAAGGAACTGGTATGAAAACATCGAAAACGGCGAACGTAATAAATACTATTTTCCAATTTAACACTGGAACAGAATAATGATTATTGGCTAAATTGCCTTTATCCTAAAAGCAGTCAGTTGTGACTTTAAAAATTTATTTTTTCTTTTGTAATTTGTATGAGTTACTTATCTTAAATAGACATAGTAGTCGCTAGAGTTACAACGTCATTATCGTCATCCGACTCATGCATCTACAGATAGCGCGCGAGTTAAATGCAGTCGGGGTCTGAGGTAAAGAGCAGGAGCATCTCCCCCCGCTATCCGCACGCCCCACCTCACGCGCCTGGGCGGGTTGGGCGTGCGGATAGCGGGGGGAGACATTCGCATTCCTAAGCTGCATTCAACTCGCGCGCCTACTGTACGTGTAAGTGCATATATGTACCCATGTAGATACTAGATACCAACGTCACAAGTAAGGTTATCCAGTTTTTATCATTATTTATCATTATCATAATTATTAGTCGTAGTCATTTACTTTACAACATAGGCCTCCTAGGTTTACAATTGAACCGGTCTAATTAGCATTCAGATGCTTTATATAGTTTATTGAATCAGGCGTTACTTTGCGGAAGTTCATCTTCAAATTCTTGTTTTGAATAAATATTTAGTGTAGTTCACGGAGCGGAAATACACTAAATATTTATTCAAAACAAGAATTATTCAGATGCTTGTCTAGCTTGTGTCCTCGTCCACATCTTACGCTGCGCTTGCCGGTTTTCTCCACACTTTGGCATAATAAACAGGACCCAACAAAAACAACCCAAAAAAAACACTAATACACCAAATAAGTATCAGACATAAGAAACAAGATAGGTATTTTGACTGCCTCGGTAGACCAGTGGTTAGTGACCTTGACTGCTGAGCATGGGTTGATTTCCACCCAAAGGAAGTAATAATGTGATGAACATAGGTGTTTGCACTGTGTGTCGATGTTAGTGTACATAAATAGGTATTTAAAAAAATCGTATATTATATCAGTGTATGTGTTGTATGTAGTGTGTTACCTATATCAGTCTCTGGCAGTCATATCACAAGCTTTGCTTAGTTTGGGGTCAGAGACTATGTGTAATATTTTACCTAATAGGTATACATATTATTATTTATAAATTATTTCAAAAATATCATCTCGCGATCATAAAAAAGTGATGACATTGTTTTCCATATAAAATGTAACTTTTACCATGTCTTAAGATATATCTTCATGGGCGCAATCGATATGATGGTCACGACACCATGGACACTCCCGGGGCTCGACGCGCACGAAACCCTCGGCACCACGGCATAGGCCGCCCATAAATAATAGGGCATTTAGGACAAGGACGGAAGTATCTGCTCTCCTGGTCATGCTAGGAGGAATGCGTTGAGCGGCTTCTGTCGTCGTTTCAGTGCTGCCAACTTGATGAGGTTCCCGGCAAACCTGGTAGAAAGGACAGATGGAAAACGGGAAAAAATATTTATACCTGACAGCTGACGGGGTAAATTTGTTTTTGGACCTTTTAATAAAACAATCGAAGGATAAGTGGTAACTTGTAACAAATAAACGCCGCCCATAAATAATAGGACATTTAGGACAAGGACGGAAGTATTTTCTCTCCTGATCATGCAAGGAGGAATGCGTTGAGGGGTTTCAGTGATGTTCCTGATACGTTTTTTGCCGTATTATACGGCTGGTACAGTAGATTACAGCCCAATAATGCTTGACTGTTACAGACAAGCTTTTGTTATCATAAACTTAAACTGAACATTTTTAACTAGATTCCTAAAATTGCCAAATTGAAGGAGTATAGTTGGCAACACTATGAAGTTTCGTGTCGGCAGGTCGTAAGCATAAATGCATTATAACGGACCCCGCCGGCCTTGCCGAGGACGCTGCGGCTGAAAGTGCGTAATTGGAAAATCATTCATTGGAAAAAGTAATGTAGCTCTCAAAGCTTAGTTAGCGTTAGTACTTTGATTAGGTGTTTGTCAGCGATTAACAAAGTTAAGCAACGTTCAGCACGGTCAGTCTTTGGATGGGTGACCGCGGGTAACATTTTGACTAGGTGCTTGTCAGTGGTCTCCGAAGTTAACCAACGTTCGGCACGCGGTCAGTATTCGTATAAGTGACCGCGAATAGTATTTACAACTGAGCGCTACCGCGGTTCGGATGACACATTAAAATGTAGGTCCAGTTGTTTTCACTGTTTAGCCATGTCAAAGGTCATTAACATTTTATTAGGGAATCAGTCACAAAAAATAGCTGTTCCACAGAATGTAAAAGTTCATCAACTTTCAGCAAAATGCATGAAAGATCATTCAAGAAGGTGTTATACAGGGTTATTTCTAATCAATTAGCATCCTTTTAGGGGCTTATTCCATACATCAAAACTAACAATTTTTGCTTTACGACGAAAAAAAAGTTGTTGTTCCATAGAAAAATATCGTTCACCCTCGACAAAATGTATGGAACAGCTGATTTTTTTTTTTGAGTTTTGACAAAAGTCCCAGAACAAAAGTTGTTAGTTTTGATGGACAGAATAAGCCCCTAAAAGGATGCTACGAGTAATTGATAAGAAATAACCCTGTATAGCTTGCATTGGAATTTCAGATAGGTAATCTACTTACCGTTAAATTCGCTCTGTGTTTAAATTTACAAAATAGCATAGCAACAAGATACAAAAACCTTATTCCGTAGAATATTCCATAACAAATCCACTAACACTGTCGCACCTTGAAATCATACAAAGGGTTTAGGGTGTGTTATGTACACTGCCAAAAGAAAAATTTTACCCCAAGACATACTGGTAAAATACGGTCAACATGATGGAATGGAATCGATACGTATTTACTGTAACCAATGTAATCATAAAGAAAAATAACAAATACAGGTCGAATCATACAACTTGGCGGCTTGATGTTACAAGCTGTAGATAGCCCAATGCTGACTGAAGCTCACATAACAGCTGCGCGAAAATTGGGTTATCCGCAACTTGTAGCTAATATCATTTTCGGCAAGTTGTATGGTTCGGCCTATAATAAATGAAATAGACTGCATATCTTCTTAACATCAAGCCGTATGTAGTTAAACGCAAGCCTATAGGTATTAGGTTTTTAAAAAATAACGTCGGTACATGTATCTGCCACAGCACCTAGCATGGCAAACAAAGGGATGAAACCCGTCGCTACCCGTGCACCCACTGGTTTTACCCACCGGTGAGTGTAGGGGTAATTCCTGTTAAAGCGGTCCCCAAACAGAGGCGGTACGAGCGGTAAAGCGGGCAAGCGGCGAGCCCACACAGACCTGTGTGAGCCCTTCTTAAGCTTGGGTCCAACGGGTGCGTGATTCTGCGGATCATCACGCACAGCCGACGACCACGGACGGCGACGGACACAGACAGGGCTGTTCCAACGGTCCGTGTCTGTCTGTGTAGATCTTTCGATAGCTTCATTTCAAAATGATGGGAAACACGTCCTAATACAATGCCCTTATCAAAGTGGTTCTGAATATTTCAATTATCACGGAACTTTTAGCATTGTACTGCTAGCTTTGGTTGATGCTGACTATAATTTCATATTTGTGGATTGCGGATGTCAAGGTAGAATAAGTGATGGCGGTGTGTACAGAAACACAGAATTGTACAAAATAATTTTACATGTACAAAATAATCGTACAATACTTACTACCAATACTACTATAACGATGAATAGTAAAATTACCAAAATGCATTACAATAATTATTTTTCGCAATAGATAGCAAAACCGCCTTCCATCGTGTACAAAATTAGAATATTTCGCGCGCTTCGGTCTCCCGTCGCGCCACGCACCTTTGAAGTTACCGACTCGCGACGGATACCGGCGCACCAGCACAGACGGTCTGTGCTACCACGGGCGAGACCAGTCCCACGGTCCGTCGTGCGGGCTCGTCCGCGTAGACAACCAGTACAATACAGATGACCGCTCGCCCGCTTTACCGCTCGTACCGCCTCTGTTTGGGGACCGCTTAACCCGTGTACCCACTGCGTCAAGGTTGGAATTTATTATAAAAATATAGATTAATTTATCGATAATTTTCAAATGATTTATTTCTTTACATACTATTTTGCGTTAGACCATGGTTAGACCTATTTATATGATATCTCAATTTGCCACGTTTACGTCATAAAACAAGACTAATTTGTTTGCTTTTTAATGTCTGTTGTTTATATTAGTTCATACTTTATTTCCACTCCGAGGGGATAAAATGGAGGAAAGACAATTAGCTCTTTTGTCATGCCAGGGATACTGGTACATTTTAGTCACCACCACCATCATCATATTAACCTCTGGACAAACACTATTGTATCAACGCATAGGCATTGCCTATAGATTTTCAATAAAACCTGGAAGAAATCACTTGGATCCAACGTGTTCATGCTGTTTTTATCATGGAAACTCTATTGAGGATTGGGAAACCTAAGGCTACTGTATATCGTCTTTGTTGGAGAATCTGACACCAGCATGATTGTTTTACTGATCGAGAACTCAGACCAAATGAAAAAATCAAACCAGAACGTCGTGAACAGACAAGTGAGGCCAGTTTTTTTGTACATGCGGTGAGTGCGTCGGTGTTGCGCTGCCATAGTTTGACTGACGAGCCAAGGCGTTTCGTTTTACGTGTATGTATGGTGTAATTGTCTGTACACGGTGAGGCGTGGTTTTGCCAGCCTCAATTGTTTGTTCACAACATTCTGTCTTGATTTTTTTATTTGGTCTGAGATCGAGAAAGCTATCACGAAATGTACCCAAATTTGATTACTAGGAACTTAATAGCCAATGAGAAGAGTTCCTTATTCGGTTGCCAAGCAGAAATGGCTTCCATTACTGGACACATTACTGTGCTGGCCAATTTAGCACTTGAGACCCTAGCTGATGCCATTTGGCGGCTCGAGCTACTCGTGACGACGCACAGACGTATATCGGAATAGACTAGTTTACTCACTTTGCTCTTATAGCTTTCGCTATATAAGCTGTATTACATGTCCTACATACGAGTATAAGTTTTTTAGACAACAAATGTATTTTTTTTTTACGCTAGGATGCCAGTGATAATTATAATTGAGCTCACTGCTGATCCAACTTTTACTTCTTAATCGACGTAGGAGCGATAAGTCCTGCACTGACGTCCCGCATGGGGTGTTTAGTGCATCCAGCGACCTTAAGGGCCTATTCTGTGTGTGCATCCAACTTTTACTTGTCATGTGACAATGAGTCTTTGTTTTGAATAAACATTTTTGTGTATTTCCGCTCTGTTGTGTTGTAGGCAAATAAGTTTAAGGGCCCTGTTCAATAAATTAATTAAATATCTAAAACAAAACTAGCAAATGATAATGTAATATGAGTAAATTGAAAAAAATACGATTACAATATTTTTTTAAATAATTTTACAAAATAGTGAAAAAAAACTAATTACAAAAATAAATTTTTCTAACTTAATTTTAAGTGTGAAACTGACTTTTTTACGGGATTTAACGGATGGAACAAAAATTGTAAGTCGGAATGTTAAGTTGGTACAATAAAATCAAAGAAAGTGTCCATCGTCAAGAGAAACAATATGTACCTTCTCCTTTTATCGCTAGGCCAGAAAAGGTTGTAAAATGGGTCAAGTATATCGTCAAAATTGAAGATCCAAGCTGCACACAATTGTCACAGGGCGAGGTAGGCAAATGATGCTGTAAGCAAGAAGCCTCTGTTCTAAATTGGGATAAAAACAGCTACATAATGATGATACTAAAAAATCCATATCGCATCCTAAAACTACAATTAATTTGAGTCGACTTTTCACATGATGTAAAAAAATGTGACTCATATCTTTTCTAGAAATTGACGCGCTTATGATGTCTATCACAAAAAATGTCTGCTATTCGATACTAGGACACTTTGATAACAGATTTCCATCAGGCTGGCTTTGTGCCAGCTCTCTATCAGTAGCAGTAGCCCAGTCCGAGATACCATTGAGTGGAAAGCGGAAATCAAAGCATTTGAAGCTTGCAAGCACTTCAATCGAGAATTCATTAGCTTCAAGGCCAGGTGAAACATAATCGTAATTCTTAAAGGTCGTGTAATGATCGAATCTGTATGTACCTACCTACTCATTTTTTTTAAATTTACTGCTGCTCTATGCTCGTTTTTTAAAAGTGAGATAACCGTTTTACAGAACTAAAATAACTGCAATAGGTACTTTTCACACATCAGAGGGTTTTTGACTTTGTGACCATAGGTGGTTGATGTGGACTAAAATGCAGTACACTTGCCTAGCAATTTCTTACTCTACATTTATAGAAGGCATTTTGTGGGCGAAAAATATAGACCCAAACCAAAAGGTTCTATATCTGGTTGTTGTAAGTTTTATTTTTGTATATGTTTGAAAATATTTGGCCTCTAAAAATAGATTTTATGTGATAAAACTGTACTTACAGTGCATCTGAAATTACATACGCCTACTAAAACTACTAACCACTAAATATGTAATTACATACGACACTAGGTCTCTTTCCTGTACTAACAGTTTGATGTTCATGCCATCCTAGACGAGGTCTCGCCTGATATTTAGCCTATTTATTTATCCTGTAAAGTTCTGCCGGCCCCAAAAACTTCCCAAGGTTACCACTAGGTCCGTTTCCTGTTACAGTTTGATGTTTATTCCATCCCAAATGAGGTCTCGTCCGTTATTTAGCCTATTTATTTACCCTGAAACGTTTACCAAAAACACGCCAAGGTTACCACTAGGCCCCGTTCCTAAAACAGTTTGATGTTCATACCGTCCTGGCGAGTCCTCGCCCGTTATTGTTTTAATTGAAACGACAATGAGCCCCACCTCTGCGCATCCTGCCGCGGCCTAGACTTGCACGCGGACGCCTCGTGGACTACGAGTACGTTTTAGCTTTACAAACTGATTTTTATTTAAACTAGCATTACCCGCGGTCTCCTACAGTCATTTAAATTTTTAACCGACTTCAAAAAAGGAGGTTCTCGTTTTGAAAATGTTATTTTTTGTAGACAATATACATGTTACGCGATTACTCCGACAATTATAACCGATATCTTAGCAAATCAATATTTTATTAAAAAAAATATCTTAGCAAATCAATATTTTATTTTCGACTAGTTTTACCCGTGGTTCCCATATGATCATTTAATTTTTCCGGGAAAAAGTAGTTTATGACACTCCCCGACCTTTTAACTATTCATTCATAAAATTAACTCACTCCTCCCTCTATTACTGCTGCAAGAATGACTAACAAGCCTACACAAACATTTGAAAACAAAATTCAGATTTTTAAAATTAGTAAGGATATTTTTATTTTACAATCAATTTTTACCGTTACTGATATAGTGTTTTAGGAGGTTGCTTAAAACCATTGCAGGTGCCACAATCAGCTAAAGTAGAGTAGGTACTTAGTTATTTACATCTTATAAATACCTATAGTTCTATTTATACGTTAAGAAATAAGGCAAAAGGAACCATAAAATAGGAGGAAGCTGATCATATTACCTACAATGATGAATTACGATATCATTCTCTAGGGCTGGAAGATTTTTTTTCAAAATATCGATATGTAGATAAACTCTTAGGTAACTAAACTTCATTATCTCACATTTTGCTCAAAAATCCCACTAAAATTATAAATGCGAAAGATTGTAAGTATGGATGGATGGATGTTTGTTACTCTTTGACGTAAAAACTATTGAATGGATTTGAATTTGAAAACTTTACAATAATATAGCTTATTCATCAGAATAACACAAAGGCTACAATTTACAAAGATATTGTGTGAATTGTCCAAAATATGACGATATGCTTAAAATTTGCTTAAATCTGCGAGCTATTCTGGCGTGTGCTACCAAAATCGCTAGAATTACATAAATGTAATGTATAATGGAAATGTTAATCTTAAATAGTCCTACAAAAAAGCTCGCCACAGTATATATCTTATGTGTAAGCCATTATAGCCAAAATAGTGAACCATAACTAAATGATAATAGATGCTTTTATCGCTTCTGGTATATAAAGTAGATAAAATATGTCTTTCACTGTACATCATTCGGACAAATCCTACTAATATTTTAAACGTGAAAGTTTGTGAGCATGTATGGATGTTTATTACTCTTTCACGCACAAACGTCCGAACCGATTTGGATGTAATTCGATTCGGTTCATTCTTGGATTAACACATAGGCTACTTTTTATCTCGGGCTAACGCGAGTAATACCGCGGGGCGCAGCTAGTGCTATATTAAAGAAACATTTTCTTTCACTATCCGACTGCCAAGGAAGGGCTATGTTATCTTTAAAACCCAAGTGTTCATATGATTCTTCTTTTCATACAAATAAATTACATTGTTGATGAAAAAATTTAAAAGTGACAAATTTTTTACAGATATCAAAATGTTAGTGACTGCTACATTTGAAGTTAGTAATATTTGTTTATGTATACTGTATACTTTCCATTCGATTTTCCAATCAAATTAGTTTATTATCGACATCGGACAGAAGAAAGTCCCAACCCTAATCGACCAATTCCGGGTGTTACACAGGCGCGCCAGCAATAAAATTCACATAAACCGAAGGTAATTGCCCCGTTTAGTGCCAATTTGAGTATTGGATACTCAAATGCTCGAGCGGCACTTCCTAACACTAAGATTGTCTTAAAAGGCATGGTAAAATAACGAGGCCTCCGAGTGGAGATCAAAGACACTGGAAAACATTTATCGTGAAAATGTAAGTGCTTAAATCTTACAAGTTACAAAACATGTAATAGTACTCGTACCTAATAGATATTGTGTATAAAAATGAAAAAAATGTTCCACGATGAAAAAAATTGGATAGACTGGCTCTTTAAATAAGTATTCTGGGCCTGAGTGTTGCTTAGGTGAAGTTAGATTCTAATTGTGTGTTCTGTGATATCCCCGAAACAGCTATTCTCAGTATAGGACTATCAATATAAAATTTAAGAGAAAAAAATCCAAATCGATGTAGAGGACTATAGGTAGGTCGAATCAAACTAAATAGCGTCTTTTAAGTAAGCTATAACCTACGCTGATCCGCAAATCCTGGCGCTGCAGACATACGAATAAATTGCTACTGCGCAACTGCTTGCCTGGTGCTTACAGACGCCATTAAATTTGATCCGGGCTATATCAAAGTCAGTAATCGTGTCCTGGTGGATAGCTCCACTTCACGAGAGTAGAGGCGATAAGAACGACTCATAATAATCAGCTTTACGTTTGTCCACAGCTCAACCCCCACGTGAACGACTTCCAGCGGCGGTACGTGTCGGAGGTGCGTCGGTGCAGCGAGATGGAGAGGAAGCTGCGCTGGGTGTGGGCGGAACTGCCCGAGCCGCCTCCTCCGCCCAAGCTCTGTCAACGTATACTTACTCCGAGGGAGATCAACCTACTTGAGGTGAGGGTTCTATTGTCCACAGCCCAACCCCTACGTGAACGACTTCTAGCAGCGTTACGTGTCGGAAGTACGTGTTTATGTCCGGATATTGTTTTTTTGTCTACAGCTCGCTATTTTCAACGAATCTCTACGAAACTTGGTGCACAGCTTTATTGAAGTGAAACTTGTGATGCGACTTCCAACAAGGTTGCGTTAAACGTTTAACGCTGCCATGGAGGGGGTATGAAAGCACTGCTGCGTTGAAGTTTCACTTCTTCCGCGCTGAGGAACTCCACTTGCACTTTTTTACTAATGGATTGACGATGTTTATTTGGCAAAATGGCTTAGTGTCTAAATCCTAAGAAGATTTGCGAGTAAGTTTGGGGTCAGAGGCCGTGTGTAAGATGTCCCCAAATATTATATTATTATTTTCATGAACCAATTTATGAAGATTCAGTTAAGGAAATGTGTGGCAAGGTCTACTGTTCGGAGAACTACTAATATTATTTGTTATATTTTCTGACCACATCATAGTGGTCCACGTAGTGTCTGAACGGACTCCAGACTCAAATTGGTCGCTGTAGGGCCAACTTGGCCTAGTGATTCGGACACCGCGGCAGTGTAGTGCGATTGCAGAGCGGTGCAGACTATGCAGCATCTCCTTTCATGCCCTCGGAGTCCGAATGCATGTAGATACCATGCGAGATCACTCAGAGGCCTCCTGTAAAATAGATGTGGCTGAATATTGTGAGAAAACTATTCAAATTTGTCAAAAATAAACAATTGATACGACGAAGAAGAAGAAGAAGACGACATTATTAGGAAATCAGGTTAGCGCTGGATGCGACCCGACTTCAACAGGTCTTGTTGGATATTTACAGGAGGTTACACCAGTCGATGGACATATTCGAAGTTTTTTTTTTTTTTTACCAGGGGAAATCTTTTATAGATACCACCGCACCTCGAGGGCAGGCGGGTGGTTATGTGGGAGTCCTGCCGACTGGACAGTATACCCACCAAAACCCCTGGGTGTTCCGCCACTGCGCTTGGTGTCGGGGCTACGGGCACGCTTGCGCACTCCTCCGCGGCACCCGACAGCGCTGGCCCAACTCGGTCCCCACCACGGAGCTTCGGCTCCCGCCAGAATGACGATTTGCCGAACACCAGGCACATCGCCACCCACCACCTAGGACCAACCAGCACTGGGCGTCAGACAGCACCCGTGTCCGACAGCCCTGGTCCCGATGCAACGGGTCAATTAAAGTGGCCCCGCGCCTGCCACTACGGCTGCAGAGGATAGGGAGAACGGCCGTCGCGATACCGACACTCCTCTTCCCCTGCAGCCCCACCGCCTCCGCCAACATGTTGGCGGCACCCGTTAGGGCCGCTGGCAGGAAGGATAGACAGCGGCACACTCGCCGCCCGTCCATCCCGTCGCCGCCCCCGCCTCGATGGGCTCGGCCGCGGTATCGCGACGAGCGCGACACCGCAGTCCACCTCAGTCGACTTGCGACCTACTGGCCAGCCTCCGCACGGGCTTGTCGAGGCCCAAGACCCGGAGAGGCCGGCCCCACCTCGGGTTCCTCTTGGTTCACCAGGCTGGCGAGACCTGGCTACTAAGCCCCCCCGCCACGACAAGGCGGGAGAACCCACTCGGGGGGGGCGTTAAGTATATACCTACATTATATTACACAAGCATCGATAAACTTTTTGTATGTCTATTAATGGACGTCCTATGGCTGCAACGATTTTGATGATTATTATTTATTTTGTGTAATAATGTGGCAAATTGGACCATTGTGATGTTAGATGTAGCAGCGCGATAGTTCTTCTTTATTATCGTAATCACGATTCGCAGAAAATGAAAATAAACAACGATGCACATTAAATATGTAGCTGCTACCCGCTAATATCAGCGAGGTAAAGAATGATGTGGATGATGATGATGATAAAACTGGCAAACTAGTTAACAGTCTTCTTGATCGTAAGAAGTCACCATTGGCTATGAACAATTCCGGACCTACTCCTACCTACTCTACTGGATATGGATTCTGGTCATAATTCAAAATATAAATTCAATTCACTCCTGAACTCTTGTGATCTTATAATATAAAAGCTCCTTTAATTCATATCAAACGTTGAAGATAATATTGAACAAATGAACAGTGCTCTGTGAGAACTCTCTACTTTCCAAGAATGCGTTCTTTATCGATGTAGCATTACCTAAGTGCCTCAGTGCATTTGATAATAAATTATACCTACAGTCGGATAAGGAAACAATATAGTTAAGTAAATAAGAAGATAAGTGAGAACATAGAGTTCTTTGAATCGGAGTATTGCAATTTCACGGTGAAGTAACAAAAATAATATGAAGTTAAAAATTAAAGTTAATGCAAAGAAATCAACTTTAAAAGCATTAAATATTGTATTGTCAAAAACTTTGGTTCTTCTACGGATCTCCTCATTCCTGACTCGATCTCGTATCGAGACTCCGAGAATTTAAACTAAAAAGTACTGAATTTTGATAACGACTTAATAATGAAAAATAAAAAGATTTTACTGACTTCAAAGTTAGGTGATAATAGAGAAAACAAACAGAACAAGATTATTAAAACAAATTTAGAAGCAGATTATATCGTCTGTACAATCGATAAACGAATTAATCACTGCCCTTGGCCATGAAGCCCACAATACATCGAAATACAATAAAGAAACCTTCGACAGAAACCATCAATTTTGATACTGAGTATGTGAAAGCTCTACCTAGAAATAAGTATTTTGTGCCTGAGTAAAATAGCCTCACTAGGTGGAAAAACATAGATGATGGATGTAAACCATTTAGGATTAGTCTTATTGGATATTTAGGCCAAAGATAGTACATCTATTGATGATGATTTAAACAAAGATTTGTAAAAAAAAATGTGGAACCGCGTCGTTAAAAATGTGGAACCATTTACAAAAAAATAAATCGGAATTTTAAATATAACGTCATAACGACAGATTTTTCTGACATAAACGTTGCTCCACATTCTCTAATCTGACTCTAATGAAATTATTTATCATCATCATCATTATCAACTTTTGATAGTCCACTTCTGGGTATGGGCCTCCCTTTGTTTATGCATTCCACATCTGTTCCTTGCCAACAGAAAAACTCGCCAAGATACATTTGCCAGCGTAGTCTTTTAAAGAAGCTCTCTTACTGGCAGCTTTTACCTGTGAGGTAATGTTACTCGGCTGACTGACTCGTGACTCGAATATTACATCAGTGAGGGAGGAAAACCGAGCATTACATTGCATTACATTTACATTTAGTGATGTTATACTGGCACGAGTTCTAACTAATATTAGGTACATTTGTTTGTAACATAATGCTCAAAGTCGAACATAAAAAATGCAAGTGGAGTCCCTCTGCGCGGAAGAAGCCAAACTTCGACGCAACAGCTTTCATACCCTCTCCATGGTAGCGTTAAAGGTTTAACGCAACCTTGTTAGAAGTCGCATTAGAAGTTTCACTTCAAAATATAACATTACAGGCGAATGGTCATCAGTCAGGAAGACAGTATTGTAACAATGTTGCATCTAAGACATTACCTATCTACATTCCAAGTAAATGCTCCCGCATTTTAAACGATATTAAACGGGACTCACTCACGTGTTCGTATAGTCATAACACGACTATAGTTTCGATCGCGTTCGGCGACCTTTCTCAAGTTAGCGAGTGCTAACACGCGGAGCCGTCTCGCAATGCACTGCGGGCTGCGGCGCGTAGCGCTCGCGATGACAGCGGTTGCGGTGGCGGGGCGGGGGTGTGTAGAGAGGATTGTTGTGTCGGCGCGCACTGAATATCCTCTTCTTCGATATAACGGTCTCCGTCGGGGATACTCCAGCACACTGAGCTCACTATGTCTCCACCAGTCCCACGGTCAAATCCTCTGGTTCCCTGAAGACACGGTCTCCACGTCGGTGGCAGTGTCCATCCCCCGTCTCTATTGAAGTTAGGGCGTCTGCTAATCTCAATAGCCTCCCTAACTTTACGGGGCACGAAAAACTTCTCTCGTGCTAGCACCTTCGCTCTATCAAATCTGATGAAGTGCTGTGCATCGGAATCGAGAGTGTGTTCCACTACCGCAGATCCATTTCTGTCTAAATTCTTCATTGAACGTATATGTTCCGTGAGCCTGGTAGAGACATTTCTTCTTGTCTCTCCGACGTAACACTTCCCGCAATCGCACGGGATCATGTAGACACCGGGGACACCCAAAGGGTCTCTATCCTTAGGAGAGCGTAGCAATTGCCTTAGCTGTCCCGGAGGACGGAAGATAGTTTTAATGCTATACCCTCGGCGTAATAAATTTCCAATTCTGTCCGTCACTCCTTTAATGTACGGCAAATATGTTGCTACTCTCTCAACCGATGCCGGACGAGTCCTGGGAGATGCGTTTGCCAACCGCCAGCTCTGTTTCCACTTGTAACCATTACTGCTCAGCACACTTTTCATGTGATCGAGCTCAGTATCCAGGTACTCAAAATTACACAGTTTTAGTGCTCTATTTATAAGTGTCCGTGGTACCGAGGTCAAGTGCACCGGATGGTGGTGCGAATCTGCGCTCAGGTATCTATCTGTGTGTGTTGGTTTACGGTATACCGTGTGAGAAAGTCGGCCGTTAGAGTCTCGTATCACCAACACATCTAGAAACGGTAGAGATCCGTTGCGTTCACGTTCTACGGTTACAGTAATGTTCGCATGTACGCTGTTCAGATGCGATAGTAGCGGATCTATTCCATCCTTCTGTACTATGGCAAACACATCGTCCACATATCGCCGCCAGTGTCTTGGTTTATATGGAGTGGTTAACAAGGCAGCTTCTTCAAACCACTCCATAAAGATGTTCGCTGCCACTGGAGCCAAAGGAGAACCCATCGCAACTCCGTCAATCTGTAGAAAATAGTCCCCCTTCCATACCAAGTATCCACTTGACAGAACGAATCTTATTAAAGCCAAGTACTCGACAGGTATGTCGACATGCTGGAGTAAACCAGCTATAATGTCTATTGTATCCTCTATCGGTACATTCGTAAACAAAGACACGACGTCAAAACTAACCATCTCCTCGCCCTCATCCAGTCGTACTTCTTCTAGCATCTGAACAAAATGTGACGAATCTTTCACATAACTCGTTGTCTTGCCTATGAATGGAAGTAGCATATCTGATAGAAACCGCGCGGTTTTATAAGTCGGCGAGTCTATCTGGCTTACAATAGGACGAAGGGGCCAATCTGGTTTGTGGATTTTCGGTAAGCCGTAAATTTTTGGGGAAGTCGGGTTTAATGGTCTTAAACTTTCATACAGATTCTCCGGCAAAGTCTTTAAGATTTTATTAAGATTGTTTGTAACACGATTTGTAGGGTTATAGTTTACCTTTTTATACGTATTCTCGTCTTCTACCAATTTTGTCATCTTTTGTTCATAGGCAGAAGTATCTACAATCACGGCGGCATTACCTTTATCCGCCGGCAAGACCAGCAGGTCCGGGTTACGACGTAGAGACTCCAAGGCATCCAATTCTGACCTGGAGATATTGGGTTTAGGCAACCTGCTATTCCTTAGTATCACGGCTACATCTTGCCTCAGACACTCAGCATCCCGTGCATTTATTTTATTTCGCACAATTGTGTCTTCAATACTAGTGATAACAGACTCTACCGGCATTTTCCTCGGTGTAGGTGCAAAATTAAGACCTCTAGCTAAAGCTGTGATCGTTTCACCTGATAAGTCCTGCGAAGATAAATTCACTACGGCCCTGTCTGTAAAGTCGCTTTTTTCTACGATGGAATTTTGCTGACTCTTTTGTATCAGGCGCTTCAACTTAGACTCGTGTACCTTTTCTGTCTTATGTTTAGCACGATCTAAATTCTTCTTTCCAGGAACGAATCTACTACATTGAATCAGAAATCCAAGAGATCACACGCAACGCAAGCAACCTTAGAAGCGACTACCTCTCACTGATCGAGCTCAAACTCCTTATTGAGAAGACCCAGACGTTCTTCCAAGATCACAGCGCGGCGAGGAAGATATCAGCTTCGGTACAGATGTATAATAATGATGAAGTGTTGGAGCACCTCGGGTTTATTGCCGGGGTGGTGACCACGGCAAGGGTGCACGCGTTCGAGAGGATGCTATGGAGAATATCGCACGGAAACATATTCTTCAAACATGCACAGATTGACCAGATGTTAAAAGACCCTGTGACGGTAAGATTAGCTAGATTTTTTATCCCACTTTATCATTCATTTCTAGTTACTAAAATTGAGGGGCTCAAATTCACGACACTCATAGCAACTAATTTGACAAGATTATGAATTTGAATTTTTTTCTCAACTTTGTTACAGTATATTCAAAATTCTCACCCATTTTTTCATGATTATGATGCTGTACCTACTCTCGAAGACTTGTAAACAGTGTTACTGATGAATAAAAAGAGAAATTGAAATTAGCATTATTCGACGTTATATACATAGGTCAACAACTGGAGTGTTGCCTGTAGTAAACTGAACGACCAAAAAAATCTAGATCGTTCGAAACCCATTACGTCGTCGCTTAAATTAGTACTAAGTACCTACTCATACGAGTACTAATTGATCATAAAATAAATTAACTGATGCCCTAAATGAAAGTAGTAAAAAAATGTCCGAGCGCCGTCATACATACCGACTTAGATATTTACATTAAATAATTCACAATGACCTGTTTCTTGAATCTCAACGTTATGTCACCTAATTAGTGCTTGTAACCGAGCACTTTGGCATCTTATTGAAACCTTATTACCTATTACATACTAAGTATAATTTGGAAACTTTTTTTCTAGAGCTCCAATAAAGACAGCATGTTGATTAGTTATTAATTTATTGCTTTCTACGTCAATGAACGTCCTTACTCGGATACTCGTAATAGTTCATGACCCCTCACTCGGTCAGTCTAATTCAGTTATCTCTCCGTGTGGCTACTTTCCTGGTACACATACTGCAGATCTTGCGCATAGTTTTCTATTTTTGATATTCTATTTCGAATTCATCTCTTAATTGCCATTGGATATCCGCCGTTGCATACAGCAGGGATAGCTGACGCCGCCATTAATTTGACTCACAAGTAGTACTTTAACTCATTATAACTCGTAATCATAAAAGCAATAAGAAAAGAAAATCCAACATAGAAAAAACAAAATTTTAAAACAAACTAAATAATAATTAATAGTAGTTTATGCAACTGTCATATAATGAAGGGCATTAAAACACGAGTGTGAGTTTATGAAACGAGCGCAGCGAGTTTCATAATAGTGACGAGTGTTTTAATACCCGTGTTATATATATGCAGTTGCATACACTACTTTATCTTCACTAATAAAAAAAAAACATATTGCGAAACATTAAATTCACGCGTACGTGTATTGTCACAGTGAACTTGGCGCCATTAAAATCTAACCAATGAGAGCGCAGCTGCGCGCGCAGGGCCAATCAGGAGCGAGCGCGCGATGTTATAATGAGATTTTACGATATCGATGTGGATATTATAACATCATGTGAAATTGCTTAAATTGAGTGTTTTGTTGTCTGCGCTATAACAGTAGTCATTTTAAGTCAAGTATTGGAAACATAAGTAGAATGTTACAACATAAGTGTAGATAAAGGAAATTATCAGGCATCATTATCATATTCCATATAATTAATTAATGTCATGTTGACATTAGACTAATCAAAATAGTTATTCCCGCTTTCAGAGCCATTCCAACCAGAAGAATAATGTAGTCGATCGAGAAAATCTGAATTTAAAGATGCATTGATTTAATATGGCATGAGCTAGAGAAATAGACATAAAAATATTTTGATTCAGTTGCTAGTTGTCGTGTTTTTCTCCCGATATGGTGTCAAATTCTTGTCAAATTAAAATTAAAATTTGACAGTTTTGACAGGTCTATGCAAGTTATTCAATACATTTTTGTAGTTGAGAATGGCCTCAAGCGACAATAGTGCTAAGTATATCTCTGGTGGTAGTAACGTAATTTTTCTATGGTAGTAACTGTGTGTTCCCGCTATTTTGACTAATATCAAAATCGCTCGTGCAGCTGTTTAGATGCGGGTTGCTCCAAAATGTGTTTTTGATGTTTTTGCATGTAAATGTTGTCATTGACAGTTGACAGTGCGATGAAGTTCACCGGGTCAGCTAGTTAGATTATAAAAAATCGGCCAAGTGCGAGTGGGACTCGCGCGCGAAGGGTTCCGTACCGTATGGGAGCCTCATTCCTCTTGCAGTTTTAGTATTTGTTGTTAAAGCGGCAACAGAAATACATCATCTGTGAAAATTTCAGCTGCTTAGCTATCATGGTTCATGAGATACAGCCCGGTGACAGACAGACAGATGGACAGACGGACATCGAAGTCTTAGTAATAGGGTCCCGTTTTTACCCTTTGGGTACGGAACCCTAAAAACTAGCTGCCTGCCCCGGCTTTGCCCGGGTACGATTTGCTAAAGAAGACAGATTTTATAAGTATTGTATATACCTACCATTTAATGTAAGTATGGGAGTTTTAGTAAAGATTTCTAATATTTTTGAATATATAATATAGCCTATGTCATCCGGAGATAGTGTAACTTTCCAATAGTAAAATAATTCACACACACTCAGCTACACTACACACTTCCATTCACATCCATAACAAAAACTTATTAGTAATTTCAAATTTTTTAATTGGCATTGTATTGTATTACTATTTTTTTCTTCGATTGTATAATTATGATTTAGTTCCTACTGTTATCCGGCGGAGGGCATTGCTATTCCAAAACACAGGTTAGTTCCTAGCTTGGATGGCAATGTTTCTCAACTTGCTAAATTACCTACTGTGTTCATGACTAGTGTTAATTTTATTGATAAGAAAAGTTTGTTAAAGCCAATAAATTTCATTTTCATTTTTTTTCATTTTCAATTTATCAAATCCGTTCAGTAGTTTTGGAGCCTTTTCTGTATAACATGCAAACCAAGTAACAATCAAATCTTTCCTCTTTATAATATTAGTATAGATAGATTTAAATAAATAGAAAATTCATATGCTTATTGATATTATTTTTGAGTTACACTAAAATATTACCTATAATATAAAACCGATTTATGCCTCATTCTATGCATTGCTATTTATCAAAATAAATACAAAAGTGCTTGTTTGAATACAATAGAAATCCAATAAATAAAGTTCAAGTAATTCTACTGACCCATTTATTTTTTTCTTCTTCAATTGTTGCATAAGTTTTCTTGGGAAGTACCCATTGTGTTGTTTCAAATGTTATCCGACATTTTTGAATTACGGCCAATTTCTGTTTCATCTTGAGTGTGTGAATGATTCATTATATTATGTATATTGTGGAATTCTTCAAACATGTATTACTAAAACAATAACAAAGTCCGCGTCAATTTTATTATTATGATGCCACCCAGCTGATTCAGAAGAACACATATATACAAAATTCCTACATTTTTATTAGGAACTAATATTATCTTACATATCTATTTATCGCAAAATTGACAAAACCGCCTTCCGTGTACAGAATTCGAATATTTTGCTCGAATTGTTTACGTTATTGTTGATTTTTAAAAAACGGCTCTGCCGATTTTTTAACATTTAAATGAGATCACTTCGGGGTTATTAACCTTTCGAACTAAAAAAGAATTTTTCGATTAGTTTAACAGTTGGTGAAATTATCGATGAACATATACAAAAAAAACATTAAGAGGAACATAGAATCTCCTCCTTTTTGGAAGTCGGTTAAAAATAGTCTTTGGTAGGTATATGGATTATGGTTAAAGTAAACTCTAATGCTACGTCTTCTTCTTCTTAATTGTACACTCTTGCCAGAGTGTTTGTGGCTGCGTCGCTGGTTCACGGAGGCTCCTCTTCGTTGTCGTCTTTACCCAGGGCTACCGCGCGTTTCGCGATGTTCCTCCATCTGCACCGGTCAGAAGCATCATGAGCATACTGTACCACGGTGCATTGTGTGGCTTTTTTGATTACATCGGTCCAGCGAGTTGGTCCGACCTGGGGCCTTACTGTGTAAGCGCTCTGACGTTCGGCTTCGCTTTCCCTCCCGCTCGCTCTCGTGGCGTGAGTAACTGGCGCGAGCAGGAGAAAAAGCGAAGCCGAACGTCAGAGCGCTTACGCAGTAAGGCCCCTGGACTTCGCCTGCCCTCTACTTGGCCCTACTTCTTCCCGCTCGCTCTCGTGGCTCGAGTAACTGGCGCGAGCGGGAGAAAAAGGGAAGCCGAACGTCAGAACGCGTGGGTATACAATACTGCCGGTTGATTATAATGTGCTACTTGTATAAAATCCTTCTTGATTATAAGTGGCAGTACCTTAATAGATTTACCTTCGATAACATGAATATGGGTAGCATAGAATATGATATTTAGGTATATCATAAATAACACACATTTATTCACCGCTCTTTGAAATCTGGAAGTCGAGAACAAGTAAAAAATGCTAATACTGCTAATTAACTCTATAATCGTCGTATAATAGATAAATCCTTAGAGTAGGCTTATATCAATGATGTCCTAAAGCTGATATTAAACATGATGACTAAAAATATTACATAACTAGTCCGTCAGATAGACTATCAAAAAATATTAGACACGTATTTTTTTTTGTCAAATAAACGAAAATTGATGAAGATATAGCCCGTTAAAGTTCCGCGCGAAACGCCTCAAGTGCCATACAAATATAGAGAGTAAGAGAGGTGACGTCACGACTCCCACTCTCGAAATTTGACATGGTTTATCTTTGTCATTTGTTGTTTGATTGACAAAAGAAAAAATACGTGTCAAGTAATTTTTGATAATCTAACTCACGGACTAATTTTAATACCGATTTTTTTACCCAGTCATCATGCCTCTAAGATGATGATGTTAGATAAAACCGTATGCTACTATCTACAACTGTCATTAGATTCAAACTGTCATTAGATTCAAACTGTCATTAGATTCAAAATGTAGATATTACAAAAAAAAAACTACTAACAACTATGATTAAATTCAAATCAAGAAAATCACCTGAAACTCCGGCTCGCCCCAACTTGGAATGTATGTATGGGGACTGTTATTATAAGTCAGAAACAACATGTGACCGCGGTCGTTACCCCGCAGTTTAATATCGATTTTCTAGACGATAAGCTTTGCAAAGGCTTCAAAATAAATAATCGGCCAAGTCCGAGTTGGACTCGCGCACGAGGGGCATCTTACTGTATGGGAGCTAATTTTTTTTTTAAACATTATTTTATTTTAATTTAATTGTTTATTATTAAAGTGAATATAGGGAAGGTATCTTACCTTGGCCAGTATTGTACCTTGGATAATTGCAATTTTTTCAAAATTCCCGCGCTTTGGAAAATTGTTGTTTATGGCATTTGAAACGTCATTTGTCAACACTAATGTGAAGTTAGTTGAGAGTTGCCGGCACCGAGTGAGCTTAGTGAAAAAAGGTAATTTGTGTTTTTTTGCATAAAAAGTCGTTTTTTTGAGCTTTAATCTTTGTCATTTCATTCCGCATATTGCGTATTTATGAAAGGTCTTCCGTATATAATATAATCTCTATATATTTAGCTACTAGTTGGCATGCGTAACAGATTCTAACCTCAAATTGAGAATCCTTTATGTAGCATTTTATGACGAAAACGGCTGTTTTGTACCTCGGCCATCCCACTAAATTTTTACTTTGGCCATGGCCAAGGTACAACGTTTTTGTAGGGGATGGGTCAGGGGCGATTAACGTATGTTTTTATTTAATTATAGCTGTTATTAAGTGTTAAAAATACTTTTTTATTGTTATAGATAAAATGCCACGTAGCAAGCTAAAAATTAAAAGACCTGTGCCCGATCTGTCCATGATTGAGGATGCAGTAAGTCTGATAAAAGACAAGAAAATTTCAATTAATGGGGCTTCCAAGCAGTTTAGAATACCTCGAACTACTTTGAGACGCTACTATCGTATCGCCTTGATAGAAGGGACTTCAGTACAGGAAATACGCGAACATCTTGCAGTTAAAAGAGTATTTAACGAAGAGCAAAACAAATTGCTAGTGGAATATATCAAAGATGCAGCAATCCTTCAGTTTGGTTTGACTCTAAAAGACGTAAGATCATTGGCGTACCGGTTCGCAAAGGCCAATAAACTGAAATACCCTTCTAAATGGGACACCGAAAAGTTGGCAGGAGTTAATTGACTGCACGGTTTCAGAAAACGGTTTAAAAATGAAATCTCCCTTCGTAAACCAGAAGCCACAAGCTTAGCGCGTTCGTCGGCGTTCAATAAACACACCGTTGGAATGACATTCACTAACTACAAGAAAGCACTGTCACAATGTCCGCCTGATTTGCAAGCAGCTGACGTTTGGAACTTGGATGAGACAGGATTGTCCACAGTGCATGTCCCTCCAAAAATTTTGGCACCAACTGGAGTTAAACAAGTGGGATCTATGACCAGCGCCGAAAGGGGAAACACAGTTACGATGATAGCTGCTTGTAACGCTGGTGGAGGATTTATTCCGCCTATGCTTATATTCCCAAGAGTCCACTATAAAGACTTCATGATAAATGGAGCACCAGAGGGCACTCTCGGTGCTGCAAATCCATCGGAATGGTCTAATGAACGCACTTTTGTGATGTTTATGAAACATTTCATAAAATTTGCAAGACCATCCAAGGAGCATCCCATTATTGTTCTCATGGATAACCACGAGAGTCATATTTCTGTCGAAGCAATTCGCTTGGCAAAAGAAAATGGTGTCATTCTTGTAACACTCCACCCACACACAAGCAATAAAATGCAACCTTTAGATAAATCCGTTTTCGGACCTTTCAAAACTTATTTCAATCAGGCAGCTAACGAAAAGATGATGACACCTGGACACATCGGAAAACCCTTGACAATTTACGATATTGCTGACTTAGTAGGAAAAGCATTTCCGCGTGCGTTCACACCAACGAATATTGCCAACGGATTCAAAGCCACTGGATTTCATCCACTTAATGAGAATATATTCTCTGATGCTGACTTTTTGGCTGCAAATGTAACAGATCGTCCGTTACTTGAAGAGATTCCCTCACAATCCGACCATCTTTTACCTGAACAATCATCTGCACAGACTGCTGACAACTCAAGGCTCCAAGAATCTCCGGGTCAAGTTAATCTTCTGCCCCAAGAACCTTATGCACAGATTAATGCTGAAAAAGATCAAAAATTGGCACAGGGCTCCTCCGAGAAAGCAGAGAAATTATCGAGTGTTTTTAAAACACCTGAAAAAGCAGAGCCTAGTACTTCAAGACTCATCACCCCTGCAATGATTCGTCCTCATCCAAAAGCGGCACCTCGAAAAGGAACGCAAAAAGGTAGACAAAAAGGCAAATCCAGAATATTGACAGACACACCAGAGAAAAATGCAATTGAGATTTTGAAAAAACCTAAAGAAGTTTAAAACTGGGGACTATGTCATCTTTATATACGACCAAGAGTATTTCGTTGGCAAGATAGAATCTTTGAATGACGAAGGAGCCCTAATAAAATCAATGCAGAAATCCTTGAAAAACTGGAAGTGGCCGGAAAAAGAGGATTTAAACTTATACCCTTACCAAGATATCAAAGAAAAGATTAAACAACCAAAGAACAATAATTCAAAGCGAGAAGTATTTCACGTTCCTGAAATGCAGAAGTATTGGGATTATTGTTAAATATTAAGAAAACTTTAGTATAAGAAGCCCGTGATCTCAAAATAATAGTTAAAAGTCTAAAGAGAGAGATGATTTTTCGATTAGTTTTTCAATTTTGAGTTTTTTATTTTTTGAAGTTTATATCTGTTAAATCCACATTTTTGAATGAGTATTTTGATAGAAATTATGTTATTAGATACGGAAAGTGAAAATAATTAGATTTAAGGCTCACATAATAAGATAAGATGCTAAAAAAGTCTGATAGTTGTAACTTTTATAATATTTTCTTTATTACCTACTTAATTATTAAGTAAAAGACTGATTATTAAAAATTTTGAGTGCAAACATGATTGACTGATTGTTAAAACATTATTTCTAAAGAAAATAAATGATTAATAGATGGTGAGAGTGTTTATTTCCATTTCAAATAAGTAGGTCCAAGGTATAATACGTGGGGTCCAAGGTACATGGGGTATGTTGTACCTTGGTCAGTTTGCCCATTTTTTTTTCAAGTAGCTATAAGTCCTATATTTTTGAATATATTAAAAGTTTTTTACATTTATTACGTAGATATTGAACTGAGCTTTGAATTTGTGTACATTAGGTAGATCTAAATTGGTCCATTATTATTTTTTTAATCAAAAACAAAAAACCGGGCCAAGGTACAAGACCTTCCCTACTAAATATTCTGTGAAAATTTCAAGCATCTACATGTTACGAGTACCATTATAAATATCGAGCGAAAAATGTCTAAAAATTCAGGTTTGTTGCATGGGAGCCCCCCTCAAATATTAAGTTTATTCTGTTATTAGTATTTGTTGTTATAGCGGCAATCGAAATACATCATCTGTGAAAATTTCAACTCTAGCTATTACGGTTCATGAGATACAGCCTGGAGACAGACAGACGGACAGATAGACAGAAGGATAGCGGAGTCTTAGTAATAGGGTTCCGTTTTTACCCTTTGGGTACGGAACCCTAAAAAGTAGTAAAGCCTTAGGTTATTATATTGCTAAGTACTTTGCTTAGCGTTGAAAATGGCGTGGTCATTAGAATTTTAAATCTGCTGTTGCAAAGGTGAAGGCATTTAAGCAGTTTGAAATTTACACAGGGCAGCAAACATACAACTTAGACTCATTATCAGATTACTTTTCCTCTACTTTTCCTTAATCACATTGGTTAAATAAGTTAAAACACATGTAAACTACAAACTCTATAAACAGGCAAAAATACAACTAAGTGATTTTATTTTACTTGATATACTCATCTCAAACTAATGGCAAACTAATTTATGTTCTATATGTATTTATTTCGTGAAAAATCTAATAAATATTTCATATCTCGTTAAACTAGATAGCAGACATTAGTGTTTTTATCTTTTCATTAAATGTCTATACTTTACCTAACTCGCCATCAGATGACCATCATCGATGACCGATGACGTCACTGCCAGTGCTAGACTACTGCTGGGTCTAAACCTCTACTTTACCACTATTTGCCGTTATTATAATACGTGCTATCATTTACAGTACTACTATATCGCTCTGCCGTTTTGATCAAGCGCCTGTTAAACACAAAAATAACACCAACAATAATTCAATTCCAGGGGCACGACCTTCAAAAGACGGTGTTTATAGTGTTCTTCCACGGGGAGCAAATCAAGCTGCGAGTCAAGAAGGTTTGCCACGGCTTCCAAGCAACTTTGTACCCATGTCCAGCTACCTACAAAGAGCAGCAAGAAATGCTGGCAGGAGTCGGATCCAGAATCAAGGACTTAGAAATGGTATGACCCTTTTAAGAAATTACAGCTTTATTCGTTAGTTCGTATTGACCATGGCCAACCCTAGTGTCTGAGTTTTTAAGCCGGCTAAAGGCCTCTGGCATGGCTAAACGGTTACTACAATCGGGATATTAGCAGGCACATGAGCGGTCTTATAACCCAAAACAATTCCTGTCATTATGTTTTATAAACTGATATGGATGGAGTTCTACGTAGAACGAGCTCCAAGATAAATGCTTGGCGGTAGGAGACATCAGACTTTTATGTATTTTAAGTAGAAATTAATATTTCGGCTCGTAGAACCATGAAAGACCAGCATTCAACGTGTAAATACTAGTAGCAAAGGTTAAAGAAAAACTCAGGATTTTGAAATGGTACCCCGGGCACTATGTCAATTTAAAACACATTTGCTCAAACAGCTAAATGACTTGTTATAATGCCAAAAAAACCACATACCAACTAGAGATATAAAATAATTAAAACGGGCAAAACTATCATAGTGTGCGCTCCCACGACCAGCTAGGTTAGCCAAGAGCAATAGGGATCAAATGGCTTTAATAAAAATTAACGCCTGTCGCCAATTGCTCTGTAACTGCTCAATTTAGACGCATATTATGTCGGTTACAACCATCTATGTTTTTCTTTAATTTGAGTTTTCAATTTAAAACTATGTATGTAATAGGTAACTACAGTTTTATTGCGTTAGTAGGCCGTGGTACTGCGTGTGTTGATTGCGATTGGACTTAATTGCGCTTCGTCTTGTTTACCGTCAATGGCTTTTTTTTAAATCAATAATTATTTTTCGCAAAAAATGGCCAAACCACTTTCCATCGTGTACAAAATTCGAATTGTTTACATAATTGTTGATTTTTCAAAAACGGCTCAGCCGATTTCTGAAAAATTCAAATGTGACAACTTCGGAAGTATACCTTTTCGACCTAAAAAAGATTTTTTTGATACGGTTCACACTTCGCGAAATTGTCGTTAAACATACACAAAAAAACATGCAGACGAACATAGAACCTCCTCCTTTTTGGAAGTTGCGATCCAACTTAATTGCCCTTCGTCATGTTTACCGTCAATGGCTTTTCTCAAATCAAAAAAGCTTATACCATAATCTATCACCATTCTAAATGGTGGCAAACTACTCATACCTATATTGTATTCTAGAACATAACTTCTCATAAATACATGTTTCCTTTCAAGTAAGTTAAATAAGTACTTCATCTAATACTTAGAATTTAACATTGTAGCCTAAGAAGAGATTATAGAGACCTAAAAATCCATAATTACCCTGGCCACTACGTTTAAACATAAAAATTATAGTTAAACATCGCCATGAATCAATATAAAAAGTTTAGTTATTTCGTGGTCATCGCCATAATTCAACTATATTTTTAGTAGAGTAATTATCCTCCACAGACTCTGTGTCCATGTTTTTGAACTTTCGCGATTTGAACACATTATTATTATATACAACGGGACTAATCGTCGTAAATATCGGACTAGTCGTCACGGGTAGATGGGTAGACCACGACCGATGCAACTCGGTTGAAACGTCGGGATGATGAGGTGTTTATTTATCTCGTAATTTGAGTGCGCCATTAGTCCCGTAGTATATAATAATAATCTGTGTCCTTTTTTCCGTTTGCTTTTTATAGATTTCAGACTGTAAGAAAACTACTAAAATGTTCCAGGTGTTAGAACAAACAGAACAGCACCGACGGCTCGTGCTTACAAACATCGCGCGAGACATCAGCTCGTGGATGATGGTGGTGAGGAAAGAGAAGGCGATATACCACACGCTCAACATGTTCAGTATGGACATTGTCAAGAAGTGCCTCATAGCGGAGTGCTGGGTGCCGAGGAGTGATCTGCATATCGTTCAGAAAGCTTTGGATGACGGTGTGGTAAGTTGATTTTTATTGGCCTTGTATTATTTTATTCGCTCTGAGTGTTGATCTCTTTTCATTGCGAGAAACGCTAAGTCCATCATACTGGCCAAATGCCTGGAGATTTCACAACTTCACAAAACTTCGAAAGTATGATTTTTTTTCAGACATGCGCGTTTCTTCTACAAATTTTGCACCATTGGCTTAAAATTAACTGCTTTAAGAATCTCATTTTAATATTGCTCTTATTTTTACAATTATCTTGTTATCTTTGGTCAGTAATAGAACTAGATCCGCTGTAACGATCTCATACATCTCAATTCACAAATAAGTAAAGAAAAATCGTAATCAGTCGATTACGATTTTTCTATACTTATTTGCGGATTTATACATTAAATAATAATAATAAATAAATATTTGGGACATCTTACACACGGTCTCTGACCCCAAACTAAGCAAAGCTTGTGATATGGCTGCCAGAGACTGATATACTACATATACCTATTTTAAATACATATTTTTATAGATAGTACCTAAATAACACCCAGACACAGAGCAAACATCTATGTTCATCACACAAATGTTTGCCCTGGGTGGGGATCGAACCCACGCCTCTTTGACCCAGAAGTCAGGGTCACTAACCACTGAGCCACCGAGGCAGTCGTTCATTAATTCATTCATTCTAATTAAAATTCAGGATGCTCTTAAGCGACACTGACGTACACTCATCTTACACAAACGTACCTACTTCATTAAGGTGGGCATTCACGATGCGATTAACTGATCAGTTTTTCGCTTCATTCCAACTGGGAGCTCATTCAGGTAATAAAGTAAGTAAGTTCGTATAGGCCGGGTGGCTAGCCCTGGTGTCAGAGTTTTTAGGCCGCCTGAAGGTTAATGAAAAGGTAGGAATAGGTGAGTCACAATTTGAACCACTACCTGAAGTTTGACACACACGACGCGAACATCGCATCTGTTCATCAGATCAGCGTAGCGGGGGCCAAATGTAGTTAACCATTGCCGGTAGGTAGTTATTACAGAAACAAAATGGCACCTATCTTATTCAAAAAATATAAATCCTCGAAAAAGTTGATAGGAATCAAAGTTGTAGAAAACCAAATTTCAATTAACTTTGGTTCCAATAATTTGTCACGAAATATTGAAATAACACAAGTTAGTATTGAAGAAACAAAATGGTCTACCGATCTTATTAAAAAGATATCGATCCTAGAAAAAGTTGACGGGAATCAAATTTGTAGGAAATTAAATTTCAAACAACTTAGGTTCCGATTTTTCTCATTAAATATGGAAATAACATAAGTTATTGAAAAAAACAAACCTTTAGACCTTTCATAACTAGATGTAGACGTATATAATTATATCCTTACTAAGATTAAACTGAACAGAAGCTTGTTTCTTACCTAAACCAAACCAATATTCGATTCTACTTATTTACAGAAAGCTACAGGCAGCCTGATACCATCTTTCCTCCACTACGTGCCCACGAGAGAGATCCCTCCCACGTTCAACAGGACGAACAAATTCACGAGAGGCTTCCAGAACCTCATTGATTCCTATGGAATCGCCAGCTACAGAGAAGTCAATCCAGGTACAAAAACTTTCATGTGCTTACCATATTTGCGTTAGATATAAGCATATAAGAAACTTATGAAATGTATGAAAAAGTGTTGAAATGACACCATGAAGCAGCCAGGTTTTGTTTATTTCTTTGTTTGAAAATTTTAATTCTCTTCCCAATAGAGAAAACAACTCTGGTAATTTTGCGTTTAAGTATCTATTAATAAACCCGATCGCAAACGAACAACCATACAAAAAACGATGCATAGAAAAAGAAATAACAACTACTACTGTCTACTAGAGCTCGCATTAGTGGCGACTGTGATCTGTCAAAATTTGTGACTGAACGTGAAGCTTCCCAGAATCTCACCCCTCACCACCGTTCACTATGTGTGGTTGACCATGAATTTGCTACTGCACAACAACTCGCCACGTGATATGAGCCACCATTAAAATTGAATCGCATTGCGAGTTTGAAATTCATGAAGTGCATAATAACGTCGACGGCTGCAGCGTCACGCTTGCTTGCCCAAGACTTGTAGAAGTTTTAATCACATTTATTATTGTTTCAGCTCTGTATACGATCATAACATTCCCTTTCCTATTCGCCGTGATGTTTGGTGACGTGGGCCACGGCCTCATCATGTCTATCGCAGCCGCCATACTCGTCATCTTCGAGAAAAAATTCTCCAAAATCAAAACAGATAACGAAATCTGGAATATATTCTTCAGTGGGCGCTACATCATTCTTCTCATGGGACTATTCTCAATGTACACTGGATTCATATACAACGACATGTTTTCTAAATCGTTTAACATATTTGGGAGTAAATGGAAGAATGTGTATGATAACGACACTTTAAAGGATCACGCAATGCTAGAGTTGGATCCGGCGACGGCGTACGAAGGGGAACCGTATCCGTTTGGGATGGACCCAGTATGGCAGGTATACTTTTTACTAGCTTTATGTTTTGAATTTATGTTACGGAAGACTTATGACTTATATTTGTAATTATTCTAGAGCTGATGTTAAAGCTTTATGTTGTTACTCTGAGCTATGTAATTATTCTAAAGCATCATGTTAATAATTAATCGTTACATATGTAGTTATTTCTCTTTTCGGTTTAGATTTAAAATTTTAAATAAACATTTTATTTTTCAGTTTGCATCAAACAACATAATATTTTTGAACTCGTTCAAGATGAAACTATCGATAATATTCGGCGTGCTGCACATGGCCTTCGGTGTGACAATGAGTGTGGTAAACTTCAAGTAATTACTGTATTCATAGAATCTAACATTAAAGGTGGTCGTTCATTCGGAGCAATCCTGTAGGATGTAACAGTTCAGATCAGCCGTTTTATGGTTATGTCTCGTTTTATTTGTTATTGTGATTCAGCCATACCAGGTTGTTAAAATAAGTTTACACTTTTCACTCATTATTTTTAACAAGGTGCTCGGGTAAGCAAACAACCTTTAGCTCAGTTTATAGAAGTTTAAGTGCGACCAGTTACAAAACCAGATTAGATTTTGAAGAACAGCTAATATAACTTTTTGGGGTATCATCAAATTCATATTAGTTTTTAGAGCTCGTGTAATATTGCACTCTTTTCGCAATGATGAGAATTGTATCTGGCTTTTCTACATCACACACAAATACTCCCAATAAATGACCACCTTAACAGTGATATTGAATTATTTATTCCGCAAACAGGGCGTGTTGGTTATATAAATTTTACTTTTCAGTTTCTTCCGAAAGCCAGAGATGATATTCCTGCAGTATATACCGCAGATGCTATTTCTGTTGCTACTTTTTTGGTACCTTTGCATTCTGATGTTTATGAAATGGACGATGTACTCGGCTGATGCTACTGGTAAATATAACTTTATCCTCACCTTTTTAGTGGGCGTTTACTATTGGATAGACGTCTTCCAAAAAACTTATCGACTTGCGTCCACTGTATTCCTGTGAATCGCAATAGGTCGCATTTTCATGCTATCGCGAGATGTTTTACTCTATTTTTGATAAGCCATGATCTTTTAAGAGAGTTTCTAACCTACTTCAAAAAAGGAGTTCTTCTCTATTCGACTATATGTTTTTGCTACCTACGCGATTACTCCGTCAATAATGATCAATTTTTTTTTTGTTTGGTAGAATTGTTTGGTAATTCAGAGTTGTTTTTATTTAAATTTTATCAAAATCGGTTGAGTCGTTTCTGAAAAATCAACAATAATGTGAAAATAACTTCATTGATAATACAATGGTCCGTACGAACTGTTGGAATTATGTAGGTATACGTTCAAAGTCGGTTATACCATTTTCGACAAAAAATAATTATATTATTATGATCCCTGTTTAAAACTATAGATACTTTATAGACACTATCAGTGGTCTTCCTCTCATCAAATGTCAATGGTCTTCATAGCATCAAATGATAACTACACAGTTTCTGTAGATGCAATAGAAACTAACAATTATAATTGGAATGTGTCTTTGCGGTTACGACTACCAGTCATAAAACGGTCTTACCTACAGCCAGTGAGTTTAAGTGAAACATAGTTTTTTTTTTAAGTACACTAAAACTACGTAGTATTATGATATCTTCTTGGTTAAATCACATGGTCTACCTACTAATATAAGAGCTATTTTAATTTTAATATTATTTCTTTTAGATCCAGCATCAGGCACGTCATGCGCGCCATCAGTGCTCATCATATTCATCAACATGATGTTGCTGAAGAAGTCTGAAGACAAGCCTCCCTGCAGTGCGTTCATGTACACAGGCCAGGAGGCCGTGCAGCAAACCTTCCTGGCTATCGCCTTCTTGTGCATACCGGTCATGCTGTTTGGGAAACCTGTGTACTACATGCTGGCAGCTAGGAAACGAAAGGTAAGACCAATATCTAGGAAAAAACAAAACCCTTTCACATAATTGTTAAGATACAAGTTCCATACTCATAAAAAGCGTTTTTTTTTAATTTGGCTCATGGACATGGTTAAGTCGAAATAAATTAATTTACACTGCTGAATCTTTTTCAAACGATTCTACCTCTATAAATGCAAAAAAGAGCTTATATTTCAATCTGAAATCGAGCGTGGTGGATATGGCTCTATCGCTTTTCGTCGCAGATATGTTTGTGTTCACTTGAGTTATAAAAATCCGGCACAATACGTACTATGCGATCAAGTATATTACGACTATCTTTGTCTCTCCAGCAATACCAGCAAGGCGTGGAAGGCGGCGAAGTAGAAGCAGACCCTCATGGCGAGGGCATGGGCGAGATCCTCATCACGCAAGCCATCCACACCATCGAGTACGTGCTGGGCACCGTGTCCCACACTGCCTCGTACTTGCGGCTTTGGGCGCTGTCCTTGGCACACGCTCGTGAGTATAATATCTTTTAGTGCTTGTTCCAAGGTGTTGCTTTGCAAAGTACACGGACTTGCAGAGGTTGGACCCTCGTGGCGAAGGTATGGTTGAGACACTCATTGCGCAGGCAATACAGGCCGTAGAATACGTGTTGCATACAGCCTCGTACCTACGGCTCTTTGCGCTGTCATTGGCACACGCTCATGAGTATAACTTTAAGTGCTTTTTCTTATACAACGTGTTTCTTTGTAAAGTAGGTACCTACTTATACCTTCACCTCACGGCGAGGGCATTTTCATCACACAGTCGCACTCCACTTTGTATCTGCGACCATAGACGAATTTGTATAATATTTCGTATTTGCTGCGACGCTGGGCGCTGTTCTGTTTGCACATGTTCGTGAGTTTTCTGGTTAGCAATTCTGAAAGTTTGAGGGTCAGAGAGAGAAGATCTTCAATGTTCCACCTTATTCATCATCCGTTTCTGTCGCCGGTGTAATGTCTTCCACAGCAGTGCCAGCAGCACGACGCCGCTGTCGCAGAACGTTTTTTACTTTTCACTGTGTTTTGCATGGTTTCTGAATCTTTTTCGAAAATAAACTTAATTTACGGAATGTCTTTGCTGTAAAAAAAAAACTAAAAAAAGGCTTTGTTGGAAATAACTCTCTCATATTTTTTTGTACAGAGTTATCAGCGGTGTTGTGGCAGCGAGTGTTACGCATGGGCCTGGGCGATTTCAGCGTCGGCACAGTGGCCATGCTGTACGTGACATTCGCCGCCTGGGCCTTCTTCACGCTCGCTATACTTGTACTCATGGAAGGACTATCGGCCTTCTTGCATACCCTACGATTACATTGGTGAGTCTTAGAATAAACAGTAAAATGATTGTAGCATGACGTGAGCTGACTGCTATGGCCTTGTTGTACCTACGAGTACTACGTGACATATGGTAGGTACGTGGGCTTTTTGTTACGCGCGCTCGGCACGCACGTTTTTATTGGTAAATACTCGTATGTTACCAGGAATAGTACAGTGATTAGGTAAAATGTTGGTACAGTGTCCTTACTGTGCGTACATTTGACGTCTGGGCTTTGTTCACGCACGTTCATTGAAAAGTTTAGCTTTCATGCCTACACTATGATTACACTAACTTAAATATTTCTTTCCAGGGTGGAATTCATGAGCAAATTCTACGATGGTCAGGGGTACGTGTTCACACCATTTTCTTTCGCCATTATCTTGGAACAAGACATTGACGACGACAAGACTCCCCTCGTCGAACCTAACGGGACATCATCCCCCGAGTGACCTGAGAGTAACCTTAGTTGACACCATGACTCAAAAAACTAACAAAATTAGTTGAGCAGTTGAAACGGATTATACCGGTAGACAGTTGTTTTTCATGACAACGATTTTGTTTAAAGTATCAGCTTTAGATTAGGAATAGACATAAATAATTTGATACAAAAATTAGGGCACGCGCACACTCTGTAAAGTATTCGTAAGTTTGAATATTAGATGATAATTTTTGCTATGAGTGCCTATAAACACATGGGGCCTTGAATATAGGACATGAATGTCATAAAGAACACAGTTGAACAATTATTCTAATTATTATTTACGAAGATATTTTTACTAAAATTGTTCTAAGGAAAAACATTACAAAATATATTCCCAGACATAAAAAAAATACTGTACTATTTTTGCACGCGATAGCATGTGACAATCAGAAAAAGTATCAATTTTAATATAAATCAATCTTTTGTGATAGAATTACAAAAGTTAAATCACAATAATAAGATATATTATTATAACCAAAAAATACTATATTAAATATAAGTGAGATTATGAGATTTGTTATTAGTTTTTATTTTTATTAAAATTTAGTGGTTTTAGATTGCAAAGCAGTGTGCATGGATACCAAAATTATTTAAAATTGTTTTAGAAGTACGAGTAAATTGTAGAAGTTAAGTTTGAAATGTATTATCAAAGTTTTATCGCATGGCTACATTACCCATAATTAAGGTATTAAAAGAGATAATTTGGTAAGCCTGGACCAAAAAAATTTGAGAAATATATTGCACTCTTGTTTATTACACAATGGTCTAGTCATATCAAATCTGTTTACATAAGTAGTATTCAGTCTGTAGCGCATCACACCGCTTTTCTTTCTTCTCTCTTCATATTTTTCATATCTTTTTAATGTCTGAAATATGACTATAAAACAATTTACAATATACAATACCAAATCGCACGACATCGTGCCGTCTCACTCAAACTGTTCAAACTTTTTTGGTTGTGAGAGATAACACAAACATAATATCATGCGTATATAAAAATGAACATTCGAAAAGGTCCTTGCATTCAAAGTGTCCATTATTTTATGTGCAAATGCTATTGTGTTATAAAATACAGTTCAGTTTATCCTAGATTCAGTATCAAATTTTACTTTTTTTCAATCAAAAAAAAATTTTTGATTTCAAGACCTTACTAAATCAAATTGAAAATCACTTTGAGGTAGGCACAGCCTATTTCCTTTATTGTTTGGGAATCACATTGGAAAGCGTTCTTGATATATCAAAATAAAATACTGTCTACATGAGTATTGCGTATCCTAGTCATAGAAATAGCTTGAAACGTTAAGCAATAAATGCGCAAGCGAGTCGAGCTTAGAAAACTTGTCCTCAAATATAATTTAAAAAAGAAGCTCAAAAGATACCAGAAAAAGATCAGCGGTGTGTATTTGCGGTAAAACTTGAACTAATCGTTAGCCAAAGAATTGTAGTTCATTTTATCTAGTTGTTTATTATTTTTGTGTGTAAATAATTATTATCTCTACTACTGTTAGTGCCTTCAACTTCGATATTAGCATGTAAGTAATTATAATTACTTTTTAAACGTTTAAGGAATGTTCCATCTGTTTTCATTAAGTTATATTTCGAAAATTTTTAAATTTATTTTTGTTAAAATATTTTATTTTCATAAATATTTGTTTGTCGTTATATATTTTTGAAATATCTTATAAATCTAACTGCCATTATACCTTTTATTATTTTCTTATTTTTGCACTAATATTAAACGGACCAAAATGTGGCCTTAATAATTTAATTTAAAAACATATCAATTATTTTGCATGAACTATGGTTATGAGAGATTAAAATCGATTGCAGCAATTTGATAATGTTCTTTACTAAAGCGTTGTTACTAAAGCTTTACTAAAGCGTTGTAGGTTTCCATAGCAAACTAAGGCTTAGGACTCACGAAGCAGTTTTTAGCCGCGCCTGCCGTGTAGTGCCTATAGAATGCAGATAAGTATATATTTGTACCGGATCTCTACATTGACACTGAGTATTCTCTGAATAGGTTAATTTAACTAGGTTGTCCCTACAGCGGCCTACTTGGTTCCGGAGCCGATAAGTTGGCCACGGGAGGTCACCGCCTGCCGGGAGTTGTTCGGAGGGTATTACGTAATCGGCTGGTGAGGCAAGTATATCTCTCCATTCTCTAAGCGGCTCGAGAACGCTCAGTGTCGATGTGGAGCTCCGGTACAAAACATGCTGCACCTGTTTTCATGCCCTGAGTCGCTAACCTGTACTTTCCAAGACCTGAACGACGCATCCCCTCGTGGAGTATATGTGGCAAATTACTGGTAAAAAGTCTTATGATGTCTGGATCATCGACACGACGAAGAAGAAGTCAATTTTTGTAAAAAATGTAAGCGCAGATCTCACAACGCGTTTTATGCCCGCGGTGTGTGGGGTACAAAAAAAACTGCACAGTTCGCCACTGCGGCGGGCACGGGATTAAAACCGCTCCGTGAGTTCTTAGCTTTTGGATATCAAGCTCATGACGTCACGAAGCTTTTGAAGTAGAATTGGACAGGTAGATAAGACAAGGTAAATCATCCGTTGGCGTCAATTCTGAGTAGGGAACTCTATGAGAATGGCACGGCATGCACTTGACAGATTTTTAACATTTCAATCAATCATATTTTACCTTGATGCGATGTTTTAATACCTCTACAAAACAGACACAAGATATTAAATACACTAAATTTACACAAGCATTGCTTTAGTCAGCTTTTATAGCCAAAAATAATCAATAGAAATACACTTGTATTTGCAGATTACCACCATTCCTCAATAAAGTATAAAAATTCACGGTTGTTATTTTATTTCCAATGTTACAAAAATACAAACAGTTCCAGGTATAGGCTGCTATACTGCTGTGGCACATCACTATTTTTGGTGTAAAATAATGAAGGAACTCTAACCGCAACATCTTCAGAATCATTTTTCACGTTTTACATTTATCGGATGTATTAAATGATAACTCATTTTCAATTTCTCTTAGATTTAGAGAGCTACATCTCTATAAAAGAAAGGGCCAGGGCTGAACACCAAACAAATACAATCCAATACACATTACATATTTACATCAAATACTCATGCAAACTTGAATCGATTTAAGGTGAGGATAGAGTACCGAGTTGTATGGTTACATCACTAGTTACGTCCCGAAGACAAATGTCAAAACGGGCCTTTTATTTTGTGATGACTTTATTCTGTGTTTATTACCATAGAGGAATTAATAACTACGTTAGATTTATTACTTTAGTTTATTACAGATATCTGTGACTTTTATATACAGATATATGTGACTTTTAAGGGGCCACTACCAGTTGCTGTATATAACAAAGTACTCTGTGCCGTGCACCCACTGGCCTCACCCACCGATGGGTGTAGGGATAATTTCTGTTAACCCGTATACCCACTGCGTCAAGGTTGGATTTAATTATAAAAATATCGATTAAAATTTTAAAATGAAAAAGTAGGTACTTTTGGCCGAACCAAAACGAAGTAGCGTTGCAATTTACGATCTTCTTATAAACAGCAGTTCATGCAGTTAAAAGAATAATGGAAGACTTGCCTAAATAAAAATGACAGAACAAATTAAAAAAAAGACAATCGTGAACGAGCATCATGTACCTGTATAATATTTTAATGATACTCGTAAAAGAAGTAGTAGCGTCTGAGCGAGGTTTTCTAATAATTTGATTATACCAGAGGCTTAAAAGGTTATAGTAAAAAAAATAACGTGCTAGCAAATCGATAATATTTTTTATTAAAACCTTATCTACATTCGAATAGTCCAACAACACAGCACAACGCTAAAACACTGAATTTACGCACACTAAACAATATCAGTAGTTTTAATTTGATTAAATCAATATTAGTACATCACTTATTATATTTTAAATCACTCCTTTACAAAATTAGGCATGAAATATACAAGGTTATTGGTAATAAATTAGCATCCTTTTCAGGGCATATTTTGTACATTTAAAAAAACAACTTTCGTTCTAGAGAACTTTTTCAAATCTTAACATATTTCCAAAAAAGAAAATGTTTAGTTTTTGTGGGTCTTTCTAACACTTCATAACTCTAGGACACCCGCTTCATTCATCTACATATAGTTAACAGCGCGTAGTTTCGTAGCACAGCTACGACGACCTTGAGTTGTCCCGCAGGGAGGAGGGCGGCAAGGAGGAGGGGACAAAATTATCTAAAACATACTAATACACACGTCTGATTCACGATTCTATGCCTCAAAGTGCGCACGCGTCTTTTACATAGAGTTATGGTCAGACCGGTAATTGTTTTTAAATTGTGTATGGAAGAAAATAAATACGAATTTTCAGAAGTCATAGAAAGAAAAAAAAAATGTTACGGTGTACAGAGTATTCGTATTTACAGAATATATCATATGTTATTCGGTATACAGCTAAGGGATTCTAATTGATAACCAGTAACCCTGTATATGTTCAACCTATACTGTCTACGCCTATTAATTTTCAACTCTTCTGCCATAGTATTCATCTTTATAAAAACAATGAAAATGCAGAATAAAAATACCTTCTATAAATTCTATAAGTGTTACATCAGTTTGAGAGATACGACGTGTTTTTGGAGCCAGCAAAAATATGTTTTATTAGCAGTTTGTTTAAATATAGATATTTCATTTAACTAACATGATTAGAATGTATATTATTTTTAAAAAAACAAGATTATTACTATTAGCCTAAGCAGCATTAGGATTATGCAACCATAAATACAAATATAGTAATTTTGCCAGCTTCACCCGTCACATATCATAAGCTTACCATCGAATACTTAGCTACTCTAATGAAGTCAATTCTAATGTATCATTTCCTAAACTAATATGTTTGACCGCTTTAAAATTATCACATTGAAAGTAAAAAGCGTAGTTTCATAATTCTGAAATTAATTTAGAAAACGATACAACAGAACCATCTTTAATGCCTCACTAAACGAAAGGCACTGCTCCAGTACTCTACATTACTCTTAGATTTTGTTACCACCACAAACCTGAACTTGTAAAATCCAACTTAAAAAACGGCTATCGAATTTTGGTTTCTGAAGCTTGATTTTTCATTTCAAATGAACTCGACGTTGATTGCGTTACACCTATCCAAGGAAGAGTCTGCTACAAAGATGTTTTGCTAATTGCCTCATTCTTTCCATAAAAAATCCTCAATTGTGACAACAACCTATTTATTTGGTATGTTTCCCATATTCTAACTGCCGACATAAATATATGCAACTTGGTATAAATTACAATGGATACAAATTATAAAACATTAGAACACTATGTAACATAAATAAATTACATCTTCGCCCGTTTCAATTCAAGTTCTCGAGTGACACAAAAGTGAACATTCGCATCACAATAGTAATGCCTTTAAAGTCCTTACACCACAATATCAAATCACCGTCTGTCCAACTCCTCGTACTAAAAATCTCTTATTGTTTACGCAATATCGCATAACTAACAGAGAAATCAGAGAATACGACGTAGTTCCCATCATTTTAAGACAACTGAAATAAATATCGCTCAAATTTTTCATGACCGTATCTACAGTAACAAAAGAGCATCAACCATACGCAACTATGTACATTCTGAGCCCACCCTACAAGGCACCACCAAAGTCTTTAGGTTCACTAAAAATTTCGTCCAAAACCCGCGTTCCTTAGGTTTTAAGTCTCTGGAGCAGCGCCCTGAGCGCCCAGGCTCTGCGCTAGGAGCAGCCATGCTTTTGCATCCAGTTGTTGTATCGGCCGACGTCGGCTTCTGTTACTGTGCGCCTCGTCTTTTCCATGGCAGCGAGGAGATCGGCGTTGGACACTGGTGCTTCCAGCTCTGCACGCTTGAGGCGGCGGATTTGGTCGGGACTCTTGCCAGCGATCTTGCGACGCATCGTCATCATTGCTGCGTCTCTGCGAATCGTATGTACATAGTTCTGTTTAAGGAAAAATGTTATCTGAGCTCTTGGGCGCCGGGGGTGCAGATTCACCTACCTAGAAATGATTCTGGCGGCGCCCGTGACTCGAGCTAAATTGCAAAGTTCAAAGACTAAACATTCATTTTCACAATCATGAAGGTAGATTTCTACTTTTTCAAAAGATTAACTATTATATACTAGCGGCGCCCCGCGGTTTTACCCGCGTTGTGCCCGTTCCCGTGGGAATTTCGGGAATTTTTATACAAATAAACCTTTCTCTTGAATCACTCTATCCATTAAAAAAAACCGCATCAAAATCCGTTGCGTAGTTTTAAAGATTTAAGCATACAGACAAACAAACAAGCAAATAAATAAACAAACGAAAATAGCGACTTTATTTTATACTATGTAAGGATATATAGAAGATTATTATTTTCTGAAAAAGTTTATCGCTTAAAAAATTGTACGGAGAAGGTAAACCTTCTATGTACAAAACTTATGTAACTTTTACGTACACTAGTAAAATATGGGAATTCAATTTAATTCGCAAATATATAAGTAGTAAATTCTAAATTAATGTACGCAGCGTACCTGCATAGATTGCAAATATCTGAGCCACTGTAACCTTCAAGACGCGCCGCCAGTTCTGTGAAGATCACATCATCAGCCAACGTCACTTCACGTAGGCAAAGCTTCAGCAGTTTGGTTCTTGTTGCCTCTACAACAAATATAACGGAATAGAATAGTTCTAATCAATATTTTGATCCTAATAAAATATCGGTAGGTACAGAATGGGGCTATTGTGGTAGATACGGCCCAATCAGGTTTCGTGGGCAGGCCTACGTTCTGCAGTGGACTATAAAAAAGGCTGGTACAGGTTACAGGTAAGTACAGAATGATCGTTAATCTTCCTTTTTAACCCCCGACGAAAAAGAGGGGTGTTATAAGTTTGACGTGTCTGTTTGTCTGTCTGTCTGTCTGTGGCATCATAGCGCCTGAACCACTGAACCGATTTCAGTTTAGTTTTTTTTTGGATGAAAGGAGACTTAATCGAGAGTGTTCTTAGCTATGTTTTATAAAAATCGATTGAGCCGTTTAAGAGTTATGGTGGGTTAAAGTGGGGATGGAAGAACTAAAATTCTACAAATGTGCCCAAAATGGTTGTCAATTGAAAGTTTGTTGTCAAATATTTTTGTGTCGGGGGTTTTTTAAATTAGGTATATTATTATCTTCGGTATATCCTCATTAATTAATACAGAGCATTTCTCAACATTCAGTCAAGGCCTACCGATACCTGCTTAATTCTTCCGACAAGATGTTTACTAGCCATCGGCTAGTCGAGAGCAGATGTAATGAATAAGATTTCTGATTGCTGCTGCAAAGATTTGCAGCCTTACTAAACCGCGCTTTGTTAACGTGTATTCAGATAATATTATGAGAGATATTTTCACTTTTTGTTTAAAGTATCCTATACTGGTTCAACATTGTGACATCGTAAGTATTAGGTATGTACCCACCATCGGGAAGACCGATATAGATTCGCTTCTCGAATCTTCGTCGAAAGGCCTCATCAATATCCCAGGGGTGGTTGGTAGCTGCTAGTACCATCACAATCTTATCCTGATTACTGAAAATAACCAATAGACATTTTTATCAAAATGTAGTGACAGTTTTTTTTTTTCACATATATTACATAAGCATGTACAAATTGGTACATATTTTTGACACAAAAAATATATTCCTGAGACTACCAGCTTTTGTCGAAACTGATTTTGCTTTTGTAGACAAAGATTAGCTTGAATTTTGCCATGTATACAGGGTTACTGGTAATCAATTGGAATCCTTTTAGTTTAGGGGCTTATTCTATATTTCAAAACTAACAACTTTTGTTCTACGACTTTTGTCTAGACTAAAAAATAAATAAACAGCTGTTCCACACATTTTGTCGGAGGTTTACGATATTTATCTATGGAACTGCATTTTTTTTTATGTAAGTCGTTGAACATAAGTTGTTAGTTTCAAAACTAACAACTTATGTACTTCAAAGTACATACTCGTAATAAGCCCCTAAAAGGGTGCTAATTGATTACCAGTAACCATGTATAGTTCAAAGGTCGGAGAGTGACATAGGCTATTTTACCCCGGAAAATACAACTATAAAATACCCGGAAAATACGGATAGCACAAAAGTTAAAATATTACGCGGGCGAAGTCGCAGTAAAAGGCTACTTATAAATATTTTTATGATGATTTTTCGTGGTCTTACAAGGCAGCAGCTAGTCCATCCATTTGAATAAGTAGTTCAGCCTTGAACCTTCTCGAAGCTTCATGTTCCGTGTCAGCTCCTCGTACCGCACACAGGGAGTCTACTTCGTCGAGGAATATCGTACTCGGCGCATAAAACGACGCCTGAAATTTAAAGAAAAATAGAAAAAGACATTGCAAAGATCATAAGCAAAAAGAAAAACTTAAAAGAGAGTACCAATGGCAGAAAAAGCATATGTTTATATATTCAACACTTGTCTATGGGGGCAGAATCTGGGCGTATCTTTACAACTTTGGTGCTCTCAGAGATAAGCACTGACAAAATGTAAGCATAATAAGTCGGTTTATTATTATTCAGGACTTATCTATGCGTGCGTCAAAGTTTTAAAGATGCGCCTAGATTCTGCCCCCATAGACAAGTATTGAATATATAAACCGACTTGTGCTTACATTTTGATCTCACTACTTTTTACTGAAGAATTGTTGCTCGACTTGTTGTACTTTTTACATGCCATGTTTTTGTTGGGATTGATCTTACCATAAGCATGATGACTTAAAAAATATAATTAGTCCGTCAGATAGACTTTCTAAAAATATTAGACACGTATTTTTTCTTTTTTTGAATAAACAAAAATTGATGAAGATATAGTCCATCAAAGTTCCGCGTGACGTCACTAGTGCCATACTAAAGTATTGACTTCTGTAAGCAGTGACGTCACGACTCCCACTCCCAAACTTTAACAAGGTTTATCTTTGTCATTTGTTGTTTGGTTGACAAAAGAAAAAATACTTGTCCTATAATTTTTAATAATCTAACTAAAGGATTATGTAATATAAATTATTAATAAATTATAATTACGGAAATTATAATAATGATTGTTTTAACCGGTCATCATGCCCATTATGGAAACAACACGTAGGTAATCTTGACGTAATCTTACCATATCAAACAACAGCCTGACCAGTTTCTCCGAGTCCCCCCGGTACTTGGAGGTGAGAGTAGCAGATGACACGTTGAAGAACGTAGTCCTGCACTCCGTAGCCACCGCTCTAGCCAGCAACGTCTTCCCCGTACCAGGTGGCCCCGTCAGCAGTATGCCTTTCCACGGTCTTCTGATGCCCTGGATATTAAGAACAAACTCCTGTTTGTAGTTATGTATCATTGATTACAATTACCAATTACCTAATCTCATTGTATTCTTCAACATTTCCTGCAACTTTTACACAAACAGCGAAAATTTAAGTTCTTTAATTAATACTGTACTTTCTATGACTTATAATATACCTAAAATAAATACCTGCAATAAATTCTGGAGTAAATAGATGCTTTTCCAGTTTATTGTATGCTTTTCTAGATTTTAAAATTTGTTTGGCCTTGAACCCAATGTGATCTTTAAAATGTAAATATAGTATGAAAGAATATATTAATTTTTGAAATTTGACATTTTGGGTAGCCTCTGTACTGTTGTGTCCTTATTTTAATGGTTTTCTGTTTAGTTTTAGTTTTCTGTTTAGTTTCCTGTGTGGAAATGAAGTGATATAAATAAAAATTATATCACTTCATTTCCACACAGGACCCCTGTGTGCAATGAGTATTAGCACATGCTATCACAAATTGATGTAAAATCATGGCTTATTTTGACGCCGACTATAATGCATGCATTACCATCAGTTACATGGTCATAACCATTACTGCACCTGACAATTGCGGTGCACGTGATGTGACCTTATGTCACGCAATAAACACATATAAAAACGTAAATATCACATAACTAGGTATAATTTTCATTTTACTTATTCAAGTGTCTCAGCAATTTCGTTAAAATTTTGTACTTTTTTTAATTAATTAAAATAAACTATGTACTCCATTCACTCGTAAAATTTAATACATTTACGGTTTAAATTTTCAACACATTTTCTTTGCCATTAAATAAACGAAGTCAAGAGAAAATTGCGCCGACCCAATTTCTTGACCACAATACATAATAGTTGCAAATTCTAAAAATCATTAGTGGCGTTACAGCAACAAAGGGTAAATATAAGCTAACCGCAAAGAGATTGTTATCGTGCACTCAAATCGGCCATATAAAGTAGGTGCTCAGACTAGACTCAGTAAAGGGGCGTATTTCCAGCATTCAAGTCAAAAAATGCGTTCTTATAAAATAGTCAAATCAAGGTTAGATCAAGGACACCTTTAAAGGTTCCTATAACAAGGCCTATTAAGAGAATGAAACGCCACTCACCTTGAAATAATCGGGCATAACCAGCGGTAAGACCATTGCCTCTTGTAGCACTGACTTCGCGTCATCCAGTCCGACAACATCTCGCCAGCGTACATCGGGATTCCTCTGCAATATATCTCTTTCCAGCGTTTCTACTAAGTGTAGTTCGTATCCCGTAGCATCAAAAACTTTCTCGTCTTTCTCAAATATCGTAACGTCAGCACCTTCGTTGGGCACATCAGATTTTCTTACAATCGGTTTGATGGGAACAAGTTGTCTTCTGTTTACTCTGCATGATCTCTCGACAGATCTGGCTTTTCTCCCGCTGCCAACTGAGGATGAAGTTGATGAGGTCTTACGAGGAGCTATGGAAGGTAGTGTCGGCTGTATGTCGGGATCGCGACGGCGAAGGCTTCCCGCCCATTTTTCCGTTGTAGGATCTGCTGGTTTAGTATGATCTGATGGTTGCTCATGGAAATAAGTCGCTTGGGTTGGCTTTACCACTGAAACAAGGAATGTAGACCTTTGTAGATACAATTTTTGTTAAGCTCGAAAGTTATAAAGCGGTTGCAATTGAGAATACAAAACCACAAGTGACATTTCACAAAGTCTTGGATGGAAGTTGAAATTTTGTAAGCATGCATTACTTTGAGCTACCTTCCTTGTTATATGGTTCAGTATCGTGTAACGCAAGTATTCATAAATAATAGCTTTTACGTGCCAAGGTTGACTAGGCAGTTATCAGATGAAAATTTTGTGTTGGCTCATTAATCATTCTGAAGTAGGTTTTTAAGTTTACTAGATACTGACCTTGTGTGGGAGGATGCCTGGTGCCTGTGGCTACGTGTGTATCTGAATGTTGCTTGGCTCTTTCTCGTCTAGTTTCGCTCTTTTCAGTTTTTTCATTCCGAAGACCGTCTCTTGGAGGGTCCTGGCCACCGGAACGAGATTCGTTGTTCCGCCGAGTGGTCATCCGCGCGAAGCCAAACGGCTGCAAGCTCTCCCCCATCATACGGTCCATCATGCGTGCCATGTGATGGAAGCCTGTTGATGGACTGGAAAAAACACAGCTCTATAGTTCACATATAATATCAATTATTAAAGTCATAGTATCACATAAAGATCAAATAATCGAGTATTAAGGATATTATGGAACGTTAAAACTATCGATTTTCAGGTAGTTACTGGAAATAAAGAATACTTAAGCAATTATATTGTTTTCTAATGAGAAAATTGCTTAATCGATAAAATTATGACGCCGGCGTAGCTTAATGCATAGCGCAACAAAGTTCATAGAGTACCGATATGCAGCATGGTATGTACTTCTAAAGTGACCAGACGGCGGTAAGGCACTAAGAAGAACGTTTAAAAGCTAGATGTTGTATTATTATAAAATTTGAACAATTAGTCATTACACTTTGTAAATTTAAAATGACATTCGTAGGTATGTTCTTTATGACGAGTATAATAAGGAAGGACACGATACTCTCAGAAAAATTGTAGCTAATAAAGTTCTCGGACATTTTAATCAGAATCCAGGCAATTGCTGAATAAAACAGTCATGAAGCACTAATCCGCTCAATTAAAGACGTCATGACAGTTGCTGATCTTTTTCTTCATTGCAATTTAAGATGCTATTTTTGTCAGCTTTGTAAAAAAAAAGTCAATTTAAAAGACAATCAACAAATAAACCAAATTGAAGATCTGAAAATAACCGAGAAAATATATGATACGATGATGATGCAAATCATTGCACAAAGTAGGTACAAAGTAAGCAGACGACCTAATATCGCAGAAAGCTCTGGATGTCCATCTCTCTGGATACTCTCATCTGGTTTTAATAATAAAGATTTAATAATAAAGATTTAATTTAAAATTCATGAGGCCGACCTATATTTAACAGTATTGTATAAGCAAAAACCAAAACACGACACATTCTTCTTCTGGTACTAACGCAATCTCCTTAAAAAAAATCTTCAAGCCATAGCTTTATTAACATAAAAGCAAATGATTATGATTCTTAATAAAAATAACTATCACTTGTCGAAAAACATAGGTACTAACTACGAAGTAGACATGAGATCAAAACTTTCTTGAATGAAAAAACCTCCACCTCATGTTCACTTCTTGGCTTAGTTACCTATACCTACTTAGCTTTTAGATACCTATCTACTTTACAGAACTGTAACTTTAACCATTAGCATACAAACCATGAAAATACTGCTATAAGTGCCTCTGTACGTACCCAAAAAATGGATCATGGTTAAAGAACTGTCCGATTCCTCGGATGTTTGGTATCAAGGTATCTCCGAAGCCGAAATCCATTTTTCTCGCCAAAAGTCTTACAGCATTTAGGTACATGTGGGTGTTGGAAGTGTACTGAAGGTTTTTGTATTCACGAAATCATAATTTTTTCTATTTAAATTGTAGCTTTGCTGGTCTTGTTTGATGGAAAGTTGTGTGCTATTTGACAGGTTTGTTTAGTGACTGTTGCCATGGTTACGTTTGCGGAAACCACGCTGACCGCAAGATTCGTGCGTTTACTTTGACAACCTTATTTCTGCTTCTGTCAAGATACTAACACAAATGAAATTCGACCTTAATACCAACACATTACAGGTTACGAAGATAATGATGATTGCTGTTGAGGTAGTAAAAGAGTCGATTAAGGTCCTTGACTGGTCTACTTTTTGGTGAACCTCGTTAATGAATATAAAAATGTGGGACTGTGAACTACCTACAATTATACTAGAAATTACCCTTGATTACAAAAATAATAATAATACATTGTAACTTGAGTGAGGTCATCAAAACAAAGCTTTTTCATAATAATAAAATGAAAGGTTTGAAAATATATTAATACGTGATGACGCATCTCTCCAAACACTGTCCTCAATTGTAAAGGTGATGCATGACGATAGGGATACTGGCGTATTGTATTAATATATTTTGTTAGCTTTAATTTTGACGTACCAGAGACATGATATACATAATAGCGCATTTTTTGCGCCATGTTTCTCTCCGCACACCTCGTAATTTGGTAAAGTCTGGTGAACTCGAATAACTTCTGATACAGAGGGTATAAGACATCATGATGCGACCGTGAGGCATGATCAGGCATGTGTCGTGATTTGCATTACGTGTTCCTTAGCTAAATAGTTTCTAAATTCAATGATAACGTCATGCTCTTTATAAATAATGTAGCAACCGAGAAGAGTAACGGCCAAGCTCCACCTAGGTGGGACATAGCAGGTTAGAGTGTACATGTCCGCTTTACTTCACACAGTTCTGATTATCTTCACCCATCTGAGTTTAAATCGGCACAGATCTGCTTTGGTAGAGCCTGGACGGTAGGCTTCATTCTACCTTTTTGTAAAGAAATGCCTAAAAATCACAATCAAAGGCTGACATCAAAATTGCAGAGTAATCGAACTCTGTTTACCCATTGACTGAAGCAGGGTAAACTTGACAGCTGCTGCTTCCCTGCCGATGTAGGGCAAAGGTCAACGGCAAGACCCTCTAACGTACCAACTGTTACATTAACTGTGTCTCCAACCTGAGAGGTCGACAACCGCGACACTTCCCATTCATATAAAATGCAATCGATATATGAAGATACCCAACTGTTGATACTGGAAAATAAGTAAGTTTCTAGGGCAATTCATACTATACCCCAGTAATAGCTCACAGTGTATGTATATGTTATAGCAGTATTGAATAGGGACGTATGTCTTGCTTTCAGATCATTGAACCTTGTAAGGGTTTATAACAAACTAAGACAAGCACCAGACCCCGCCAGTCACTGATGCAGTTGCAATCCGCGTCCATTAAATGATTTTAGGGAGCCGTAATTAACATAGAATATTTTTTATACTACACCTGCTCGGAAAGTACCTTGATACTTTATCAAATTTACGGTAGAAAGTACGTCATTGCATATCGAACAAATATGCGGGAAGAAAACGCATCTGAGCGGGAGAGAAAAGTGTATGAAAATCCATTTCTTATGTGGTTTTTCTTTTTTAATTTTGGGTAAGACTATGCGCTGGTATCCTAAATATCAAAAGCCAAAAAGTTTTTACAGTGAGTTTTTATCTCCAAGTTCGCAAAATGACACTGGCCACTAGCTGTGTGTTGGATGGTGTCAAACAATTTGAAAAAAGAACATGTGAAAATTGCAGACGCCATTGGCGCCATTTTCAAGTGTTACATTAACTGCAACAATTTTAATATAAATTTCAATTAGTAAAGATTTTGTTTTTTATTTTCCTCGTAGGTGTAGTATAAAGCACTATGTATCACTCGAGAGAAAGTGCGATTCCCGATCTCGGGTGTTTTAAAGCCCTCGCCTACGGCTCGGGCTTCAAACGACACCCTCGACGGTAATCGGTCACTTTCTCCTCTCGGTGAACAATGTACTATTTATGTCAATATTCCAATGGAACAGTAAGATAAAGAAATGGGTATAGGATTATACAACGCAATTTTAGTAAAATTGTAAGATGAAAAAAATCCCTGTGTTTTGTTTTTAGGGTTCCGTACCCAAAGGGTAAAAACGGGACGCTATTACCAAGACTCCGCTGTCCGTCTGTTTGTCTCAGGTCTGTATCTCATGAACCGCTATAGCTAGAAAGCTGAAATTTTCACAGATGATGTATTTCTGTTGCCGCTATAACAACAAATACTAAAAATATAATAAAAATAATCTTTAAGGGGGAATCCCACACAAAAAATCTATTTTTAGCTGTTCTTCGCTCGATATCAAAAATGGTAACTGGTAGATGCTTGAAATATTTACAAAATATTTAGCTGCACGCCTAATTTAAAACAATAATTTGAAATTTATTTAAATATGTAATCAAATTAAAACAAAATAAATATTTAAGGAGGGCTCTCATACAGTACTGAACCCTTCATGCGCGAGTCCGACTCGTACTTGGCAGATTAGTATAAAATAGTAAAATCATAAGACCCCAAAAGTTGTTCATACCTTGTAGGTGATAAATCTTTTCATTGGCTATTTTTAGTTATGGCTAAATTTGATGGCCTAACGGAGACGTATCACTTTACACATGTCATGGGCAAGTGGATAATCGGTGATAATGAAGCGAATTGGCTATATAACGCCTACAAGTCGTTTGGATTGAGACGAACGAAGGCGTGGGTGACATCCGCGGATGGACAAAAGGACACGGCACAGTTTTGTGAACTTAGGGCCGAAAATAAGGTCACATTAGATTAGTAATATAATGTTACGGAAACTCTGATGACGTTTGTCTTACGATCTTGAAAATTACAGTCCTGTATCAATGAGTTCTTTGAAATTTACAGATATTCACACTCTAGCTTTTGGCTGAAGGAAAATATCGACAACAGGAACACTTTAATAGCAAAACCTTAGCCGTAGGATAAATTTGGTGGCCTATATGAATCCCTCAACCAGCACTGGGCCATCGTGGTGGGTATGGCACAATCATCCTTCGACTTATTTATCCAGGGGACTATTAAAAAGATTCATTCTTTAAAAAAAAACATACAGTATACGCAGTAGTACAGTGTATCGAATAAAGTAATATGTTTTTAGATATTTGTTTATTTAGTTGAAAGATTTCTTTACAAATACAAGGTTTGATAAATTGTACTATTGCTAATAATAACAGTTAAAGGTGATTCATATGTGCATGATACACCCACCCAGCACGTCACACATTATTCCTTTTGAACTGGTCACCGTAAAAGGGATCATTAACCACGTTTACGTGTAGTTGTGTGTTGACCAGACATAGTCTAGACCAAATATACCTAACAAACTAATGTAACCTCGGTAAAACCGTAGGGCTAGAAATGTCATATCTTTTTTCAGGATTCGAGTAAAGAATTGATCTAGATCCATCGCCGCTGCATGGTAGCTTACACAAACCTAAGCCAACATAATAATTGCTTAGAGATAGGTCTTAATCTGGAGCGTTATATGTAGTAAATACTCATATACTGTATATTTCAGGGTTTTGATAGGTACATACATTGCAAAAAGCATTGGGGCTATTAAAATCCATGAACCCAAACGTGTCCACGCGTCGCATCGAAAGCTAAGTTCAAACCTAGTTGCTCGCAGCATGTTACGCTTTTCTGTGTGCTGTTTGCTTCTATCTTTTCTGTTCGTAGACACAAACTTAGTACTACGAAAATTAAATGAATAAATAACGCTTCAGTCCAAGATTTCCGGTGTCGTGAGTGCCATGGAACACACAAAGAAAAATTTTACGCCAAACGAACTACTATGCGAGGAGGTTAGAAGAACAGATGCCTATTCAGATTCTTTCCGCTTTACCACAAAAGATTTAAACAGGCTTTAAACACTGTTTAACCGTGCATTTTGTGCAGTTAAACATTGCCTAAAGTTTTGACGCACGTTACTTTTTTTACGCACAGTTTAGACTCTAAACTGTGCGTGAAACTTTTGGGGTAAGACGGTTTAAGTCTAAAAAAATATTTAAGACTAGCTGGCCGTCCCGGCTTCGCGCGGGTACGATTGGCTAAAGAAGACAAAAGTAAGGATCCCTATTTTTTTTTTAAATATAATAAAGCCTATGTTCACCGGGGATAGTGTAGCTTTCCAACAGTGAAAGAATTTTTCAAATCGGTACAGCAGTTTCGGAGCCTATTCGATGCAAACAAACAATCAAATCTTTCCTCTTTATAATATTGGTATAGACTAATCTCCTAAAAATGTTTAGGACTAACCTCTTAGATAAATTTTATTGAAATTATCCAGATCTCTACGAGATTGGAAATAAAGGGGTTTCATGGACGAACAAAAGTTACCTGGCGCCTAAGCAAGTTGAAATGGCAGTAATTGTAGGAAAGGCATATACGAGTAGCTCGTAGAATAGAGACTTCGTTCTGGCAAGCGCAGCGCAGGTCCGTCGGGGTCTACAAGGTGGACTGGTGATCTAATGAAGACCTAAAGCCGTTTCCGATCGGTCTTATTTTAAAAAATCTTATGTTACGTAAGACGTCCACTTCTGGACGCAAGTAGGTTTCCACCTACTGACACCTACTCCACAGAAGTGGACGTCCTGCTGTAAATGATGATGATAATTACCCAGTTAAAATATGTACCTATTCTCATTTGTAAGCGTACGAGTAAATCATGAAACAGGAGACGTCTAAGTAATGATATGACTATACACATTATAAATATAGGTACATAGGTACTATAACTTGATGTGGCGAGAAAGCTTTCAGAACTTGAGTTACAATTTCTTTGGCCATGGAAATCCTACGTAAAATCTAATATTTTTACCTTGATTTGTAACGAATATGCAAATAATGCGTTACCTTGAACGCGGGAAATTTATATTTCAGTTATTACGGTCTACAGAGAAACCATTTTCTAAAAAAATCCGTACTTTTTTGTTTCGTTTTATTTTTAATTTCTGCGGAAGCCTAAAGGATCTTATAAACCTACAAATAAATCATAGTTGTTAACTAAGACACGCAACTGCAATTTTATCGCGAATATCTCGTGTGATGACGGTTATGTATATAATAGCAAGCACAAAGTAGGACGTTTATCCACGAGGTGGGCAGACCTGATGCCTGACTTGACCTCATCAATACCGCAGGATCGCGCTGGATGCATACTGTTTCTCATCGGTTTTATTGGAGATCTATAGGGGAGGCATATGTCCAGTAGCAGACTTCCTCATGATGGATAAATAGAGCGATATAGAAAAAGCTATGACAATGATTGAGTGGCGAAGAAGTTTAAGGCATAAGGCTGTTTGTGAACTTCCAATAAAAAAAAATCGGCCAAGTACGAGTCGGACTCGCGCACGGAGGGTTCCGTACTGTATGGTAGCCCCCTTAAATATTTATTTTAATTTTATTATTTATTCTTGAAGTGTATATACAACTAAATATTCTGTGAAAATTTCAAGCATCTACCCGTTACCATAATAAATATAGAGGGAAAAACGGCTAAAAAATCAGGTTTGTTTTATGGGAGCCTCTTAATTATTAATTTTATTCTTTTATTAGTTAATGTTAATAATGTTATTAGTTAGATAATTATTTGTCGTTATAGCGGCAACAGAAATACATCATCTGTGAAAATTTCAGCTTTCTAGCTATAACGGTTCATGAGATACAGCCTGGAGACAGACAGACAGATGGACAGCGGAGTCTTAGTAATAGGGTCCCGTTTTTACCCTTTGGGTACGGAACCCTAAAAAAAGAAACAGAAAGAAAAGTGCGTGCGACACGAGTAAATATTTTGCATACGATTTCATATAAAGACGTTGCGCCGTACGAGCGAGAACTCACCTATACGCGTTCACCCCTAGAGTGTACCTCAAAACAAACTTTTTCTAATCACAGACAGAATCTACTTGGAAAACAGGTCACTTCAGCACACCGGGCAATTACAGAGTCACTTAACTGCAAACCGCTGAAGGAGCGTAAAATAGGTCGCAAGTGTGCAACTTTACTATACCTAGTCATTAAGTGCATGTATCTACTTAAGTACTTCTAGCTAACATAAAATGTTCCACTTTTTGCTATTATTTTAAGTAAATTAATTTTTAGTAAATTAATTTTTAGACTCTACTCTTTTCAACAGTACTAAATTCAGTGTGCTGCCACAGTCCACCAATGGGGATGAAGTTACCGCAAAGGAAAGTCTACAGTACTTACAGCTCGAGTATTTTTGCAATTATCTTGGCTTTAAACTCTAGGTGTGACAGGAGACAGTCCAAAATTGGCATCATATAAATTTACAAAATTTAAATACACGGGCTTACGATGACTCTGGGTATTGAATTATAGATCTATCCACGAATCGATTTCGATTAGGCCTGATTCACTAAACTAACGCGTTGAGTATATTAATTGGTGGATTCACACACGCTAGCCAATTTCTTTTGTGACCTTATGTGTTTTTTTTGCAATCTATTCCTTCACCGAAAAGCCACTGGTTTGATTGATTGTACCAAGATTTAAACTTACAATGGCTCCACATATTAGCTTAAGATGATGAGAGAATAATGATATCATTTGTTATTTTGCCCTCCCGATCTACTAAAAACTACGAGTATACCTGCCTATAGATATAGACCTGCATAGACGCATGATTCAATGAAACAATACAATATCTGGACAATGCCCTCGCGTAGCCGCATTTGATCATTTTGTCGTTGCAACCCAAAACACTCTATGAATGCTTATCATCGCTCTGTCGCTCGCAAACAGAATAGTAAGAGGGAGAAACTTGATATTTTCAATGACAATACAAACTCTGGCTTATAAAGTTACAACCAGTTGAAATAATTTATAATTTATCTTTAGTATTTTAATTGTGTCTTGTCTACGCATTATAAATAAGTAGGCCGGCTAGTTTCGTTTCTTTAACTATACAAAATACCTACTTTTTAAGTTGATTGGCGACTGACTTTCAGCTTGTTAAGCAAACAGTAAACCCATCATGAAAATTTAACGGTTACGAAAGTACAATGAAAATAAGTACAATATAATAAGATTGTTGATATACAACTTTCATCTGTATAAGGGGAACTCAGCAGTCGATATTTCACGCAAAGTAAAAAAACCTGTATGCACTCATCGTTTTCAGCGGCTCCACACAGCTGAACTATTATTATCTTCACGTCGTCGGCTTATACCAAAAATTTGATTTGCTACTTTCAGCTGAAAGAAAACAACTTACCAATAATTACCACATATGGAACACAGGCTGTGCGCTATGCTACCAGAGGAGCTCCGAAGCCAAACTCTATCGCGTCGTAAACTGATTACACCCGTCTTTACACCCTTTGGATCCGGAGTCAGCGGGACATAATACGAAACTATTGTTGATTTGCGACTTTCAACTGAATGAAAACAACTAACCAGGTAATATCCCACATAGATCAGAACACAGGGTATGCGATATTGGCTTCCAGTAGCACTCCAATGCCGCTTTTATGCAGGAAATAAGTTGATTTGCGAATACAGGACGTGCAGAATTCTATGTTCACATTTTCAGCTGATAGTTTTTCTGGGTTGATGATCAAAATGGAACAGTAAACAAAGTTTGTTGATTTGCGACTTTCAGCTATTTCTAACAAGTTAACTTACCAGCCAGTACCATATTTAGAGTGGGACACAAAGCGTACAGAACCCTATCTTCACATCGTCAGCTGATAAAACTTTTGAATTGTCCGTCGAAATGGTACAGTACAAAAATGTTGTTGATTTGCGACTTTAAACTGTAGTAAAATGACTTACCAGTCAATGTCCCATGCAGAGCGGAATACAGGGTGTGCACTCATAGCTCCCAGCGGCATTCCGAAGCCGAACTCTATCTTCACGTCATCAGCTCGCCGCGGCAGGAACTGCTCCGAGTTGCTGTCGTTCGTCATCTCGCTCGGATCTTACTAAATAAATAAGTAAATAAGTTTATTTAGGCCGGGTGGCTATCCCTAGTGTCAGAATTTTTAAGCCACCTGAAGGCTTCTAACATGGCTAAACGGTTAAAACAACCGGGACCTACAATTTAACGTGTAACCCAAGACTCGGTAGCGCTCAGTTGTAAATATGCTACCCGCGATCACTCTTCCAAAGACTGACCGTGCCAACCGTTGCTTAACATTAGTGGTCGCTGACAAACTACACTATGAGTGCTACTAGGTACAGTATTGTTTCTCATTCATAAAGATATTCTGAGAAATATGTCCACAAATAGTATGAAATATATCGTGAAGAATCGGTCAACAAACTGCGGAAAAAACACGTAACGTACGTACAATATCATCGTCTGCCCATCTTTATTCTGCTTATATATGTCCAGTCGAAACCGTACTTACAGTTTTAGACTTCTTTCATTCATCTCTATCAGTCATCATAGCTACAATGTCGCCCATCTTACTCATATTTATATCTTACTCATATTATTCCACACAGTTCATTCATTTTTTTTACGATTGTTCGTGAGGAACTTACTGTAATCATACACTCAATATAAAAAAAAATCTGCTGAATTTATAACCTCTTTTTTGAAAGTCGGTTAAAAATATAATCTTGCGAGGATGTCCCAGCTTTCCCAGAGAAGATTTTTTTTTTAATACCAAATATCATCCAAGTTCCTTTAGCCGATATCTATAGAGTTGAATTATATCAAACACAAACTAACAAATGCATTTACAGTATTATTGCCAAACGTTGAATATCTTATTTTATATGCCATTAAAAATATACTACTAAGTAACCTGCACACTACACAATAATCAAAAACTTCGTCAGATTTTCAAATTCCAGTTTTTCCACTGACCACAATCAATTCAATCTTTATTACAATCTTGACCTACCAAAATCCAACGAAACCTTGCTACGACACGCAACGTAGAGGGCCTACGGTGCTACGACCCTCTACGACCGGCTACAGACCGGCTACGAACGACCACACCGACTGACCGACGCGACTTCACTGACCAAAGATTAATGCATGACCACAAAATAACTACATTAAAAACTCACACAATTTTCAACTCTGCGTTAAGCTATTACGGCTTATATTAATCATTCATGTTAAAGTTCCACAGTCTATCAAAGAGTTAGTACGAAAAATAGCGTTCAGTGCCGATGACCGAGGACCCAATGTCGGCATTCTAATTACATTTACGTTTGGCCCAAAAGGATTGTGGCACTGAAATGGCTGGAAAATTCTTTGTGTTTTAAAATGATCTAAATGTGACGATCAGATGACATGAGCGCAATAGTCCCGAGAGCTTTCAGAATTACTAGCGACCCGCTCCGGCTTCACACAGGTGTATTATACAATACATATAAACCTTCCTCTTGAATCACTCTATCTATTAAAAAACCGCATCAAAATCCGTTGCTTAGTTTTAAAGTTATAAAAGCATATTACATAGGGACAGACAGACAGGGAAGCGACTGTGTTTTATACTATGTAGTGATAGTAAATACAGTATTTGAGTGAGAAGGAGTTGTTTGGAAGTCATGTATTTGTAGCATGATAATATTGTGGAATACTTAATAGTAGAAGTATCAAAATGCTACTGAAGGGAATAAAAAAATCTTTAAAACAAACAATGAATGACCAAAAAAATACTGACACCCTCTAAAAATATAAATTTTTGTAGTACATAATCCATGGACAAACATTTAAAAGTATAACAGTTTGACTGCCTCGGTGGCTCAGTGGTTAGTGACCCTGACTTCTGTGTCAAAGAGGCGTGGGTTCGATCCCCACCCAGGGCAAACATTTGTGTGATGAACATAGGTGTTTGTTCTGTGTCTGGGTGTTATTTAGGTACTATCTATATAAGTATGTATTTAAAATATGTATATGTAGTATATCAGTCTCTGGCAGCCATATCACAAGCTATGCTTAGTTTGGGGTCAGAGACCGTGTGTAAGATGTCCCATAATATTTATTATTATTATTATTATTTATTATTAATTCAAACCAAATACTAGGAATTGAACCCTGCAGACTTTTAAGATCTACCTACTTGTCAACAAGACAGGCTTCCTTAGCTACTAAGCCCGATTACAGAGGCGCGATCGTAATTATATTAGCTAAATAGCATAGTTCTGTTTCTTTTTCACTTTAGGCATTCGATAGAGAGAACGCTTTTTACGTTGCTATTAAATTTACGCTGGCGCCTCTGTAATCGAGCTTACTGTTGTCGAATATTTTGTGTAGGTCAGAGATACTAGGACAATCCACAACCATACATTTTTAATGCATACAAATACTACATTCGGTCACTGACACAAATAAGTACTGGTACCACCAAGTAGGCCACGGAAATTATGATTACAGTACCTATGACAGTTATTACATCCTATTAGGACATTTCCAAGTACCTGGGTTAGTAGGTATTTTAAAACATAGGTCATCCTAAGTGGATGACCTAAGTTTTAAAGTACCTACTTTGAAAATACCAAGCTACACTTTTTGTCCAAGTGAAAGTCTCAAACCTGTAGGTATAGTTTTTACCTGACTACTCGTCTATGGTGTTAGTAAAATTTTAAGACATAGACAACATTATTTGCAACGAAAAACCACATGTAAATACAAGACAAACAAAAGTGCAGTACATGAATTAATATAAACAGTACTGCTACATTTTTGCCACAAATCGTTATTAAGAGTAAGACGTTATGAACTTTAGTAAAACTTATTATTTTCTGTGATTGTTATACTTACTGTACACTATCTATTATAGTCAAACCGCTAAACTCAGACTTCGCCTGCGCGGTACAGGGGCGCCGGGGGAGACGACACAGGGGACTGAGACAGGCGCGGGCGGCGGGTCCCCACCACCCGCACCTGTCTCAGTCCCCCTTTGTCGTCTACCCCCGCGCCCCCGTACCCGCGCAGGCGAAGTCTGAGTTTAGCGGTTTGACTATAGTATATGAAATATTTGCTCAGCTTAGCGATTTGTTCAATGGATATTCTACCATTAGGTACAACACCCACTGAAAAATCAACGCGCAGTGGAACGACTTAGTATCAACAAAGAACTGAAAATCGTATATTTTGTTTCATTCGATAGGTTACTCATTTTTAGGGTTCCGTTCCATACCCAAAGATTAAAACGGGACCCTATTACTGAGACTGTGTTCCGTCTGTCACCAGGCTGTTATCTCATGAACCGTGATAGCTAGAGAGTTGAAATTTTCACAGCTGAATATTTCTGTTGCTGCTGTAACAACAAATACTTATAACAAAATAAAGTAAATATTTAAGGGGGGCTCTCATACAACAAGCCTCAATTTTTGGCCATTTTTCGCTCGATATTAATAACGGTAACAGGTAGAAGCTTGAAATAATTACGGAATATTCAGTTGCATATTTAATTTAAAAATAAATAATAAAACTAAAATAAATATTTATGGCGGGCTCCCATTCGGTACAGAAACCTTAGTGCGCGAGTCCGACTTGCACTTGGCCGATTTTATTTTTTCGGAAATAAAAAGTAACAAAAAATCATTTAAAATACGTTTATTGTTACAAAACATTTCATTATAATAAAACAAAAGTAACTCAACTAATTAAACCAACCATTACAAATACAATATTAAAACGTGTACATGCAAACACAAGGAAAAATAAAAATAAATTAAAATCATTAGCAGAAGATACTACACAAAAACACTGCCAGTAAAACAGCAGACGGGCAGATAGAATTTGTTGAACTTTTCGGACCCAGTATTTCATTTTCATAATGCTTCAAATAAGGCATATACTTCATCACCATGCTTAGAACTGGTGGTGTATCCGAAGAGCTGTTCTCAGGTTTGGAGGTGTCAGCTTCGTTGAGAAGAGGGAAGGGCTGGGAGTAGTTAGATACAGAGGTGAAGTCATCAAGAAGATTCTGCTCATTGGGTGTTTCGAGGTATTGGATATCGCGACGTATCTGAAAGAAATCGAAATGAAATCTTGTACAAGTAGCGGCATGTAAGTCTAGCGCTGAGGGTACTATGGAGGGGATGGCTGCGCATGTTGACCGTCCTACTAAACTCATGCGCAGCCATCCCCTCCACACTTCGCTCAGCGCTAGACTTATATGCCGAGACCTGTATAATTAGAGTATTATTTCTCTATGTATTGTGACTTAATCGTAACCACTGTAACCAATTAGTGCGCAATGGCCGCTAATAATAAACTCTTTTTAAAGGTTTTATAGTAGTTTATGCAACTGTCATATAATGAACGTCCCGTCTCGTCCCGTTGCAATATGTTTTTTTTTATTTATTTTTTATTAGTGAAGATAAACTCGTTACTATTATGTACATAAACTCACACTCGTGTTTTAATACCCGTGTTATATGCAGTTGCATACACTACTTTATCTTCACTAATAAAAAAAAATAAAAATAAAACATATTGCAACGGGACGAGACGGGACGGGACGGGACGGGATGGGACGGTAGGTACGGGACGGGACGGGGCGGAACGGGACGGGACGGGACGGGACTGGACGGGACGGGATGGGACGGGACGGGACGGGGCGGGACGGGACGGGATGGAACGGGACGGGACGGGACGGGGCGGGACGGGACGGGACGGGACGGAACGGGACGGGACGGGATGGGACGGGACGGGACGGGACGGAACGGGACGGAACGGGACGGGACGGGACGGGACGGGACGGGACGGGACGGGACGGGACGGGACGGGACGGGACGGGACGGGACGGGACGGGACGGGACGGGACGGGACGGGACGGGACGGGACGGGACGGACGGAACGGGACAGAACGGGACGGAACGGGACGGAACGGGACGGGACGGGACGGGACGGGACTGGACGGGACGGGACGGTTTTTGGGTTCTTATTCTTAGGATTCACGCGTACGTGTTTTGTCACAGTGAACTTAGCGCCATTAAAATCTAACCAATGAGAGCGCAGCTGCGCACGCAGGGCCAATCAGGAGCGAGCGCGCGATGTTATAATGAGATTTTACGATATCGATGAGGATATTATAACATCATGTAAAAATTGCTTAAATTGAGTGTTTTGTTGTCTGCGCTATAACAGTAGTCATTATAAGTCAAGTATTGGAAACAAACATAAGTAGAATGTTACAACATTAGTGTAGATAAAGTTGTTTACGAAAGAATCAAATCTTTGTACCTTCAAGGGTCTGTGGATGATCCAATTGCTTTTTATGTAGTAGTATTTTTTGTAGTTTAAGCCTATGTAAGTAGTGTTGTATTTTGTTTTTGTTAATAAAGGTACTTGTCCAATAAAAAAAACTGGAAACTAGGTTGCCTGTTGCCACATCGATACGGCTCTAAGGAAACCAGTTAATAAATGACACATCTTTTAGAGCCCATTCACACGAGGACGATTCACGATTCGTTAAAAAACACGATTTCATATGCAATGTGAACGTCCCGTGTGAATGCGCCCTTACAGTACCAGTATGTTGTGAGATTTTTACATTTTGTGTTTTTGATGAGAGCAGATGCAACGTTAAACTGCGCAGGTTTTCGAACTAACTTCGTACAACTGTCTAGGTGTGATTTTGCTTGGGCACTCGCTTGCTTAGGTAAACGAACGTATTGTCTCGTACGTCACGTCACGTCAATTGCTTAAAAATATTTTTAGCCACATATAATCGTACCTTTCTTGTAGTGACCGCGATACTTGAGGCGCTGCTAGCTTTGCGCTCCATACGATCCAACGCTTCTTGCAGCTGGAGCACTGTTTCAGCTGAAACAAATTAAAAACAAAGTAAAAAATGAGATCTGTTGGTTTTACTTACGTAAGTGAAACTTTTAATTAAAGTACGAAAAACATAATGGTCTAATTAATTATTCTTTTTTTATATAGGTATTACCTAGTTATTTTTGTTGCCTGTACGAAGCTTGAACGGAAAAAAGTTTCAAAATACACTCAATATTATATCATTGTAACCAAGTATTTATTTCGCAAAAGCCATTAAATAGTAGCTGTCTCAATGATCAATAATTTTAAAGCCTTCATCGCACATTCTGTATATTTTTCTACATTAAACTATCTGTCCAAACTTTTAAGTCACTTGCAATTAAGTATGTAAAACAATGGCATTCAGTTGAACTGTGTTTTATATTTAATTATATCAGACAATAGATTACACATAAACACAAGACACTTGTACTCTTATCTTGATTTTCGGCATCGTTACTCGCATATAATTTCTCTTTTTGGTCTAACGATAGTCATTGAAACACATAAGTAATTATTGTAAAAATATTCTTACGGTCATTCAAATAGTCGTCCATGGAATTTTCTTTAGCTATAGAAACATTTGCATCAATCATATTACGAGTAGTAGATTGTGGTCGATAGCTTTCTGTGTTTACATTCTCATCTCTACTGTACTCGGTATCACTTGAAATAGCAATTGTCGTCACTGTATTCATAGCCATTGGAATCATTTCGAATGTTCGATCTTCGAAGGATACATTTCCTGTAAGAGATATCAGCCAAAGTAAAAATTGTATTTCCAAACATTTTACATTACATTTTATGTAAGTCAAGATTCCAACTATAGACATAATAGATAGTGTATATGTTTTAGGGTTTAGGCTAACATGATTTCATTTATTAACGCACCGTCTAAATCTTTCTTCAAAATTTTTTGTTCCATCGTCGTAGTTATGTTTTCGTCTAACGCTTCTATATTCAAGACATAATCGTAGTAAAAATCCTTTCGACGTTTCGACGATTCAGCTTCATTTATTTTGCTATCTGCAACATATTATAGTATAATAACTACATTTACTTCTAGCTCATACGTTTTATGCAAGACTTACTCTTATCTCTTTGATCTCCACCAGTGTTAGACAACTCTTCTAATCTATAAGCTTTTGGTCTTCCAACAGTTTTTAATTTCATAGGAACTAACTTTGTTGCCATTGGTCTTGTACCTCTGTCTTTACTTTCTAATGTACTTTGTCTAGTTGCCTCAATTTTTTTTCTATAATTATCAGTAATAATTCGTTCAACGATATCTCTTTTTTGCATGGAGTTATAATGTGAAGTCGTAGCTTCCGTACTTTCCATGGTGACTATTGCTAAATAAGTCAGATATATTTCATCTAGACTGCCTTCGAACTTTGTTTCGTTTTTTTCTATTTCTAGCAGAGCGTTCAAAAGTATATGGTCTTCTATCGTCATTGAAGCGTCTATATCTTTCGGTTCGTTTAATTCTTTTTCTGCAATTAGCAAATGGGTTTGAATGTCGAGACAGGGAGTTGCATGTTTATCAAACGTTGTTTTACGGTGGCTTGTCGTGTTTGCATTTGTGAAGACGTGTTAATGTAATTGAAATTCACGTCTGTTGTTTTCCTTTATTTTGGGTCAATCTGACTAATTCTAAAGAATTCCGTAAAGTTCTAACTATAGACAAGCTTTCAACTCGTTTGCATTCATCAAGATAGAGAAGTAAACATTTCATGTAGATATTTATAGATTTCTAAACTTTTGCTGTTTTACGAAAATCTCATTTTACTTTTACCTAAATATAAGTTTATAAGAATGAATAAGATTAAAACACATTTATGATCACGGTATATATTATTTGCCAGATGTGAAATACGATCTATCAGTACTAGTCCATTAGCCTAGGATGTCTGCTGGCCTTTTTAGACAATTTCAAAGTTTCAGTTTCAGTCGGAAACAACATCCGTCCAGAATGTTTATGATGTCCTAATCAGGACAATCATGGCAGATGAATCTAATCTAAACTAAATTATTGTAGTGTATTGTATATTCGACGAAATTTTTATGCTACGATTGGTAATACTTATAATTGATGATGATCTGATGATCTACATATACATATTTTTGACACAAAACAAACATAATATATAGTATGTTCATCACAAAAATGTCCTGGGTGGGAATCGATCCCACAGCTCCTTGGCAAAGTACTAAGGGTCACTATTACTTCTAGACCACCGAGGCAGTCAGATACTAACGATAGTCACACAATGACGCGAAAACTCCACATGGCCTCGACCGCGACGGGCAGGCGGTGGCCGGCACTCCAAGGGTCCACAGAGCCCGGTAGGGGATCGGCCCTTGTGGGGCAAAATTGCAAACCAATCGCTCTATGGTTCTTAGACGCCCATTCGATGGTAACTGCAAGTAAAACACAGTTATCGACCTGTGAGACTGATTTTGCACGTCACCCAAAAGGAATCCGATCCAAATCCGTGAAAATGCGGTCCGGAGTAGTCACAAAACTATTAGAATACCTAGTAGTTTATATTCTAGATAAGACTTGCGTAATCTTATTTCTATGGAAGATTCTAATAACGGATTTGGATAAGATTCGGATCAGGGGCCTTATTGTGTAAGCGCTGTGACGTTCGGCTTCGATTTTCCTCCTGCTCGCTCCAGTTACTCACGTCACAAGAGCGAGCGGGAGGAAAAGCGAAGCCGAACGTCTTAGCGCTTACACAATAAGGCCTCAGATTCGTTTTGACTGCAGAGCGAAACCAATATAAGTATCAACGGCGAGGAAACGAGCAGTGGACTGCAAATTGAATCAATTGACAAAAGACAAAAGTAAGTACCTAAAACAGGAATAAGGTTATGCACAGCTGTGGAGTAAGTAAGTTATGAAAGAAAAAGAATAATGAGATGATGACAAATACAACGAAGAAACAAGCAGAGAAAACTCATATTCTTATTAAAATTACTTACCATGAAACGGCTTCTCCCGCACCCGACCATGAAGGTTCGCGCCCATGTCATCTGAGCAAAATCTTCGTAATGACGTTTATTTGAATATGACCTACAAAATTGTACATTATAGTGACTAAATAAAAAGTATCCATGCAGTCTGAAAAAATTTACAGAAATCAGTGCAGAAATAATAATATAGTTACCTATTTAATTTTCATTAAAAAACGATAAAAAGACCTATTAATATCCAGTACAACATTACAGCCGTGATAAATCTTTCCTATCAAAATTATTTTCATCTTAAAATGTTTCATCTTATGTAAAATATACTTACGGTTCGTAAAGCGTAACGTTTCCTTTGTAAAACTTGTTCTGCATGAACCAGATGTCAACCATGGATTCCACCTTCAAGCCCGGTGATTCCCCGACTACCGACGCCACGCACTGGCCCACGGATATCGAATCTGTTATCAAAAGTAAATACTACTTAGTAATATTTTGAGTGTCATTGAAGGAATATTGTATTATTTATATCTGATTTTATAGATTTTTTATTAATGGTAGGTATATAAAATACAGACTATTTTGTCTACAAAAAGTATCAATAATGTCTTACCTAACCTATAAGCTTTCATATACAAACGTACGTTAACTTCCGAACGTAAGCTTACCCACGAAGGATGATTAGGTTGAATCCACCACGCTGGCTCAGTGCGGGATAGTCGATTTACTTATACTATCGATCGAATTTCTTCTATGAACATAATAATATGCAGGTTTCCTCATCTGGGTGTACAGCAGTGTACCCAAACAAGTCGAGCACAGCCCTAAGCATACTTTTCCCGAATAATGTTTTCCTTCAACGAAAAGTGTGCGTACCATAAGTTCCAAAGAACTCATTGGTACGGGACCAGCATTTGATCCCACGGCTTTACTATTGTAAGGTGGCTACTAGGTAGGTACTATTAGACTATTATATCTACCATTTTTTTTTTTAAGTTCAAGTTTTTCTTTTACTAGTTTCAATCAAGTTCTAATCGATCGTCAAAATGAGATAGGTATCCCTTACACAAATCCCGGCACGCGTCGTGTTCCTCTGGTGTCCTCTGAGGCCGACACTGGTCCGCCCACAGCTGCGCCTCTCGCGCTAGTTCTTCTACCCATCGCTGCAATACAAATTATAGTCTTCTAGCACCGTAACGAACAAACAACTTTCATTATAGAAACTTAAGGTGGGCATGGGTACTTCTTTGAAATTTCATTCTTCGACTGATTCATCTGGCCAAAATTTTGTTTCACTTTTAGCTCTGTCACACATGCTCATATTTAAAAAAGGTAACTAAAGAACATATATTTCAATGAGGGGCTTGTTTTTATAAAGTAGTTTTCAAGATATCTACGTTCAAAAATTTTGTGCCCAGATGAATCAGAATTGCTTACACATTAATCAGAACTAAAATTGAAAAACTATGTAATTTGGCTGTGTAGTTACCTAAGTACTACAAGAAAAATTTCTTTAGCTTTTTGCAAGGGCCCGAGCTAGGTATTTACTTTCAATGTCATCCTCAAAATCTTTTCCTTGTTGACGAGATCTTGATTGTTTAAAAGAAGATGGAGTAATCATATCTTCACTAGTGGCGTGAGACTCTTTTGTAAGTTTATTTTAATGAAGCTTTTTAAACACAAAAATACCCGCATCGTATGAATCTGAGCAATCATCCGCGGTTTTCTGATGAAAGGTCGATAGGATATCTCTGGTGAGTTTTGGAGTAATAATTATTTCATCGATTGACGAAGCCTTAATCCAAAAGCTGTCGTCATCGAGGTCTTGTTGGGCTGTATCCGAAGCTTTTCAAGTATGAATTTTATGATTTATATGGTGTTTTGACCTTATGAATCAGGCACAGATGAATCAGGATTTTGCCGTCATACATGCATAACTCATCATACATACAGACTTCAGTATTGACATTTTTCTACTTGAATCTATAACCCAAAAGCATTACACGAAATACAGATTGAAGTTGTAAAACAAATAACTACATTTTATAAAGTAGGCATTGTAATCATAATGCCACCTGAACTAAGCACAGATGAATCAGATATTTATCTTTGTAACTCCAGAATCCAAGTGAACCAGCCGCATGTCTACCTTCTAGCTCGTTTGTTACACGACTGGCTGCCCCCCGCGCGGGAAGTCAGACTCTCATCATCATCACCCGACCAAGCACGGTCAAGCGCAACATACGCCACATTAATCAGTATTATGTACCGGACACTTCTTATTTGCCTATTTATAAACATACAAAAGTAGCTATAGCTGATACACATTTTTTTTGTAAAAGAACAATTCATTTCCTTTTGATATAATTATAATTCATAATGATTTATCAAAGGGAAAATGCGATATCGATCATTTTCTTTCGAAAAATGGCAAGCGGACGCGGCATATGAATCAGAAGAACAAACTTCAAATATTTTTAATTTATACTTAGACTGCAACTATTTGAAAAATATCACTTGTCCCAGTTAGAGTTAAAGCTAAACTATATAGAAAAAAAAATACACGCCGTTTTGTTAGTCGGTTTCAGAAATAAACCCATAGAAGTCCAAAATTTTGTCTTCGAAGAAGTACCCGCATACACGATGCGATGACTGATCAGTTTTTCGCATCACTTCAAGTGGGAGGTCATTTAGTAAATTAAAAGGAAGGAATTGGTGGTTTACGATTTGAACTACTACCTGAAGCTTGGCACACACGACCCGATGATCGCATCAGTGTAGTCCAGCGGAGGCCAAAAATAGTTAACTGTTTCCGGTAGGTAGTTATTGAAGAAACAAATTGGCATAACTATCTAATTCAAAAAATCGGCCAAGTGCGTGTCAGACCCGCGCACGAAGGGTTCCGTTCCATCCCCAATCCTCTTGCCGTTATTAATAGCTAGCAAAAAAACTGCTAAAAATCACATTTGTTGTATGGAAGCCCCCCTCAAATATTTGTTATATTCTATTTTTAGTATGTGTTGATAAAGCGGCAACAGAAATACATCATCTGTGAAAATTTCAGCTGCCTAGCTATCACGGTTCATGAGATACAGCCCGGTGACAGACAGACAGACGGACAGACGGACATCGAAGTCAAAGTAATAGGGTCCCGTTTTTACCCTTTGGGTACGGAACCCTAAAAACTATCGGTCCTACAAAAAGTTGATGGGAATCAAAGTTGTAGGAAATCAAATTTCAAACAACTTTTGTTCCGATTAGTTCTGATGAAAAGTTGAAATAACACAATTTTTTGAAGGAATAAAATGGTACACATATCTAATTCAAAAAATATCGATCCTACAAAAACTTGATGGGATTCAAAGTTGTAGAAAATCAGAAGTTATGGGAACAAAAGTTTTTTGAAATTTGATTTCCTACAACTTTGACTCCCATCAACTTTTTTTAGGATCGATACTTTTGAATTAGATAGGTGTACCATTTTGTTTCTTCAATGACTACCTACCAGCAATAGTTAACTATATTTGGCCTCCGCTGGACTGATCTGATGAACTGATGCGATCATCGCGTCGTGTGTGCCCAGCTTCAGGTAGTAGTTTAAATACTGAACCACCAATTCCTTCCTTTTAATTTACTGAATGACCTCCCAGTTGGAGTGATGCGAAAAACCGATCAGTTATCGCATCGTGTATGCCCACCTTTAGCTTGCGGCGGAGACCGCCCGCGCCGCCGCCAAGTATATATATATAGATATACTAAGCGCCACACAAATCGGCGTATGGGAAGTTATGCGCAGAACGCTGCGCAAAAGCCGAAATATAAAAAAATATATAAAATAGCCAGACAGACGAGACGCCGGGGCACACCCGCCCGCCAACCTCATGCCTCCCGCGCGCTTGCTACGCATTGTGCGTGCACACATGCGCAATAATTAGCGAATCACGGCGACGTGTCATCTGCGGCCAACTTCTCATCCGCCGATTTGTGTGGCGCTAAGTATACCTAAGCTTAGTATAGAGGAAGATGTTGTAATGGTTATGTAGAATGAATAAATAAAGATTTTCAGTTTTTTTTTTCAAGTTCTTTTAATTATTCTAATCCAATGTTTTAGAAACATAACATAGGTAATTATTAAATGAGACAATTGTCACAAGTTACAGTTTAATTATAAGTTAAAAAGTTAGTTTATTTAGAAAGTATTGTACTAAATCTACTCAATCTTATTTTTAACAACGCATTCGTAAACGCTCTTGATGACGTCAGCGGCCCCCGACGCTCGCCAGCCGTCCGTCTCGGTTATATCCGCGGCTGCGCCATTTTTGATGAATTCCAAAGTTTTCCGTTTCAAATAAACCGTTCTATACATATTTGCAAACTCCAAAGTTTCTATCGCATTTTCCACGCTCAGTTTCTTCGCTATTGCAGGCTCGCACAGGGTTTTTAGTCCATTTATCTGGTAGAAGTCTGCCGCTGCCAGTAGCTTTCGCGGGAATTGGTCGATGTTTGGAGCAGAGTTTGTGTAAATATAAGTGAGCAGTTCTTTCACTACGGCGGCCTCGAACGGAGACTCGACAATGCTGGTTTTGTTTTCGAGCATGTCGTGGTCAAAGTGCGCCTTGAGCACTGGGCTGCGGGTGCCGAGGAAGTTTTTGTGAGCAGGAAACTCCTGGCCCTCCGCAGACCTCACTGTCACATCAGAATAAGCTTCGTTCATCAGGAGGCTCGATAGTTCGTCAACCACATTGATATCGGGCACTGTAGGCACGTCGAGTTTCTCATCTTCAACTTTTATCACTTTTGGTACTGTATTTACGGTTTGTTGAGCGACCAGGAACTCAAATCGTAGACTAAGAATGTCATCATTTATATTCTCTGCTATGGTTCTTTTAGTTCGTACTGCAACCAACTGCCATCTGTTTTTATCTACCAACTGCAACTGCGTTTGGGCTATATTAACACTTGAAATTGAACACCCGACTCTTTCCCTATACCGCACACAGCAACTAACTTCTAGCAACATAGTGTCGTAGGTCATGTAATATATCTCTATCAAATCACCCTCTCGCCCGACAAGTTCGATCTTTACCTGAAACTGAGTTTCTTCACCGTCAGCTATTCCAGTATCAATATCTTCCCTCTCTCTTGCCTCTGCACTTTTATTTTCATTTTGTTGAATTCTAGGTTGTGTGGTAATTTCCCTATTAGTATGGTTGTTTAGAAGCCACATAAAATTGGGAATGACCCATATCAAAGTGTGTTTTGTATTAAATTTATTTTCGGATCCAAGTTTTTGTATTGTTCTATAGAGACTGAATAACTTGCGATCCATTTTGAAAAACCAGGGAGCAAAATTAAAATATGCAGTTCGAACACAAGATCCAAAACACTGGTAACAATTATTTTAAAAGAAAACAACAAATTACTATGACACTAATCTAATAAATTGTGTTTCGCACAGGATAGGTTCTTAGTTATTAACGGACTAGACTAGAAAGCAATGTGAACCAGATTTCACAAAAATACCGAAGCACTTAAAAAAAATACTGAATCGGGAGGTATAATTATTTCACGTTTTACCCACAGTTATTACCACGAGTTCCTTGCTAGTGCAGAGCCAGGTTTCACCAGAAGTAACTACCCTCAATTAATCTTTTTTTTTTTTTCAAAAAGTAAGTAGGTACATCAAAATTTATTCAAAAATACCTTTTTACAAACATTTTATTCAAAATATAGTGTGAAAATAGACAATATTCAAAAATACCGACCGCACATTCAGGGTAAGTTGCTTACCCTGTACTAAGCCGAAGGTGGGTAATTCAGACCATCATTACGATCAACTTTTACAATGAAGCCAACCCAAAATTCGAGAAAAAAAAATCTGCTGTTTCGTACAAAATTGCAACCCTGAATCGAAAAAATGTATTCATACATCAGCTGTACAGCTGATTTTTTTTCCTTCAATTTTGGGTTGGCCCCATAGTAAAAGTTGTTCGTAATGATGGTCTGAATCACCCCCTTTCGGCTTAGTCCAAGGGAAGCAAATAACCCTGAATAAATACTAATATTGGAAAAAGTCATTACCGAATAATCGGTCACATATGAGTCGGACACGCGAATGAAAGGCTCCGCCTACGCACCGTATGAAGGAAAAGTTGCAATAATATCACTGAAAGTAACATCTAGGAGCTTGTAACTTTACAGAATATAAGGTTGCAACGTTCATGCAAGCTTACAGCGAGCTTGAAACGGAGCCCGAACGGCCACGCTATAGATAAACCCTGCAACTTGCCCAGAGCTGATCACCAAAACTTTTTATTACTTTAAATCGTGAAGTTGCAGTAACATTACACATGTAACATAATTATCTGAAAGTTAACCTTCCGCAAGTATAACGTTTAACATTTCTACAACTTTGTCTCAGCTATCTTGCTTAAAGATTACAAATGAAACTTGCGCGTGGCTTTCATTTATTTAGTTGACGCAGAAGTTTAATAGCCTATAAATATAATACATTGTAGCTAAATATTAGCAAAGCAGACTACCCGAATGCTGTCACGCGTGAGCATAGCGAGCTTTAAAATACTCAGACCACTTCCTGTTTACATGCACGAGCGCGAATTTTTTTTCGGTAATTTTAGTCATTTCATAATATATTTTTTTTGCAAAAAATAGCAGGACCGACTTCAACCGTGTACAGAATTCGCGAATATTTTGCACGGATCGATGTAGCATTTTACACATTATTGTTTATTTATCAAAAATGGCTCAGCCGATTACGATAAAATTAAAATGGAACCAATTTGATTTAAGGAATTATCGGAATAGGACTATTATATAAATGTAATGCGTGGTTACACATAAAAAAAAAATACGCATCGAATTGAGTACCTCCTCCGTTTCGTCGGTAAAAACAAGTATGAACGATCTACAGATAGCGCGCGAGTTGAATGCAGTCGGGGTCTGAGGTAAAGAGCGGGAGCATCTCCCCCCGCTATCCGCACGCCCCACCTCACGCGCCTGGGCGGGTTGGGCGTGCGGATAGCGGGGGGAGACATTCGCATTCCTAAGCTCTGCATTCAACTCGCGCGCCGACTGTAGCATACTAGTAAGTACCTTACTGGAATTCGCGTCTGCAGCTGGCGCGAAATTATTCGATTTTCTAGCACGGAGTTTGTACGATAATAGTATTAATAGTAGGTAAACATGACCCCCTATACCAAGGGCGGCACCATACACGGTCGGGGGCCGCAAGTGGCCCGCGGGCCGCAGTTTGCGGAAATGAAATTATCTACAAGCTGTGCAATATCCAATCCTTCTTTTTTTACCAGGGAAAATCATTTATAGTAGAATATTTGGCGGATCGGCAAGTGAAATGAAGAGATCGGTGACATAACTGATGTTATTTGCAAGATCTCCAACTACCTTACATTCATTACAATGTCTTAATCTACCATCCCCCGTCTCCCCCTTAAAAAAATCACAATAAAAGTAGGAGAAAAAAAAGTTAAAGCAAATCCATTCTTAAAAACAAAAATTACAATAACACCAGTTAGGTACATAAAACACACAATAAATTATTCTGAGAAACAATTGTGTGTACCTATGTGTAGTAGGTATCAATTAAGTATCTAATGGACGGAAGCATATCAATGTGACTTCTTTATATGATTTAAGGGCAAAACATTATTACCACACGATATTACATATATACTACACATTTTACATAATCTTTCTTTGATTTGATTTACTACTGAATTTGCAACAAATAGAATAATATAGAAGATACTTAACTAAAATGTACGATACATAACTAATTGAGGTATTATGTGACAACCTGACAGTTAAAACAAGACTGAGGACAAGACCAATATGAATAAACAACGATCGAATAGAAAAATATTTGAAAATTCATAAAGGTCTGCATGTCGTTTTGATCAATCAAGTAAGTCAATATTTAAAGGTTCCAAGAATAAAAATTGCATAGGTACTTCAATCTCACATTATGTATTTTCATTACCTACCAACAAACCACTAGGTATCGACTAATGTTAAACCGGGTCCTTTGCAGTCATAATAGTTATGCAACATTATAGGCTTCTACAATTTATCTAGGTACTTAAATCGTAGTACAGATGAAAGCACATAACAATATATTTGGATATATTGTTATTGTAGATATTATTAATATTACACGCAGATCATTTTTTATACCTAATCTACAAGGACACGGATCTATCAAATCTATTTAATTATCAGCAATTTGCAGTAATACTATCCTTATATACCTACTCGATGTTATAACAGGTAATTAATATGGTTAATAGTTTATTATGGTATTAGGTGCATAAGTGAATTAATTCAAAACTTCCAAAATTACCTAACACATGGCTATTAAATTGGATTACATTGTAACATAAAATTGACACGACTCACATGTGTCCCCGAGCCAAAAAAAATTTGTATCTGAAGTTTTAATTATTACCGATTTATTGAATTAACAAATACCTAATACAAATTATATTTAATTTATTTCTTTAATACTCCAAATTGTAGCTATTAATAAACATTTTACAAAAACATTTTACACTTGCAACAATGAAACACAGATGAGATTCTGATGCATATACAATAAGATAAATTAGGTATTTATAAAACTTACACTTACAAATATATGTTTTAAAACAAGTGAATGGACTATTATTTATATTTGTTTTGACATTAGCAATTAAAACCAGATAAGGCTACAAAATATGCAATAATTTACATCACAAACCTAACCTAGGTCAAATATTAAATGCTGGAAACTTGTAAGTTTTTATACATAAAAATACAACAAACAGTGCAACTTCAAAGACAAAAACATTACGGAAAATGAGTACTGATACTCGTACCTATGCTATCTACGCGCCGGCACTATGCTATGGTGCACGGCGAAACTTCATAGCATAATAGCAAAGAATTTATCGGAAACTAATACATGACAGATTATTTATTGGTTCTGAAATTACTATTTAAAAGATATTTACGCTCCGTTTACAATGATTGTCATAATCTCACACACATTAGCCATCTATATTATAAATTATATTTTAAAATTATTTTCAAAGTTTCCACGATACTGCGCTCTCGGGGCTTACCGTTCTACAGTAACCAAACATGATTTTAATCAAATGAGCGCAATACAGAATAGGGACATACAAAAACATCATTGTAAACTGATGAGTAATCAGTAGTTACAAACCTTATTTATTGATACAAATGCGGTAGTGCATCACATATCCATTTTTTTTTTAATTTGGTACATTATGTAGGTGGTAGGTACTTTACACCTCGACTTTATAACTTTTACCTACTCGCAAGACACATCACTATTTATTATGCAACACAATTTTGCACCCAATGTAACCTCCCACACGGAGGCACACATTATAAACAAGTAATCTTGATTCCGCCATCGCGATCGGACCAACATCGACAACATTTCCCGTTGTTTCGTCGGAGTCTTCCTCTTCGAATCTTTGGAGTGATCATTAAACACTCTCCGTTAAATAGGTATGCATAATCATAATCTCGAAGTGGCGCACGGTCGTTCGGTCGGTGTTTCTTCCAGCACCACCAACGCAGCTGAGCACTGAGCTCGCCGGCACCCACGCTGCGGCTCGTCCAGTCCCCTCCGGCTGCGCCTGGTCGGCTCGGCCACCGTAGCCGAGTTCACGATCCGCATTAGGTATGCTCCTTCTTAAAGGTGCGACGAGCACCATTAAGTATTCGCAAGTGACCGTTCTCACTGCGTAAAATAAAGTGTTTAACACGCACGCATTTGCACACCCTCTCATACATACGCATAATCAAACATACTGACAAACAAAAACATGCAACATTAATATTTGTATTCATAAAATAATACTCCTGCAAATAACAAATGTACAGAATAGGCATACTGTATATTATATACCTAGTACCTAATACTAACACATTTACGTAGTCGCGCGAAATTCTACTCGTTAACTCACGGTTTGGGTCACCAAGATCACCTTAGCCTTGTTTGGGGCCCGCTAGTAATACAAGACGATGTTAATATCTATTAGGTATCTACCTTCCTACTACGGTAATTTTGTAAATTACAGTTAGTGCTTTTACTTCTTCCCTTTGTACCTATCTGAATTGTAAATTTTTCGTTTTGTTAATAAGTACTTACTCAAATTGAATCTGTAAGGTGTTCAGTATTTTACCATGTTTTTTTACTATGTCGATTTTGGTTGAAATCGGATCTTCAAGAACCGGCAACAACTATAAATATCAAGCTCATTACCGGTTGTCAGTGAATAATGAGAAGAATCACCAGTTTGAGCATGTTCCCAGCGCTGGGCATTCCAGACAGCTTCCCACTGGCCACGTCATTCCGTCTGCGATTGAGACGCGCCAGTATTCGGGACTTTTCTTCAGATGTCAAATGCGCTGGTATCAGCCCGGTACAGGATGGACTTGGCCCGTGCTACAAAATTTATTAACAACTTCGAGCAAATATCTATAGAGTCACAATCGTACAAAAAAAGTGTCCGAGGCAAAACTCTGCCCAAGCTATGTAGTGGGCAGGCTTTTTAGTTGGTCGTAAGGCAATTGCAAGCCAACTACAACGACGCGCGATGCCAAAGTGCTCTGTTACAAGCTCTAATAGGTGACATAACGACGAGATTCGAAAAAACGAGTCATTATGAATTTTTTAATGTAAATTTCTAAGTCGGTATGTATGACGGCGCTCGGAAATTTTTTTAATACTTTCACTTAGGGACTGTGGCTCTGTAGATATTTGCTCGAAGATTATTAAGTAATACGTCTTTAATAAAAATAAAATGTAGCTTATAATCTGTGTACCAAGACTCATCAAGATTCCTTGCTGATGCGACCTGTAGAGTGTATCTAAGATCCAAACTAACATTCGGACAAATGAAAGAAAGTTTTGCTATCCGAGGAACGCTTGTTTTCGAACGAGACGGTTTCTTGGTTACGGGCCGGTGCCGCTGCCGGCTAAGCTTGGTAACGAGACGGTTTTTCGCCCGGTTTATATCCGGTCGTCAGTTATGTATGGAACACGATGGGCAGTTATACCATTGTGTTGGGTGGGCAGTTGATACCAATTTATTATTGATTTTTGAATGCAAAAATCTGCAAGCTTATCCGGCACCGGCCCGGCGGCGCCGGAACTGATAGAAGCCGTCTTGTAAACTTTGAGGAAATATTACTAAGCTCGATGCTTGTAAACAAGCGCCCGAAGCCTACGTAATCTTCGCTTTAGCTATGTAGGAATGTACTTCACGTTACTTACTGAAAACTGGCAGAACGTGTGTGCATTGGTGTATCCGCACATTTTTGCTCCACAATAGTTGACATCATGACCACCAGTCACAAATTCTAAATAGACAAAAATAAGTGCAACAGCACCATGCATTTCTACTACAATTCTACTGAAAACTTTTAATTTTGGGCATTTTGTATTTAGAGATCTGCTTTCAAGACACTTGCACGGAATTTTGGCATTATAAACGTTTGATAGGTGATGTTGACAAACTTGACAACAATGATTAAAAACTATAATCTTCTGAAACTGAAACCACCTTGGAGAAGAAACCACAGTCTGAAACAAAGAAGGCTATGCGAGATATTTATATTTCGCAAAAAATGGCAAAACCACCTTCCATCGTGTACAAAATTCGAATACTTCTCTCGAATCGTTTACATTATGTTAATTTTTCAAAAACGGACTAGCCAATCTGTTTAAATTTAAACTACTTCGGGAGTATATATAAGAGTACTAGCAGCGCCCCGCAGTTTTACCCGCGTTGTGCCCGTTCCCGTGGGAATTTTGGGAATTTTTATACATATAAACCTTCCTCTTGAATTACTCTATCCATTAAAAAAAACCGCATCAAAATCCGTTGCGTAGTTTTAAAGATTTAAGCATACAGACAAACAAACAAACGAAAATAGCGACTTTATTTTATACTATGTAAGGATATACCTTTTCGAACTAAAAAAGAATTTTTCGATTCGGTTCACAATTGGCGATGTTATCGATGAACATACACAAAATAAAAAAATACATACAGATAAACATAGAACCTCCTCCTTTTTGGAAGTCGGTTAAAAATTAGAAGATCATTACTCTTAGTTACCTTGAAATAACTTTGAAATCATTAATCTGCTCAATGTTTGATCAGCATCTTTTAAAACAGCACAAATCATGCATCCATCAGCCGTAGGATGTCCACTGCCGGACATAGGCCTCCCTCGTGGATTTCCAAAAAGGTCGGTTGAAAGCTGCCTGCATCCAGCGGGTTCCTGCGATCTTTATTATATCGTCAGTCCACCTAGTAGATGGACATTCTACGCTGCGCATGCTGGTCCGTGGTCTCCATTCGAGAACTCTACCTCCCCGTTGGCCATCCGTTCTTCGAACTATGTGCCCTGCCCACTGCCACTTTAATTTGCTATGTCAGTAACGTTGACATGAGTGTGATTGTATATTCTACTAAGCCAGCCCTTTAATAGTCCAGTGCTGAACATAGACCTGCCCGCAATGAGCCGTAGCAATATCCTTATCCACCATGCCGCGCCGGCTAAGTACTGGTTGGTATATCCTGCATTACGCTTGAGTCGTTTACTACGAAAGCGCTCTAAAAATAATTATTTTTTCAAAAAAAAACATTGCACAACCGGCTTCAATCGTGTACAAAATTCGAATAGTTCACTCGAATCGATGTATACAATTTTTACGTGAATGATGATTTTTAACCGACTTCCAAAAAGGAGGAAATTCTGTGTATTTTTTTGTGTGTGTTAATCGAAATAATTTTCGATTAACACACACGGCAATTGTAAACCAAATCGAAAAAAATTTTTTAGTTCCAAAGTGTATACAACCTGGGTGGTCCCATTACATTACATTACATTTAAATTTTACAGAAATCGGCTGAGCCGTTTATGAAAAATCAGCAATAATGTAAACAATCCGAGCAAAATAATCGAATTTTTACACGATGGAAGGCGGTTTTGCCATTTTATGCGAAAAATAATTATCAGAAATTCACTTACCTATATGAAAATTAAATGGGACCACCTCGAAAGTATATCTCTTTGAACTATTTTTTTTTTAAATCGGTACACAGTTGGAGAAAATATCGTTGAACACACACAAAAATAAGAAAATACATACAGATAAACATAGAACCTCCGCCTTTTTTGAAGTCGGTAAAAAAGCCCACCGGAATCTTAAAATAAGTACGAAATTATAACCCAAGCAAACAAAACCTACACACATTACGTCACATAGCCAATTTTCCTTATCCAAATATTATGCAATAACTGTAGAGACACATACCTACATCAATGTATCTTTGATTATTTAGAATAGGATTTGGATTGTGGCTAGCCCACAGAAAAAATTTTTCCTAGTACTTTGATTTACTAGTACTTACGTATAAGCATTGCTATCCAGCGTGGCAATGCTGAAAAACTAGCAGTGGGCTTGAGCATTTGGATTATCTTAAGGCCTTCAAGGGTCTGTGGATGATCCAGTTGCTTGTTATGTAGTAGTAGTTTATGTAGTTTTAGATCATATAAGTCTTGTATTTAGTGGTAGTAAATAAAGTACAGTGAAAAATTCTATGAGCGGTAACGTAAAGCAACCAGTTTTTAAAGGACTACCAATGTACACACAGCTAGTATTTGTAGTAGTAGTTTTTCTTTTACATGCGTGAGTATCCACTACATACGAAAACAATCAATATATGATGGCCTTTTTTTTAATTTGTTAAAATCCATAATTGCCTTGTCTTTTTTAAAAACTGTTACAGAGCGTACCTATTGATTGGATAATATCTATGTGGCGGATATTGATACAGTATCTCTTTCTAAATTATCAGAGATCAATACCTACAAAATCACGTATTGTAAAGGGGTTTGCTGACAATCGGGCCCTCAAGTTACGCACTTAGTTTGATCAATATGATCGCAGCCAACCGAGCCGCGTGGCTTCCTAACATGTTCTCCTTTCATAGTTTTTGTATTTAAATAGTAAATTTATTTATTTACATGATAGTGTTCTGACACCTGTTGCGCTTTTTATGGAACCTAGAGCTAAGGTAAGGCTATAAAAGTTGTATATTGGATATGTAAATAGTATATGAGATGTGATATAGATAAATATTTATAAAGACTGTTTTTTGCGCTTTTTAGGAATCGTAAAAATGGGTAATACGGAGAGCAATGTGACCAGTGGTGTGAAAAAACAGGCGGGAACGTCACTACAAAAGCTTTACAAACTTGTGGATATCAAAGGTGAGAGCTTTAAAAACGTTTTAATAATATTTGCATTTTAAAACTCAGCTAAAAACATGGTAACTTTACTTAAACGATACTGTAATAGTTTTACTAGTGAATTCGAAGTGTCTTTAACTCTATTCAGTACTTCATTAATTTATTTTATTTTATTATTTATTATTCAAGTAGTAGATGAAGAAATATGGAACCAAGGTGACCAAAAAATTGTGGCATAGTTACAATAATAGGTCCCATACTCGTACTACCCGATGGAATTCATTTCGAGATATTGGATTAACCAAAGTATTACTATTACATTAAAATTATGCCTATAGACATAAACTCTTACCTAAATTCACTAAAATTATGGGTCCCGGTTGTTTTAACCGTTTACTGACATGGGTCAGTAGTCTTCAGGCGGCTTTAAAACTCTGATACCAGGTACAGCCATCCGACCTATACAAATTTACTGACTTTTACCTATGAGTGGGCAGGAGGCGGTCTTCTAGTTGACATGATGAAGCGAGCCCTTCAGAACAAGCAGTACGCGGAGATAGACCACGCTATCAAAACCAAGGTGGAGCCCTTCCTATACAACAGAGGCAAAGGCCGCTACATACCCGTTTCGCATCTCGTGCTGCTACGAAATAAAGAGAGGGCAAGGCACAAGCTGGTAAGTTACCTAATATTCAAGCTATGCTTAGATTGTGGTCTGAGATAATATAGCTGTGTAACATGTCCTGAAAATTTAACCCTTTATTGTTTAATTACGTAATTGCCAAAAGTCTACAATTGTTTTGTGATTATCTGTAAAATCAAATTAGTATCGGTACAATACGAGTACACCAACATCATCTTTAAAAAAAACACAATTTTCAAAACTCGTGCATTTAAGGGTTAAATCACAACATGAAATGGAGTACCGCAAAGTAGGATTATTAGTTATATTTATAAAATACCTACACTGAATTTCAAAAACCGAGTGGAACCGTCTTTTTAAACCTTTCGATTTTAGAGTATGTGAGCTCTACAAGGCGTTCTCGCGTTGCAATGCTGGCTTTTGACTTGTGGAATACTCTGTATAAAATATTTTTTGTGGTAGTAAGCTTTTCGAAAAGCCAACCTGAGAAACTACGATACACTACAGCCGACCAAAAATTTTAAGTGATTCGGTTTCAGTGAACACAGCCTATGTCTCAGGACCTAACCCATTTAAATTAGAATATAACACAGATGTTAATCACGCGTGTATTGTTTATAGAACTCTACCACGCGGACTATGCGACCCCCGCGCTAAAACTTCGTCTTGAAAAAGATCGCCAAATGCGGTCGAAATTATAATAGAGTTTTGTCTGCCATAATGTCTTGAGATATTGATTATGGAGAAAAGCGTGATTTTTGCTCATTGTAATTAGAACTTAACGTGTAGGTGTTATCTACTTGTAGGTCCCGGTTGTTTTAACCGTTTAGCCATGTCAGAGGCCTTGAGGCGGCCCAAAAACTCCAGGGCTAGCCACCCAGCCTATACGAACTTACTTACATAGGTGCTAATCACGCGTGAATTATTTAATGGCAGACAGTAATTCTATTATTATAGTTTCGCTAGTGCAGACTGCAGACTTAAGCAAGCCTTTTGTGGGTACGACAGACTCGTAGGTGTTTAGGGAATGCATGAAGATAAATGATAGATTGGAGGTAGGGAACATAATGTGGTGTGCCAATTCTACGTAATAAAATAAAGACAGGAAGTTGATGATGGAATAGTACCTAATACTAAGCCAAACGAATAACTATTCATGAAACATAAATCATTATTCATGAACAGTTTTTATAGCTCTAACAGACGGATGGAGTTCGTTCACGCAAGGCGCTATCTAACAAACGAGAATAAAGGGTGTCTAACACACTTTCTTCGTGTTTTCTCTCATTTGGGGCTTCGGCGGTTAGCATTGTGCGTCAAAATAAGGCTATTGGAACGATATTTTGGCGTTACGTTATTTTTATGGTTAGAGCTAAGTATGTAGAGTACTGCTGCCTCTGCCTGACAATAAAGCAGACTAGAATTCTATTCTAATTATCACTACATAGTATAAAACAAAGTAGCTTCCCTGTCTGTCTGTCCCAATGTATGTTTATATCTATAAAACTACGCAACGGATTTTGATGCGTATTTTAAAATAGATAGACTGATTCAAGAAGAAGGTTTAAATGGATAATACACCCGTGCGAAGCCGGGGCGGGTCGCTAGTTCAAAATAAGAGGCGAATTGATTGATCAATCATGTTACACGGCGTCAGCATATTTGTGTAAGTAGGTATAAATAGTTAACTAAGCATATCTCTAAAAGACGGACTAGGTCATTTCTCACAATTCTCAGGGTCTGTCTATATAGTATAGTATATAATATAATATATATAACATATAGTATAGTATACTGTATATATAGTATAGTGTCTATATAGTCAAGGTTGTAAATGTAAATGCAATGACATTAGCTATGTAATCCATACGTCATATCCCGTACTAAGGTTGCAAACCAACCTTGACGAATCACTGACCTCAAAATTGGTCTTTCTTCAAGCTGCCACCTCTACGAGGAATGGAAAACCCAGATGAAGAGTTTGATGTAGAGTTAGACTGGCCGCACGTCACTCAAGAAGAATATGATGCCAATCCGTCAGGTTATAGAGAACTGTGCTGGGATCTAAAGGTAAATAGAGCAGGTCACCTACCTGAAAGGAACTATCAGAATAGGAATACATAAATACAAAAAAAAATCAATTACTTATTATACTTTTATGAATTCACTCCAAAGAGTTAAGCTACACTAGCTAATTCATTCAAATAGTCCAATCCAACTGTTGAACGACTGTCATTTCTCTACGATTCTCCAAATTAGTTTAGCCAGGTGTCTCATATTTAGAATTTGTCATTGATACATATCAATGGTTTCATTTTAGGAGCGTGGTGCGGTCGGTGAAACAATTTTGCACCTTTGTATTTTGAACGCCAGCTCCCTCCTCGCAAATCTTGCGAAACGACTGCTGAGATTCTATCCCAAGTTAATCAACGATGTTTACATGAGTGATGAATATTACGGTGAGTTATCTAGACACGCGGCAGCGTGTCCAGCCAAGACAAAGAAAAAGGAACTGCGACACAGCAGCCGTGTTTAATATTACACGACCCATTTCGAGCCACTTTTGACCCCTTCATAACCCAAAAACTATTTAATGTAATTATTACTTTACAAGAATCAAGCTGAAATTTTTTGGGCACTTGCTTCAAAAATTTATCGCATATACTCTATAAACTGCTGATACTAATGAATGGCGATTAGATTACCTACTCGAAATTAAAAACGGAATGTTTAAAGATAATCCAATGCTCAACTTATTTCCGTTGTCAATTGCAGAGATCTATGTTAAGTACTTAGAGAACTTAACAAGATTTTCAAAGAAACACTTAAAAGAGCTAGCAGTTCAGATAGTTTTAGATAGAAATAGCTCATAATATGAATGAGCGACTTCAAATGCTCAAACACAACTATATAGGTACCTCCTATCCTATTTCCACAAAGCAAGTATGATCCGTATTTTATGATTCTATCTTCACTTTAGTTAAAAGCAAAGATCTATTTTATTCGTAACTTCTAAAAATTCGATAGTTACGACACCTGCTTGAACAAGATTCAAAATTGTATTACTTATTCGAACAGCTGTTTCCAAACACAATATTAACTGATGCGACCAATTCAAATGTTCAAGTTTGATTTTCAGGAGAAAGCGTTCTCCACATTGCTATTGTAAACGAAGACCTGACGATGGTGAAGTTCCTGCTAGACTCAGGGGCGGACTACCACGAGCGCTGCTACGGAGCCTTCATGTGCCCTGAAGACCAGAAAGCTTCCAGAACTGACTCTTTTGACCATGAATGGGTCAATGTACAACCTGACACTAATTACAATGGGTAAGAATTCAGCCCCTCTTGTAAGGGCTGGAGGAAAAAGATTTTTTTCCTGAGCACTCTACCTAATTTCTCTTCCTGGGTGGACCTATGTTAGGCGGTGAACTATCAAAAAGGACAGTATCTACGGTACCTACTTATTTATATTATTTACTATTAGTAGGTAGGTAACACTTCCCACTCACAACACAACTCACATGTGAACGAAATTAGAAATAAAACCGAGGCACGGGACATTGACACAGGGCAGGAGTTATATTATAGATACTTAGCAAACGCTAGTGTTTAGTAAAAATAAATATAATTTTTAATACAGTTAATGATCACAAAGTACCCAAATATTTCAGATATGTCTACTGGGGCGAATATCCTCTAAGCTTTGCAGCATGCTTGGGATTGGAAGACTCCTACAGGTTAATTCTAGCCCGGGGAGCTGATCCTGATAAACAAGACACCAATGGGAATACAGTGCTGCACATGCTTGTCATTTATGAAAAAGTGGTAAGTACGTAACTCATACACGTAGGTATTTGTACTTTGTAAGTAACCAAAACCAATTTATTATTACATCTTTAATTGTTCCACGGAAAAATCTTAGACACGACCTAGAAATGAGCAAAGCAGATGATTTTTATGATATCTCAGCGTTGTTCCATAAATGTATAAGTACCTACCTAACTCTGCCGTTGCTGCAAAGAGTGCATTCAATTATATTTTTTTGAAAAAACACGTTTGAATAAACTATAACGAATAAATTTTCTTACTAAAGATATAGTCTAAAACATTGTTTGTTGATAATAAATAAAGTAAAGTATATTTTTATTGCTTTAAACTGTGTCAGTACAAAGATGTTACAAGTAGATTATTGGTATCAACAGTTTGTCCTAGCGGACATGCAATATGGTAGCCATCCTAAGACTTAGATGGGTGCCATTAAAGCATTACCATAGATGAAGAGCATTACCTACATTTAATAATAATATCTGTTTACATGAAAAATTTCTTTTCTTTAGATGTATTTACAATTGTACATGTGCTTGAGATCAACCATTTAAAACAATTTATAACAATAATACCTATCTAAATATTAACATTATCTTATGTTTAAAATATGTTATACTAAAAACCTGAGATCATTCCTGAATATATACAAAACTTTTAAACAAAATTATTATGACACAAAGCTATTTTTTACAATATAAGTATGGGCCCGATCCGTGTGTACATGCGTGAAATTCGTTATAATATCATAAAATGTTTTTTCAATTACTTAGTTATTTCTTGAGAGAATTTTTAAATCTATTTTCATGTAATAACTTTATTTCATGGGGTAAATCATTCATCATAATGTTGTATTTAGGCTACCTTCGACGTAGCCTACGAAGTCGGGGCGTCCCTCAACATACGCAACGTGTTGAACCTCACTCCACTCACTCTGTCAGCGAAACTCGCCAGGACTGAGATGTTCTTCCACATCTTGAACATAGAACGAGAGATCTACTGGCAAATAGGAGCTACCACCTGCGCCGCGTACCCTCTAGATGTGGTGGATACTATTGATACACAGACTGGTCTTATTTGTAAGGATTCTGCACTTAATCTCGTGGTGTTTGGGGTAAGTCAATGAGCAAAATACTTTTAGCTAAATTTTACCTTTATCAAAAAGTAAAAACGTCACTTTGGGGTAGGTCAAAGATCAAAATACTTTTACCTATCTCCACAAGTAAAAACATTCCACTCCTTTTTTGGCAGCAGTGTTAAAAGTTAATAAAACATTTTTAACATTAACTTAAACATTTTTGCCTTTTCAGGAAAAAGATGAGCATCTGGGTCTGCTAGAAGGCATGCTAATAGACCTTCTGAAAACCAAATGGAACACGTTTGTGAAGTTCCGTTTCTACCGTCAGTTCATATTGTTCACTTGCTACTTCCTGGTGTCGCTAGTATGTTTTACTTTGAGACCCGGGCCTCCAGAGAGGGGTCTGAACTCTACGACTATTAATTCTACGGTGATTCCTTCTATGAATGATACAGAACTGGTCAATGAAGGTGGTAAGTCTTTGATACTAAGGTAGGTTTTTCGGTTATAATTTTGAATGAAGGTTTATTTAAAATTATCGTAGATTTGTACAGTACCATGATCACAGTTATGCGCTTCAACGGTCTTTGTAATATAGAGCTGTTACAGTATTTATAGTTGATACAGTGTTTATTCATGTATGTCATGTACATAGTTCAGATAACGGGTGAGTGACAAAGGTTCAAAGAAAATAGATTATAATTTTAATATTGGAGACTTCATTAGTGTTTAAAAAGTGTCTCACATGTAACCTTCTGTACCTGTTAATAAAATTATTCAATTTTAGTGTAAATATCAAAGTCTAAAATATTTATTTCTCTCTTTCATTTATTTATTATTTTAAATTATTTATTTTAAATTTCACTTGCAAGATTCCACCCGAACTTACATAGGTGTACATCAATTTGCAAGTTAAATAAAAGCTTTTAAAAACCTATGAGTTAATCCCACACATCAATGGTGCAGAATTTTATATAAAAAAAGGAATAACATTACATTAAAAAATGAATTCATATTCTGATTAGGTAAATGCGAAAGGTTCACGGTCCAACGATTCCAAAAGGTTCAAGGTTTTCTGAAACAGTTACTTGGAATTTAACAAAAAAACTACTCGAGTTTTTATTATTTGTGACTTTTTCGCATTTAATTACCTAGCGAGATATATAAAACCCTTGAAAGCGCTCTGTAAATGCTTTACCCAAACACACCTAAATCCGTAGTTTGAAAACTAGCTTCTGATTCCTTCGTAATTTCCGTGTAATATTGTATTACTATGTTCTATTTAAATTATATTTTGTGGCTTGTAATTATAATTGCGCTTCTAGAAAACTGTACATTGCATTTCAACGTGACGGAGAACGATTCGGCTGTAGAAATCATAAACTCTACTAAACCCAGCGGCTCTCAGTGCGCTCGCTTCAAGAGTCATCCAAAAGACAAGGACAAAAGTAAGTATTTCTATGTAATTAAGCATAGTCTTATTGGAGATCGTTAGGGGAGGCCTTATGTCCAGCAGTGGACGTCCTATGGCTGAAAAGAAGAAAGCATAGCTTAGTATTCTTCTATGGTAGGTACCTACCTACTTACATAGTTGCATCTATCTACCGGGGATTATAAATTACGATAGCCGATATGAGCCATCTAAAAGTAGAAAAGTCAAAAATTGCTCTACACTTTCAATTACACAAGGCAATATACTGAATATCAACGACATAGAACAAAGGCGCGACCTTTGAAAATCCAACTTTATACCAGAGCCAAACAAACATATCTTTTTTTGAGAAAATTTCTATAACTTTTTAACGGTAAGTTGTAACAACGCAGCTAATTTTATCGTCATTTGTAAATATTGTAAATAAATTATACAACGTAATAATGTATGACCTAGTTTATTTTCCTCAGCTTACGATATGCCAGAAAAAAATACCTCCGTAGATTTCGATTGTAGCTACCTTTAGGTATACCTTTTGATAGGTATACCTACTTAGTTTAGTAATTTTTAGTACTTCGAGTTTCTTGTAAATATAATTTTTCTATTTTAAAGCTGCTCTAGTTGAATTTGTAAATATGTTTACTGTATTTGTGTAGTTAGTGTGATACATAAAAGTTGAATTAGGGTAACGAATAGCAAGATAATCTCGTATTCACAACAGAACTGCCGAGAAATAACGTGGAAGGCTGGTGGGAGGGCCTGACGGAGGAATGCAGACTCATGAATTTTGAGACGTGGCAAGCTAAAGTAAGTCTCATCGACTATCATCTAAGTACTTACTAAGCTATAAGTACCTACATTTACGTAGAGGTACCTACCCACAGAATGGGTAGGTAGAGACTTCCGCTTAATTTTACATAATCAGAGCATAAAAATTAAAGAATTAAATTACAATTTAATTCTTTGATTATTACGTATCTGTACATATACATAATAGTAGTTTATGCAACTGTCATATAATGAAGGGTATTAAAACACGAGTGTGAGTTTATGAAACGAGCGCAGCGAGTTTCATAATAGTAACGAGTGTTTTAATACCCGTGTTATATGCAGTTGCATACACTACTTTATCTTCACTAATAAAAATAAAAAATAAAAACATATTGCGAAACATTAAATTCACGCGTACGTGTATTGTCACAGTGAACTTGGCGCCATTAAAATCTAACCAATGAGAGCGCAGCTGCGCGCGCAGGGTCAATCAGGAGCGAGCGCGCGCTGTTCTTTTTTTATTTCATTGGCACAAGATCTTACCAAAGAGTTTTGTGTATGTAAGTTTAGTAGTTTCGACGAAGTTTTCACGTATAACCCAACTGTTTTCAAAAGCCAGCCTAATATCAAAATTTTATACAAGTTATATGAGGATTTTGACATAAGGCTCGCCAGGTTAATTGGTCGCGTTTTATTGATGTTATAATGAGATTTTACGATATCGATGTGGATATTTTAACATCATGTGAAATTGCTTAAATTGAGTGTTTTGTTGTCTGCGCTATAACAGTAGTCATTATAAGTCAAGTATTGGAAACATAAGTAGAATGTTACAACATTAGTGTAGATAAACAAATATTTAATGCAAGCACACGTCAAACACACATCCACAAGGTACACGTATATTATGTACCTCCTGATTGGCTCTCTATAATATTATACTCTTTGATAATTGGTCTCGCTGTCAAGCGTAGCGAGACCAGTCATTAATCTAAGCCTCTGTTTATTTCATTAATAACAATAGCTACATTTAGGGTGGGTTGCACCAAATTACTTTAACGATAACCAAACCCTGAGCAGTCGTAAAATCTTTGGTTACAAAATTTTTTTTTATGTGACCAGAGATTTTAACGATAACTAGCAAAACTAGCTTTTAAAATATTTTTGTTTGTTATTTTATAGGTGAGAATATTTGCAGAATTATTTCTATGGGTTGGGGCGCTGATGTATGTCGGAGCCGCACTACGAGAAGCCAGATTCCTCGGCATCAAAATGTTTATAGAGAACTTGAGCACAGTGCCGTCTAGGTGAGACTGGGACTTTTCGTTTTCATGATTCTATGGTAACGTCGTCTTCAGCAGTAACGTGTAAGCTCTACGTGATGAAAACTGTTCTTCTGAACATGGGGTTCTTGCCATACTTACAGGGAGGTAGATATATTCATACCTATAGAGAAACACCTTGCCAATGGAAACAATCCACGTATCTTACCTAACCAGCAAATAACATCTGTTTTATAAAAACTTTATAGTATAGACCTCAATAAAATTGACCTATTATTTTATGCTATTTCAAATTTTGTGACATAGTAAAAGTTGTTCCTATCGATGAGTGCACTGAGCGCAAAATACTGACCAACTAACAGTCGTTTCGAAACAGTCTACGTACTTATACTTTCGTCTGTGCTCAATTTTTCAACCGATAGCAACCGACTTTTCGTATCGCGAGTTAACGAAGTTCCTAGGTTCATAGTTACCTTTCCCGTTCGCTCTAACACAGATCTCCAGCGCTCGCTCCTGCTCTTTCTCGGTTTCGTGACTACGCATACATTTACCTAGGTTCAAAAATAGCCCCTGACTTGAATGTGTTCGCAGAGTGATGTTCCTGATATCGTGTACGCTGATGCTGGCGCTTCCGACGCTGCGGCTCTGGTGCGCTGACGAGGAGGAGGATCACCTCGCTGTCATCATCATGCTTACCACTGCTCCTTATTTCTTGTTCTTTTGCAGGTTCGTAGCTGAAGTTTATAAGGTTATTCGCGCGCGATGTGAATGGGATGGAACCTTCTTAAATCGAAGATGACAGTTCTCAACTTTTGATGGAACCTCGATGGAACCGATCAATGAGCTATAAGATAGGTTCCATCCAAATTGTGCATTCAATGGGATAGACCCTAGTCAAACTTGAGAAGTGGTTATCTTCGATTTACTTTGACAAAGTTCCATCCAATTCTCATTGCGCGCGAATTATATTGTAAATAAAACAAATTTTACTTAAATTTTTCAAATTTACTTTATTTAATTTTACAAGTTGATGAATCTTTTTTTAATATTAATAATAATAAATAATATTTTAAAACTTAATTGCTTTTCAGAGGCTTCAAAACTGTGGGACCTTTCGTGGTGATGATTTACAGAATGGTGATGGGTGATCTACTTCGTTTTGTCGCTATTTATTTGGTCTTCGTCATGGGATTTTCCCAAGGTAGAGTTAAACTAACTAACCTAAGTATTGTACATTGTTTATTCACAAATACTCCGATTATGTAGGTATTTCTTCTTCTTCTTTTTTAAAGTAGCCCCTTGGTGGTTTAAAAAAAGCTTGGGTGGTCTAGTGGAAATGACTCCCGCCTTACAATCGTGAGGTCATGGGTTCAAATCCCGCTCCCGTACCAATGATTTCCTTGGAATTTATGTACGTAATTTCATACCACTGGCTTTTCGGTGAAGGAAAACATCGTGAGGCAACCTGCATACGTCCGTAGAAGAAATTCGATGGCGTATGTGAATCCACCAACCCGCAAGAAGAACCCCCCTTCAAGAAGGGTTACAGAAATACCTAGGTACTGTACTGTCTGTATTTGCTATTTCTGTAAAAGGTCATCCAACAGATCAATATTATGAAAATTAGAAAATCTATGTCGACGCTTACCTACCTATACAATCTGCCATGCTTTTATCGTATATACTACTGATCGTCAGGACCAAGAGCACGCCTATATTTAATAGTGTATCTAATCTTGCAGCGTACTACGTGATATTTCTATCGTTCGACAACCCCAACACCCCGGAAGGAGTGGACGACTCCATGTCGAACCCCATGCCGTCTCCCATGGAGAGTATCATGGCCATGTTCCTCATGTCTCTTACGTCCTTCTCCGACTACTATGGAGCTTTCGACAGGACTGACCATGAAATCGAAGCTAAGGTAAATACAATACAAGGATCGTTGATCAATGGATTTAACATTCTTGTATTTCATTATACTGACTAAACCAACTTTCACTATGGACCAACCCTAAAGTTACGAAAAAACAGCCGTTTTATGTAATAAATTATTGGGTTATACGACAAGATCTAGGTACAGGGCTAGCTAATGGCCGCTACTTCGTAGACCATCCGCGTGATCAATCTAAATGTGACACCTAGTATAGACGCAGGGCATTTTCTTACTAATCTTTTCGCCTTTGATGAACGTATGGCAAAGTCATACAAAATCGCACATATCGCATTTCGATCTGACCCCTCAGACCTAGTAAAAAAATATTTGGTTAATTTATTATTTGATTTGAGTCTGACCCGACAAAAAAAATGCGAATTATTTAATTGATAGTATGGTACTTAAATGCCTTGGCTGGCACATGTGTCACACTCGTGATAGGGTGCTGCTTGTGGGTCGCCGGCGCCGGTCTGCTCGTGGCATTCACGCAGTGCATAGACTAACTAACTTACGTTAAGATTTCATGTACCTACTAACTCTCTTTGTACAGTATAATCAAACAATTCTAAATTTTAGTTAGCAAAGGGCAGACACTGGAGTCTGTGGTTAGGAATATTTCAATAAAAAAATGTCTTAGCTTGTTTTATGCTGTAATTTCAGCTCCTATTCGTAATCTACATGATAATAGTGGCCATCCTCCTTGTGAACATGTTGATCGCCATGATGGGCAACACGTACCAGAAGATAGCGGAGACTCGGAACGAGTGGCAACGGCAATGGGCCAGGATTGTGCTGGTGGTAGAGCGAGGAGTGCCGCCGGCGCAGCGGCTCAAGCAGCTCATGTCTTATAGCCAGCCGATGGCTAATGGAAAAAGGGCTTTAGTGTTGAGAATAAACCAGAAGGTAAATCATTTTTCCAATTTAGATAGGTCGACAATCAGTAAATTGCTCAGATAAGTATCAGCGCAGATCTAATCTTAAATGGAAAGGGGTTCAATCAGTGGGCCAAAATCATACTGGTGGAGTGAGGAATACTACCGGCGATGCGGCTCCAGCATGGATGGGAGAGCTCTGGTCTTGAGGATAAGGTAACAGTAGAAGAACCAGAAGGTAACAGTCATTTTCCTATACCGATTTTTACCGATCCCAGTCAACTGATGGCGTATGGGTAGAGGGTTTTAGTCTTGAGCACAAACCTTAAGGTAAGAATCATTTGTACAGACTCGGATTATTTTATTGCTGGATATTGTGCTGGAAACACTGCAGTCTTTATGAATAATTAGTGAGACAAGTTCGTAATGATGGCGGAGCAAAGTGCCACCCGGTGTCAAGAAGTTCGTCTTTATATTAGTCTAATGGGTCAGGACAGTCTGCTGTGGCCTGTGCGTAATATTCGATCAATCACAGAGACCGAGCTAGGTATTTATGGGAGTTAGCAAGGTACACTTGTTAAGTGGAGAATCATTTATAAAATACATAATCTTTTTAGGATGAAGACAAAGAAGAAATGAAAGAAATTCTGGAAATGAAGCGAACGCACGACCGCATCGTGGCTAAAAGGAAACAGAGACAAGCGCTGGAGAAAGAGTTGGGACGACCGCTGCCGCCCGAACCGCCGCGGGACTATCCTACCAAGAAGTAGACAATAGAGAAGAGTAGTTGATTGAACTGCACGAGTCAAATTTGTTGTTAGCCTTGTTACAATCAACCGTGTGCACTATATCCATTCATCGGCCATATGACAACCGCTGCTTGACATAGATCCAATAGACCTCCAATAATTGTTGGGAAGTCATCTGGAAGCCGATTAACAGGCTCCGAACACAAGTGAGCCGCTGTAGATAGGTACAACATGTGCAGATGGGGCTTAGCCGAACCACCAAAGGAAGAATGCGACTGTGGATCTACCCAACAGACCATGGAACATCTCCTACAATGCCAATTGTGCCCTAATATCTGCACACAAAAAGATCTCTACGAGGCCAACACTCTTGCAGTTTCCGTGGCCTCCTACACATCTAGCTAAATATAAATTTTATTCGAATCGCTGACTCGAAAAGAAGACCTCCAATAATACATTTTTGTAGATATTTGGATAAGACCGGTTGGAAGCGGCCTGCATTCATTCGACATCTATCCAACTTGTTGGTGGGCGTCTTACGCTGCGCTTGCCAGTACGTGGTCTCTACTCGAGGACTTTTCGACCCCAACGGTCATCAGTCCTCCGTGCTATTGTGCACTCTTTGCCCGTGTAGTTTTAGTGAAAATAAAAATCAGTCGTAATTTTTTAACCAACTGTGAATAGCTTATTTACCAGGCTGCTCTTATTAACATTTGGAAAATCTTTTTTAAAGGGTCTTTAAATCGCTATAAGAGTTAACTGTTACATACAAGGAAATATCTACAAAAATTTATGATAGTACTCGTATTTTTTTTACGTCATTGAAGCTCACATTAGCATTCTTTATCAAATTGATAAAATAAGGCCACCACTTAATAAAACTCTTTGGCTTTCCTGACGCCTAAAGTATTATGATGATAATGTCTTCCACGCCGAATTCGGCTACGGCGACCATTTTCCGTATCTGGGTATGGTTACTGATCGGTCTCACTGTACTGTGGTACTCACATGGCTGATGTACCCAATTTTAGCGATGACTGTTATAGAACAGTGGCCACATGTGAGGACTTCATTTTTGTAATTGTATGTAATTTCGGGCTTAGGGAAATCGAAATAGAGATAACAATGGAGGCACTGTAGTCTGACCGTTTAACTGAGTCCTCGCCTGCGCGGGTTCAGGGGCGCGGGGGTAGACGACAAAGGAAGGGACCCGCCGCTCACACCTGTCTCAGTCCTCCTTTGTCGTCAACCCCCGCGCCCCTGTACCGCGCAGGCTAGCGGCTAGCGGTCAGACTATAGTCGGGAACACATCAGATCGACCATAAAAATCTGGCTTGCAAACCAGACTTAATTTTAGTTGAATTTTTCTTACAATGTTTTTCATAATTTATTCCCATATGAAAATACCCTTACTTATAAGCTATTATAATAAAGAGACATAATTTGACATTAATAACATTAATAATGATCTGACGAGACCTAGCTGATAAAAAAGCATGTATTGTAGATAAGTAGGTATCCCTGTTGTGCTACTTAGACTAGTATTAGTGTGACCAAAATAACATAATATTGTAGTGCCAATGTAGACAATAGAGACAAAAAAAAATAGATATTAAAAAAATTGGATCTTTACTTACTGGATTCTGGAATATATTATTATCTTCATTTTTGCTTTTCCTCTAATTTAGATACCTATACTATATTTTATAGTACAATAATTAATATTGTATTTTATATAGTCTATATTATATCTTATCTCCCGAGAAAAGACGAGTAAGAAAACAATTACTTATTATGTAAATAAAGTCCTTTAATCAAGAATGCTTACTAATAAAATATACAACCATGTAAAACAATTTGACACATGTATATACAAAATTAGATAAATACAAGTAATTATCACAATTGGTGCAAATGTGATGAAAACGCATATCACAATAACTGCCCTTGATTCGATCAAATAGCATAAAGTCCAAGGAAAATACATAAAATTGATGAAAAAAATTGTAGACCAAGTCTTCAGCAATACTTAACAAATTAAATTACCAATAAAGGTATAGGCCGAATCATACAACTTGGCGGCTATAATGTTAGCTACAAGTAGCGGCACGTAAGTCTATCGCTGAGGGTACTGTGGAGGGGATGGCTGCGCATGTTGCCCGCCATACTAAACACGAGTTTAGTACGGATGCGCATGAGCGCTGCCATCCCCTCCACACTTCGCTCAGCGCTAGACTTATATGCCGCGACCTGTACAAGCTGCGGATAGCCCAATCCTGACTGAAGCTCACTTAACAGCTGCGCAAGGATCGAGTTATCCGCATCTTGTAGCTTAAGTCACAGGCGCCAAGTTCTATGATTCGGCCTACATTCCAAATCGCGACATAACAAACACATAGTAGCCAGCCAGCTCAAATGAAAGCATTTTTTAAATCTTATTGCCACCGTAAGCAGGCATGTCATCACAGCCACAAACGCCGAAACACGCGTTTTATGTTACCAAAGACACCAAAGCGATCAAAAGGCATGTAGAAAATTGTCTATACAGGCTCTTATTATACTTGGTGTAAGGTCCAGATATCATAAAGATACTGGTTGTACCATCATTCGATGTAATTGTACAAAAATTAAAAATGTCATTTATTAAAATGCACCGACGATATCGAGCACCGAGCTACGTGAAGAAAGAAAAGTTAGGAAAGCTGACCGCACCACTTTGTGGAATAAATAGCTAGGAAGAGCTAGAGATTATAAATTAACCCGTCACACTTGGTAGTAGCCAGTGGCCATATTTTTTTTATAGCTACGTTTGTGGTTGTTACGACAGGCTCGTTTGCAAACAGCTTAGAGCGTTTTCACATTATCCGCTCCGATGAGTGTCGTACGCCGATCCGATTTTGGGGAAAGTAAATCTATGAAATATTACATTGTCCTGGCGGATATCGGATATCAGAGCGTTCATATTTCATACATTTTACCTACCCCGATATCGATTCGGCGTCCGACATCGTTATCGGATCGGATAATGTGAAAACGTTTTTTGGGCCAGGCGAGAGTAATTTCGGTTTCATACAGAAGTCTCAATTTGAGTCGACTTATTTTTGGTCGCTTTATGGTAAAAACAAGACTTTGGTATTTTTTTATGGAATTCGAAGTTGTAGGCGATGATGAAGTATGTAGACTTAGAAAATTCCTATGAAACCAAATGCAGCGTAAATTACGCGACTCAAGGTTTAAAAAATTACGCTCGTTTGGCCTCGCCCGTAGAGTGTAAAGTTACTTTGATACAAAAATTACATATAGTTCTTTTCTTACTGTACGTATAATAAAAAGTCAACGTCATAAATATCATATCTCCAAGTCAAGTAATTTTCTATTTTCGTTGTACTTTCAATAGGGAATTAATACATATACAATGTACCTTAAAAGTACAGGGTACACGAGCACAACGAGAAATGACAGCACAAAAATTTGTGAAAATAGCACTTTTATATTAAGTTATGGCACCGAAAAAAGTATGTTTGACAAAAAAACTTTCTAAAATATATTACAGTATACAGGGTTATCTCCTTCCAATGTATGAAACCGAAAGGGGGTGATTACAACAATTATTAAGAACAATTCTTGATACGGAACCTACCCGGATTCCGAGAAAGAAAAACAGGTTTTCCATACAAAAATTGCAACTCTGAATCGACAAACCTATATAACAAGTTTTTTTTCGACCTATAGTAAAAAAAATCATTGCGATGGTCTCAATCACCTCCTTTCAGATCTGGGGCCTTATTGTGTACGCGTTCTAACGTTCGGCTTCGCTTTTTCTCCCGCTCGCTCTAGTGACGCGCGTAACTGGCGCGAGCAGGAGAAAAAGCGAAGCCGAACGTCAGAACGCGTACACAATAAGGCCCTAGTTCTGGATAACTCTGCATTTAAAAAAAATAAGTACTTGGAATTTGGCGATATTGCTTAGGTTTCCACTATACCCTTCAAATGGAGTTAGAATTGATTTATTTGACTTAGACCGTACACCTTAAAAATACATAATACCCGAAAAATATACAAGAGTAAATGTGACTTTTACTTATGAAGAGGTTTTAATTTGGCTAAGTCCTTAGGCTTTCAGGCAGCCTAAACCGCTCACTTTCACGCGCCGAAGGAGCCGCAGCCATCAATTTTTATATGAAATCGTACGCAATATCGCGCACTTGACTTCGCCGCACGATCGGCATTTTTAGGGTTCCGTATCCAAAGGGAAAAACGGGACCCTATTACTAAGACTCCGATGTCCGTCTGTCACCGGGCTGTATCTTATGAACCATGATAGCTAGGCAGCTGAAATTTTCACAGATGATGTATTTCGGTTGCCGCTATAACAACAAATACTAAAAACAAAATTAAATAAATATTTAAGGTGGGCTCCCATACAACAAACCTGAATTTTTAGACGTTTTTCGCTCTATATTAATAATGGTAACAGGTAGATGCTTGAAATGTTCACAGAATATTTAGTTTTATAATCACTACAATAATAAATAATAAAATTAAAATAAAATAAATATTTAAGGGGGGCTCTCATACAGTACGGAACCCTCCGTGCGCGAGTCCGACTCGTACTTGGCCGATTATTTAATATTCCGTAGGCTAAAAGTCTACGTCAGCAACGTATTCGGCTCCTTCGGCGCGTATGGGTGCGCGCCGAAGTGACGCGTGACATTTATCGCTGGATAGTCAAATGATTCTTAATTCTTAACAACACATCCCTACGCATCTCCGCACGTCTCTGGTAGGAACGCAGTCTTAGTGGTTTCGCACTACGTCCGACACGAATCCGATCCTACTTCCATCCGAATGCTATAAAAGAATCATCGTTGGAAATCGGATGACAGAAATCTTACCCAGTGCGTAAACTACCGTAGGTAAAAAGCCGGGTGACCAACCCTGGTATTGAAGTTTTTTTTTTTTATATTTTGGCGTCGCATGGTTTATGCATTTGCCAGTGACAAATTTTTAATATTTTTTAATATTTTATCAAAAAAGTCGCGGTCAAGTACAAGCATAGTCCAAGTCATGCCTCAGAAAACCAGTGGGAGACTTTACTAGAGGCGTCTATGGAGTTTTGGTAACAACACGATACACCACATTATATCATTTGTCTACACTCATGCCCGTAATTCAGCTTATAATCAACGAACAATTATTCACCAATTATCACTAATAGAAACACAAGTTTAACAAAATAATACAATGTGGCGACATGATTTTTCCGCGGTCCCGCCAAAACCCGTATTAGAGTTTTTAAGCCGCCTGAAGGCCTCTGACATTGCTAAACGGGTAATAACAACCGGGACCTATAATTTAACGAATAGTCCGAGCCACGATAGCGCTCAGTTATAAAATGCAACCCGCGGTCTCCCATCCAAAGACTGACAGTGCGGAGCGTTGCTTCACTCCGGTGATCTAACCGTAATAACTCCCGTATAAATATTTGTGCAAATACTCCGGCCGTGACTTTCACGGATCCGGATCGGATTCGTTTCGGATGTAGTGCGAAATCACCGTTCTGTTGTGATTTGATCGATCTGATTACATCGAAGTCCGTGTGACTATAAAATGTTAGTAATTAATATAATATAATTATTTTCTCTCAACCAACCACCTTTAAAGGCTAACTTATGACCGCAAAATTTAGATAAATAATGACTTAGTTGACATCGTCAGGTTTCGGCAGGTAGTACATGGAATCGATGAAGTATTTGGTAATGTCTGACACTAGGCTTCTGTCGGAAATTCCTTGCGCCACGCCGTATATCGCCATCTGAAATAGGGAAAAATGAGATTTAAATGCTAGTATACAAGAATTATTTTTAACTAGCGACCCGCCCCGGATTCGCACCGGTGTGTTATACCTATACATATAAACCTTCCTCTTGAATCAATCTATCTATTTAAAAAAACCGCATCAAAATCCGTTGTGTACGTTGAATTGAATCCGTTGAATTATTTAGAGTCCTGAGTGAAGCGAGGGGTTCAAGTCGAAGACGAAGACAAACTTGGTTCTAGAGGTCCATACTCTAGTTTTCATACATCCTGTGAGAAAATATAACCCCAAGAATATGAATAATACTTACGTCATAAATACACTAAGTGTAGGTACTCATTAAGCAACTCGGTATTAAATAAATGTTCACAATAAATTAAAACAAATTAAAATGTACTTGTTTTCATGGAATCGCATACAATTTATAATAAAACAGAGAATGTAAATACTACATGAAAAAATAAGACCATGGCCTGCTCGATTATTATGGCCTAGCACAGGCATTGCAAAGAGGTTTTATTCTATAAAATCGAACTGATACGGACACCAAAGAGGTTATATTCTGTGAAGTCGAGTAGAACCTCCTTACAATGCCAATTGCCGTACAATGTAAAGAGGTTAGGTATATTCGATTTTGCAAAATGAAACCTCTTTACGATGTTCTTAAATGTTCTAAGTTGAGAAATATTCATACATATTAGATGTTCCAAATTTAAATCACTTTACTCCCGAGGGAGTTTCATATAATATTACTGACCTGCCATAGCCCTCGAGATTGTGTTAAGATAATAATGACTCGTTTTACTTTGTGATTCTATGACATATAATGGGTCATTTTCGAGCAGGTGGTATGAAAAATAATTATGAATATATTATGTTATACATATTGAAGAATGAAATGGTTTACCTTTCCATGCACGGGCTCGGCGCCGCTCTTGAGGCAGGTGTCGGCGGCTCGGCGCACGTCCGCGATGAACTTGTCCGCGATCCCGGGCTGCGTGTGCGCGTGCGTCACGCATATGTGGATCCTGGACACACGCATTATATATTATAATTCATTTAGACTCGTTTGAAGACATTTAACATGTTTTTTTATTAGTTACTATTTCCGCTACTCCTGATCCGCTACATTACTTAGTTTACTGTTGACATTTTGTTATATTTGCTAATTATTGTATAGGTATACTAGCAGACTCCGTAATTTTTTATAATATAGCCTATGACACCCGGGGCTTGTGTAGCTTCCCAACAGTGAAAGAATTTTTCAAATCGGTTCAGTAGTTTCGGAGCCTATTCAATGCAAACAAACAAAAAATCAAATCTTTCCTCTTTATAATATTGGTATAGAAAAGTGAGTAATTCCCAGTTAAAGTATTGAAAAAGTAAACTGAATATTTGCCCGCAGCTTGATCCGAAATCCAACTACCACAAAAACATTTTTTTTGGGTAATATATTTTAGCCAATGACATTCAAAAATAATGTGGTTTTCTATTGGTAAGAGTTTCCAAAATCGATTCATTAGATCCAGATATCCCTCTACAACCTCTACAACTTCCCCTACAACTTTACTTCTTTATAACATTAACATAACATCATTATTAATAAATTGAATTATTGTACGTAAAACTTAACACTACGACAAACCTTTGCAAGGTGTTTTAGTTTTATTTAAATATGTATTTTATATTGTAACCTTTTGTTGATATAATATGAATAATAAATAAATAAATAAAAAATATTATAGATAAATAGTAAAACAAACCCCGAAGGAAATTGCAGAGCGTTTAGACTCCATCCATCGTTATGCAGTAGCTCTCCCATCTTGAATATGTCGAACTTGTTCGAACCGAACGCCACCACTGACGTCGCCGGTTTGCCGAATATGTAGATACCAGATATTTGACGCAATCTGTAAATGATAAATGTTAAGCATTATTTTTCGCCAAAAATGGCACAGGCGACGACGGCGCGGATCATTGTATCGTCGATGTATTAATTTTTACATGTAGAACTCCAATTATCCGAATTAATGGGGACCGGGACCCATTCGGATAATCAAATATTCGGATAATCGGAGTTTTTTTACAATGACAGGTGCGCCGTGACTGCAATGCGCCGGAACTGGAGTGGGGACTCATACCACGTGTTGTGCCTACAATGACTTCGCGGAGGGAAGGACAATAGTGAGCGAACGCGCAAACACTGGCTTCGCGGGAGGAAGAATAATAGCGCACTTAGACTTTTTTGGACATTTTTTTTTCTGAAAGTGATTCGGATAATCGGCGATTCGGATAGTCGGAGTTCGGATAATTGGAGTTCTACTGTATTATTTATTTTTCAAAAACGCGTCTAAAGTGAGATAGATCTTAATTTAGAGATCGTTTTTGAACAAACAAAAAAAATCAAGTGTGGCTGTGTCGTGGACGCAGCCGTGTGTTGTACGTGAATACGTCTCGTGCTTAGTGATACTATTTTATAGTGTCGTTATGAAAGCGTTATCAGTATCCACTTGCATTATTTCAACCGTCTCAGCTGCAGATGTACTGGCACCGTCATTGATCCGTTCGGCCGCATTCATTTATTACGTTGTCGGCACTGCTTGACTCGGTTATATGGTGTTTTATTGGTACCATTCTATTGCTTTTAAAAAGCTCTTTCCAACCGTATGCAATATTTGTATATCTATCTGGCTTTTTGACGTGTTTAGGCTGACTTATAAATTTTGTCATAGTTTTTTTTATATTGTAAAACCTAATTATAGTCAGTCACAATAATACACTAATGTTTTATATCATTTATAGATTTTGTCAAGAGCTAACGATCGAAACTAGAACGAACGCCGTAACTTCTCCGAATCAAAAGTAATACTTAATTGAAATCTCGATACGCAGCAAAATTACCTCAAAATGGCGGCGCTTCCCCTCCACCTCGCGCGATGTATGAGAGTCCTTACACAGCGCAATAAATTATTTGATTCTTTAGCTATCCAATGGTGTAATTGAATTTATAATAGAGATGATAGCTAAGAAGTTGCAACACCAACTTTGTTACTATCCCCCGATTTTGTTATCAATCGTTTCTTTGACTTGCTTCCCTTATATTGTAATTAACCCCCGACGCAAAAGAGGGGTGTTATAAGTTTGACGTGTCTGTTTGTCTGTGTGTCTGTCTGTCTGTCTGTCTGTCTGTCTGTGGCATCATAGCGCCCGAACCTCTGATCCGATTTCAGTTTAGTTTTTTTTGGATGACAGGAGACTTAGTCGAGAGTGTTCTTAGCTATGTTTTATAAAAATCCATTGAGCCGTTTAAGAGTTATGGTGGGTTAAAGTGGGGATGGAAGAACCAAAATTCTACAAATGTGCCCAAAATGGTTGTCAAATGTTTTTTAGGTAGGTTTTTGTGTCGGGGGTTTTTTAAATTTTTAATTTAAGTTTTTATTTTAAAGACGTATTCAACAAAATCGGCCAAGTAATCGCGCAACATGCTAAAAAAAACACACAGTCGATTTGAAAACCTCCTTTCTAGAAGTCGGTTGAAAAGGCAGTCTTTACACAAAAACTTATTATTACTTATTATTAGTTGCGATACTTACTCTCTTTCGATATGTCTGGCGGTGTCGATGATTTCCCGCGTCATCTGCACGTATCTATCCTTCCCCACGAACACCATCGTCGCCCAACAAGCCGCGATAAGACCGCCAGCGCGACTTCCTGAAGATAAAATAATATCTGATGTATAAGCCTATACATAGTTATCTAATAAAAAAATAATGAACAGCCACAATACGAACAAAAAAATGAGGTGTAGTTGTGTCATGGACACAGTCGTGCTTTGTACGTGAATACGTTTACGTAAGCAAAATGATCTAATAATGGGGACGCTTCCCCCTCCACCCCGCGCATACTTCGCAGTATTCACTTTGCATAATGAATTCTTTGATTCTTTAGCTATCCAATAATGTAATTGAATTTAGGATGGATATATTAGATATGAAGCTGCAACCCCAAACTGTATCCACCGATTTTGTTATTATTCGTTTTTTGGCTTGCCACCCAATATGGAAGCAATTTTAAAGACGTATTCACGTCAAAATACAAAACTATGGACAAAAGACTCTACGATCTTTCTTTCTCATCCATAACCATTTTCAAACGTCATAAATTCACGTTTCTGCGCATTTCACATGCATAAAACGTCAACCCACACGATGAACGGACTATCCATATCCATAGGTTCGCAATGGATGTATGCCTACAAACTACAACACGCAACTTTCTGAAAAATCTGTCAAGTGCGATTCGGACTCGCGCACGATGGGTTTCGTACCGTATTGGGAGCCCCATTCTTCTTGCCGTTATTAATAGCGAGCAAAAAAAAATTAAAAATTATGTTTGTTGCATGGGGCCCTCCTTAAATATTTATTTTATTCAGTTTTTAGTATTTGTTGTTATAGCGGCAACAGATATACATTATCTGTGAAAATTTCAGCTGCCTAGCTATCATGGTTTATGAGATACAGCCCAGTGACAGACAGACAGACGGACATCGAAGTCCCGTTGATAAGTAATAGGGTCCCGTTTTTACCCTTTGGGTACAGAACCCTAAAAATGAATAAAGATCTGTGATATGTGTTTCTAAAAGATATGTGTATTGTGGAAATAAATGAAATGTTTGATTTACCGTTAACAGTGGGCGAGCCGTAGACGCCGCCGGGCCACTCGGTAGTGACGGTGTACTGACAGTGTCGGTACTCTGGCTTTCTGTACAGGATCACCGATGTACCCTTCGGCGCGTAACCATACTGGAAACACACATACACATCAATTAATAATAAAACTTAAATTAAAAATTTAAAAAACCCCCGACACAAAATTTGACAACCATTTTGGACACATTTGTAGAATTTTGGTTCTTCCATCCCCACTTTAACCCACCATAACTCTTAAACGGCTCAATCGATTTTTATAAAACATAGCTAAGAACACTCTCGACTAAGTCTCCTTTCATCCAAAAAAAACTAAACTGACATCGGTTCAGTGGTTAGGGCGCTATGATGCCACAGACAGACAGACAGACAGACAGAAAGACAGACACACAGACAAACAGACACGTCAAACTTATAACACCCCTCTTTTGGGTCGGGGGTTAAAAATGATATACGGGGTTATTTCTAATCAATTAGCATCCTCTTAGGGGCTTATATTGCAATTCGGTTTTTTGAGTTCTGACAAAAGTTGCAGAACAGTTGTTACTTTTAATGTACAGAATAAACCCCTAAAAGGATGCTAGTTGATTAGAAATAACCCTGTATATAAAAATAATAAAATTTAAAAGTTGTAATAACGTCTTTTAAAATTTTGAACTTTTAATAGGTTACGCGATCAATAATATTTATTATCCTTTTGAGATGACACTGGAATGAACTTCCCTATATTTCCGATCTTATGTTTATCACCGGATGCTGGCCACCCCGGGTAGTTGGAAATCGAATACAGGTACGCTCCGCTCGGACCGGTTAGTCATAATGTAATAAGTACAATGACAATACTAAAAAATATCCGCCGCCTAGCAAACACCTGATAACATATCATCAGGGATTGATTTTTGTCTTAGTGGACGTCCTATAGCAAAAATGATAGTGACGCTTCTTCGTAGAGTCAATGGTTCAAAAATACTTAGCTAAATTATTTTTTCCATTTCCGCTTCCTCGGGTCCGGTCTAAAATGGCCTCTAGAGGATACTAAGTTTATGAGATATCACTGTAATAAACTCCCCTATATTTCCTACCTTATGTGTGTCGGCGGAGATGCTGGCCACCCCGGGCAGGCGGAAGTCGAACACAGGCACGCTCCGGCCCGCGTCGTGCATAAAGGCCGCCACGAACCCTCCCAGGCACGCATCCACGTGTAGCGGGACGCCGTACTCTAATGCCACGTCTGATAGAGCTACTATGTCGTCCATTGTTCCGTAGGGGTAGTTTGGTGCTGACCCTACTATCTGAAACAGAGACAAAAGGGATTAACTAGAAGTCACAAAGTCACCAATACTTATTAAATACTTATTTCCGGGCGCCAACAATGCACATAGGTAAGTTTTGAATATTAAAATTATATATTTGTTTTGAATATCGCGATATTTATAATCGTCAAAAAATGTAGGCTCCATAATATGAAATTTTAGAAAATTGATGCGTGACGTTCAATTGTTTCAAGGCCAGATCGACTTTGGCAGCTTTCTCACACACACTTACGTATATTTTAGAAGATATACCTACCAGGAAATATTTTTCGCAAAATCGTGATCAATAAATATAATGTTGCAATTATTTTCTTAGAAATTATGTTCTAAACCTGCTCATTTAAAGCAGTCATTTGAAGTAAGAAAATCGGCCAAGTGCGAGTCGGACTCGCGCACGATGGGTTCCGTACCGTATTGGGCTCCAATACGGTACCCCTTAGCCCCATTCTTCTTATCGTTATTAATAGCGAGCTAAAAACTCATAAATAAACATGTTTGTTGTATAGGAACCTCCCTTAAATATTTCCTTTATTCTGTACATCCTGGTGACAGACAGATTTACAGACAGACGGACATCAGATTCTTAGTAATGGGGTCTCGTTTTTACCCTTTGGGTACGGAACCCTAAAAATACGGTATTATAGCCCTTTTAGTTTACAAGGTAACAATTACCCCTCCAAAACCTAAGTCACTACATAGTATAAAATAAAGTCGCTATTTTTGTCTGTTTGTTTGTCTGTATGCTTAAATCTTTAAAACTACGCAACGGATTTTGATGCGGTTTTTTTTAATGGATAGAGTGATTCAAGAGGAAGGTTTATATGTATAATACACCTGTGCGAAGCCGGGGCGGGTCGTCTAGTCAATAATATATGTCAGTTTGGGAATGGTAACGGTAGTTGGTATCACTTTCTAAGCTTATTATAATGATGAAAAATCACAAAAAAATAGACTTACCAAGCAAGTTCTCCTTCCAATAGCCTTCTTAACCTTTTCAATGTCAACGGTAAGCGTGTCAGGGTTCACCGGAACGGTTACAACTCCTAAGCCGAGGTACTGAGCTGCCTTATCGAAAGCCGAGTGGACGGTAGATGGCACCACTATCTGAGGGTTGGTAACGCCTCTTTCGTAAGCGTAGTCGCGGAAAGCTTTGCAGGCCATTATTATAGACTCTGTACCGCCTGTTGTCACCTGAAAAATACAATACCAATTATTAGTACGAGTCCGACTCGCGCACGAAGGGTTCCGTACTGTATAGGAGCCCCCTTAAATATTTGTTTTATTTTAATTTTATTATTTATTATTAAAGTGAATATACAACTAAATATTCTGTGAATATTTCAAGCATCTACCTATTACCATTATTAATATAGAGCGAAAAACGGCTAAAAAATCAGGTTTGTTGCATGGGAGCCCCCCCTTAATTATTAATTTTATTCTGTTTATATTTGTTGTTATAGCGGCAACAGAAATACAGCATCTGTGAAAATTTATTTCAGCTTTCTAGCTATAACGGTTCACGAGATACAGCTTGGAGACGGACAGACAGACAGACGGACAGCGGAGTCTTAGTAATAGGGTCCCGTTTTTACCCTTTGGGTTCGGAACCCTAAAAACTGAATATACTGCAGTAAATTAAATTCAGTTTTACCAAAGTCAGTTTTATATTCTAACTAGCTAACCCGGCGACCTTCGTTTCACGCGATATCTTTATAAATAATAGCCTGTATCATTCTGATGTATAAGCATTATTATTGAAGTTTCATCTCAATCCGTTCAGTAGTACTTGCGTGAAAGAGTAACAAACATCCATACGTACAAACAAACTTTGTTATATTAGTAGGATACTAGTTGTTCTCTTAACATGAGACCTTGCGTCACATCTCTTCTTTTCAACTGAACTGAATCTTCGTCAGCCTTGGGAGGGTATTTGCTGTGGCGCTATTTATCAGCCTATTTCGATAATACTTGGCAATATTGTTTACTATCTAAACAAGATTTGCGAGTATGAAGAAAATGGGTCAAGAGTGAGTCGAGATATAAGCTTATGAAGAAGATGCAGTTTAAGAGTCTGTCGCGAGGTCCAGTGTTCGTAGTACTAGTTTCATAAGCGAAGTATACTTACTGTGCCACAGCATTCATCGTCTCCATGGAACAGGTTGATGGCCATGCGGACGATTTCAGCCTCCATTTTGTTAATCCCGGGGAAAACGTCAGCGTGCAGCGGGTTCGTGTAAGCAGTGAGAGCGTAAGCGTCGCACGCCACGTTAGATATCTCCTGCGACACGTGGTAGACCGCCCCGGATATCATTCCGCTCTTCCAGTCGTATACCCCTGGAATTATTTATTTAGAATTAGATTTGACTTCCAGTAGAATTCTAAACTTCGAAATAACATGTAGATTGTAAGTAGAAGAGCTTATGCAAAGCAAGCATTCGGATTCGCAATTTTTATCTCACTATACAGGGTTATTCCTAATCAATTAGCATCCTTTTAGGGGCTTATTCTATACATCAAAACTTCAACGCAACTTCACATCCGCCGACTTGTATGATTCGGACTATGTCTACATTCCCTAAGCACTCAGACAACTGCATTTTGCCGATGTGTACATTGTAATACGCATTTTTGCTGAGTGTGCACCGCCTAGTGCATATAACTGTTTCTCTCGCCGCTTTAGAAAATGCCCCCTGATCTACGTACATAATACTTCGACTTTAAAGCCGCGGTTAATGTTTCATTTGACGCTTTACACTTTTGCAGTTTGTAGTTTTTTTAAAATAGCCGTGTTTAATACTAGTGTTGCGTGAAAAAGATACATTATTCTTTCTTTAATTTAAAATTTTCAATTTCACGCAACGTTTTAGCACTGGACACGGCTATTTTAAAAGGAACTGTAAACTGCAGAAGAGGAAAGGGTCAAATGGAACGTTAATTAAAACCGAAGACCTTCGTTCGCGGCTCGTTGAAAAAAAGTTGAAGTTTTATTTGGCACGCCACGCAGTGTTGCCAACACTGCGACTATTTCTGTGTCCTACAGATTTCGGGTGGTAATTTCTTCAGACAATCTCAAATAATTTCTGTAGTCTGTTGGTTCTACTATCAATTCTTGGATTAAATTGGTATGCGATAACCGAGCCTTTTATTCTATCCAACTCTTAACACATATTTTAGGGCGTTATAGCTATTTTTATTAATTTTGTTGTACGCTACAGCAAGATACCGTACATTTTCAAACTTCGAATATGACAACATTTTGTATTTTGACGAGTCAGGGGCTTAATAGTAACTATATAATCTAATCTGCGTCTAAGGACATACCCAAGTTAAGATGATCCTTGACCTCCTCCGCGACCTGTGCCGCAGTCAGGCCTTGTTGTGGCAGTTCTCTTCTCGTGGTGACCCCCGCGAGCCTTTTAACCACGTCCTTGCGAAAATCGCTGTTAATCTCCGACATTTTCTCGTCGATCTTGCGCCTTACGATGGGCACGCGGCGAAGCCATCTGAAGAACTCTTTGCGAAGGCGGGTGGTTGCACCTGAAGAGTTTAATCATTTTTCTTTAAAAAGTCATCTCGTAGTAACCCTGCGGATTAGCTAATAAGTTAAACTACTTTATTATACGAGAGCACTTCATTGTAAGCTATTTAAAATCACAATCAATTGTTAACCTATTTAGTAAAAAATAAATTAAAAAAGTAGAAATTGATGGAGCATAAAGTTCGTAGAATTTATATAGCTAATGGGGATAAGTTTTTGAGTGAAGACCACGGCGAGCGCAGTACATAACGTCCACCAACAAGATGGACCGACAATCGAATCCAGATCAAATAAATACGCTGAATGTACAGGGTTATTTCTAATCAATTAGCATCCTTTTAGGGGCTTTTTCTGTACATCAAAACTAACCACTTTTGTTTTGCGACTTTTGTCAGAAATAAAAAAAAACATATTGTTTCATACATTTTGTCGCGGGTGAACGATATTTTTCTATGGAACAAAATTTTTTTTTTTTTGAGTTTTGATAAAAGTCGCAGAACAAAAGTTGTTAGTTTTGATGTACAGAATAAGCCCCTAAAAGGATGCTAATTGATTAGAAATAACCCTGTATAGCCGCTTCCATATTTGGAAGCGGCTATACAGGGTTATTTCTAATGATGATGATGGATGCCTATGTCCAGCAGTGGACGTCTTACAGCTGATAATTATGAAGACGATAAAACACTTTGTTTTTAGGGTTCCGTACCCAAAGGGAAAAACAGGACCCTATTACTAAGACTTCGCTATCCGTCTGTCTGTCTGTCTGTCTGTCACCAGGCAGTATCTCATGAACGGTGATAGCTAAAACGTTGAAATTTTCACAGATAATATATTTCTGTTGCCGCTATAACAACACATACTTTAAACAAAAAAAGATAATTAATGGGGGGCTCCCATACAAACAACCTGATTATTTAGCCGTTTTTCGATCGATATCAATAACGGTGACAGGTAGATGCTTGAAATATTCACAGAATAGTTACCTGTATGTTTACTTCAATAATTAATTATTAAATTAAAATAAAATAAATATTTAAGGAGGGCTCATACAGTACGGAACCCTTCGTGAGCGAGTTCCGACTCGTACTTGGCCGATTATTTTTTTTAGAGGTACATAAGAACACAGCTTTATGGAGTAGAATTTCCTATTCGAGTATTATTTTAACAACTTTTGTGATAAGAATGTAACGCGCGCGACGTTCTCTACATAATATTACATTGTGATCAAAATAAGTTACAATAGGAAAGTAAATTATGCACAGTTTTTCTTTTTTTTTTCACTAAATGAGCATGTTTAGTCACCTTTGACTAAACATGCTCATTCCCAGCAATATTTTTTTAAGCAAGAATTAAATTGAGTTTGAGCAAAATTATTCTATAAGTAGCTGTCAGTTATGCTCCAAAAATACTATATGTAGTGGCGCCGCACCTACTAATGATTAATTTTTTAACTACATTAAAACAATAGCTACACTATAATAAGTAAGTTCGTACTGGCCGGGTGGCTCGCCCATGGTGTGAGAGTTTTATGCTGCTTGAATGCCTCTGACTTCTCTCTGGCTAAACGGTTAAAACAACCGGGGTCTACAATTTAACGTGTCATTCGAGCCGCGGTAGCACTCGGTTGTAAATGCCACCCGCGGTTACCCATCCGAAGACTGACCGTGCTGAATGTTGCTAAGCTTCGATGATTGCTAACGAACACCTAGTGACCATATACAGAGTTATTTCTAATCAATTAGCATCCTTTCAGTTCAGGGGCTTATTCTGTACATCAAAACTAACAACTTTTGTTCTGCGACTTTTGTCAAAACTAAAAAAAAAATCAGCTGTTCCATACATTTGGTCGCGGGTGAACGATATTTTTCTATGGAACAATTACTTTTTTTGAGAATTAATAAAAGTTGTAGAACAATAGTTGTTAGTTTTGATGTACAGAATAAGCCCCTGAAAGGATGCTAATTGATAAGAAATAACCCTGTATACCTACAAATAAACTGTGAGTGCTACACTACAGTTCAAAGTCCAAATCCCTAGGAACTTAGCAACATAGTTATAACATACGTAATTATAAACATAGTGGTGATATCACTAAGCTAGATTAGGCATGTAATTACAATTGTTATTAGCTAATTAGCGTTTTAGTACTTTTATCTTACTGATTTGGACATGCTTTGCTTTGGATTTTTCTATCTGAGGCCTCAGAAATTATGATAAAGTGTTTAAAATGATTAGATTGCAGTGATAGTTTTTGCATGACTATGTTTTTGTAATAGTACATGTTTCTTCTTAAATTTACTTAAGGAGATTTTAAAAGTAAATTTTACATCTATCTTGCACCATTTCACATAAATAAAGATGATTTCGTTTCCGAAAACTATTACACACATTCAAAATAACAAAGTTACACACAGAACCCCACCCCCTACAACAAATCTGTGTACTCAAACTTGAAAATATGTGCGAGTCAACTGAGGCTGGTTGAAAAGCCATTAAGAGTTGTGCTCTGAAAATAAGCTGAAGGAAAAATGTGTACCTACTATAAAAGAGGTTCTTATTTATAGCATCTTATGTTATGAAATTTTATAAAAATCCTGTACAGGCACAATAAGAATTTGGTTTGGAATGGTCAATTTGTATGTGTGAAATGTTTCATTGTCAGTTATTAACAAGACATTAACAGATTTACCAAACTTATATGATTGAAGTAATATTACATTACAAATGAATTGTTCATCAATTTAAGTACCTTCTCTGCTAGCACAAGCAATAAGATAAAGAATAAGATAAATGCCCACTGTATCTTCCTATTTGCTCATTAATAATTAATTTCTTCATAAGAATTACTAAGGAAGTAGGAAAATGTATTTCTGAATTGAGTAGTAGTGAAGATGTTTGAAACCTAACACTAAGAACTCAGAATATAGATATGCATTGATAATGCTTATCATTACAATGCATCATTTTGCATTAACTCAAATAGTACCTACATATATGGTACACTGATTAGGTAGGTATATTATTGACACTGATGTTATTATTGCATGCCAAACAGGTAGAATATGGCAGTTAATTATTATTATCTTACCATCTTGTATTACCCATATATGCAATAAAGATATGACTATGACTATATTTTTTGCTAAGTTTTTCCTTAACATTGAGTACAAAGAAAATCTTGTTGGAAATCTCATAGCCACCATTATTTTTAAAATTGTATATTAATTTAAGTAACCTTCATCACATTACATAGTACGTATCTACGATTGAATCTTTGTACTGTTGCCACAGTATAGTTCAAATAAGTCAATGGACTTAAATTGACACCAGCTTGAGTAAACAAAATGAGATGCAATAGATAAAACAATGATCTAGATTCTAGAATATATGTACTGAAGATTTAAAAAGTTCTCGAGTGGAGACCAAAAACCGGTGAGCACAATATAGGAAGTTCAAATACTTACTTTCTCGAGCATTGTACAGGCTATGAGCCCAGACTACAGCGAGTACTGATGAAGCTGTGATTGAGACTATCTGCCAGGGCTCCCGACCTTCAAACAGCCGGTTTATGGCCTTCAGAGGCTGCGGACGCTCGCTCATTTCTGGAAATTGCATACACATGTGATAAGGAGTTTTATTTAACATTTAATTGTTTAATTTAACATTTAATTACTTAAAAAATTTAATCATCTGTTGTTTGTAAGCTTTTGCATTCAAAAGTTCAGTAGTCACAAGTAGACTGTCTACCCGGGACCATGATTGATGCAACTCAGTTGAATATATGTATATCTAGACATATATGTAGCCATGACTATTGGCTGTATCATCCTTGATTGTCCATTTTGATGTCACTATTGGTCAGATTGTTCCGACCAATTGTCATTGAGTTGTAAGTATTTAGCTAATTTAATGTTTAATGCCTGGGATTTATCTGGATTTTTAATTATTTTTATAATTATTCTCAATATCAAAAAGAACTAAAAATCTATAGTATCTATCTATGTGTCCAGCCAAAGTTCGAAGAATAAGGCGACGCAGCACCCGTACACCCGTACCCGTGCACCCGTGTGCAATATTACACAAACCGTTTCAAGCTACTATTGACCCATTCACAACTCAAAAACTTAAAGTCCCTTAGCAAGAACCCAAATTTCATAAATTTTGCTCAAACAGTTAATGATATATTAGTGTTTAAAAACTTGTGTTTCATTGACTCCACAAATCAAACAATATTGTCAGATCTACCTAACTATATAAATAACTTACAGCCATTAATTCCACTAACCATCCAGATTTCAATGTGTTTAAAATGGCAATAAATCCAACATAGTTTATATAGTTTTTCGGCATTATAAGACTAACAACAAGGTTATTAATATAATGATTTTAATTTTACAGTGCATCCCACACTAGGTTTATCTCAAAGAGTTACTTTTTATGATAAACATTTCAAAAATTCGTTGCGGATGCAGGATTCGAACCTTCCGATCCGATTTTCGATCCGAAGACGCAAGGTTCGAATCCTGCATCCGCGACGAATTTTTGAATTGTTTATCATAAAAAGTACATAACTCTTTGTTATTAATATATGTTGGGTTATATATTCTCTTTCTATGAAAACATGGAATTTTGTCCCAAGCAATTTTTGGTCTCTGCCTAGTTAGTATTCATTTTTGTTGACACTTACCCAATGCCATGTAAAATTTGTACATTCTGGTAAGCATGTAGATAAAACATACATTGATTAATTGGAGATATCAGATAGACAATAAGCTTACCTATAACATTTCATACACCACAAAGGATATCACATAGTACCTATACTTCAGTAGGTATTTTTTGTGTAGACGCTACATATTATGTTTACTATGTAACTTGTGTCCACCAACAATAGTAATAGGTACCTACTGTCTACTGTAATATAAAAAATATTTTACAGAAGCGCCCCACCCAAGCCAACGGGAGAACTCTGTACAAAACAGTAAATTACTTAAAAATGAACATAAGAACTTACCTGAGAGTATGCAAGCACTACCTAACCAATTTCAGCCTACAATCAATGACAGTAGTTTACATCAGAACTAATCTTGATAGGAAGGTACGTAGGAGCCACTGATAACGATAAGTTTGGCTAATTTCAGACCTGGGGCGGCGTACAGAGCAAGATAATTAGCATGAGCCGCATAATTGCTATTACACTCAGAGGTACAAAGACACATGAGTAACTTGAAACAAATGTAATTGTAATAATATACCTATGAATTATTTACCTGTTCGGGGATAAATAAAGCTCTGAAAGCAATACAATCAAAAACAATAACACTAACAATAGAGATACTTTTCTGACCAAAGATCAAAATCAAACAAATGATAATGAAATCATTTGATTTGTGAATTTTGAAATGTTTTGTTATTCTTTTCTGACATTGACAGTTCGGACTTTTTTTTTTTACGGGCAAAAGTGCCTTTATTAACTACAACAAATCTACACTACTATTACACAAAAAGCATTGGATCACCCTCAGACCTTTGAAGGTCTAAAGATAATACAAATACTCAAGCCCACTGCCAGTTGGCAGCGTGCCCAGCATGCTGGCTGCATTGCCACGCTGAATGGCAATGCTTATGCGTTGAGCCAAATAAACACCAGCATTTTGGTCACGCGTCGCGTCCACCAGACGCCCAGAAAGACTTTTGAAAATGATATGAGCTCCCGGCCCCCACGGACCCAATGTCTCAACTCCAAATGGCTCAAATATGTAACCACTACCGAGGTTAGCATATTTGCGCCGCTTGTGCTGCTCCGCCGAATTTGTTGACTGGTTGACAGCCAGTGTTAACATCAAAATCATCCATTTATCTGTTTGTTCCAGTGGTGGGGTTTTGGCGGGAACATTACATTCTCTTTGGCGGGAACGCGGAAAAATCATGTCGCCTCATTATATTATTTTGTTAAACTTGTGTTTTATCAGTGATAATTAGTGAAAAACTGTGGTATTTCGTTGATTATGAGCTGATTAACGAGCATAAGTGAAGGCAAGTGATATAATGTGACGTATCATGTTTTTTCTTGTTGTTACCAATCTCCACAGATGCCTCTAGTAAAGTCTCCACTGCTTTACTGAGGTATGACTTGGACTATGTTTGGACTTGACCGCGACTGTATTGGACTATGACGTGACTACGACAGTGACTATTTTGATAAAATATCAAAAAATATTAAAACTAAATACTTGACACTTGCAAATGCACAATAATGCGACGCCAATATATAAAACACGGTGACATGATTTTTAGGGTTCCGTACCCAAAGGGAAAAACGAGACCCTATTACTAAGACTCCGCTGTCCGTCTGTCTGTCTGTCCGTCTCCAGGATGTATCTCATGAACCGCTATAGCTAGAAAGCTGAAGGGCTTCCATACAAAAAAAAATGTTTAGCCGTTTTTCGCTCGATATCAATAATGGTAACAGGTAGATGCTTGAAATATTCACAAAATATTTAGCTGCATGCCTACTTTAATAATAAATAATCAAATTAAAATAAAATAAATATTTAAGGGGGGCTCCTATACATTACGGAACCCTTCATGCGCGAGTCCGACTCGTACTTGGCAGATTATTATAATTAATGGAGAGCAAAACTAGGTCCTAACATAAAAATATAGGTAGGTACAATAGGTACATACCTAAATTTAATTTGTTAAAAGCAAATATACCTAGGTAATTGGTAATTCGAAGTATTGGCATTGACAAATGTGACTCTGTGAACCAGAATTACTACAAAACATGCAGGTTGTAAAATAAAAATATATGGGTATTTTTTACTCCAAAGGCAAGGGGCACGTATTTTTTCCGAAACTTAATTTTTTTGGCGATCTCACCCATGAACAACTTCGACTATGGGGCCAACCCGAAAAACAGCTGTTTCATACATTATGTAAATTCAGAGTTGCAATTTTGTCCGTAAAATAATTGATATAGGTACCTACTACTTACCTATGTAGTAGAAATCCAAATTTTCCGATGTGTCACAATTTTTGCCTATTCTATGTATGCAAATGGAAGGTAACACGTAACTACGAAGGTAGGTACATCCCCTTTCAGATATTGATTTCTTTTTTCTAGAATGTCGGCGTCGCATATCTTTTGCTTTTGCCGGTTTAAATTACAAAAATGTTTTTATTGCAGCCAAAACCCAATACAGTCAATGATTTTCTTTGATACGATAGCACTAGGCTGATTTGAATTGTAATAAATAAAAGAGAATTTAAAAAAATAGAAAGTACCTACGATACAAAACTGTCTTGAGTTTTGAGGATACCTAATTTATAAAGGTACTCGTAGGTACACTTTGACGTCTTTGATCACACTTCATTTTAGTCACCGCTAAACATAGGCCTCCGACCTGGCACCTCTGTATAGATCTTATAAAACCGATTAGACGCGACATATACTTCTGGAATAATATATTATAGTGGTGGTAAAAAAAAACACATTGTACAGTTTATAATTTATTTCCTTACTCTAGGTTTACACACTTACACAATAACGTTTTATAGACATTTAGTCTTATAATGAATAATTATTTCATTTTGTCACAACACAACCACGTTATAAAATAAGATATAATTATATTTACGAAAAATATTAGATAATTCGAAGTAACTTGAATAAAAAATATCACAATAACAAATACAATGAAGGTGCGTTTCATGAAAGAGATCTCATGGCTAACTCAGGGTGAAAGAGGGGAAGAGCAGCTGCATTTGCTCACGATAGAAATATACCGCATTACCACAATAGATTTAAACACTGTTTAACCGTGCAATTTGTACTGCTAAACATTGTCTAAAGCGTACGTAAAACTTTTGTACGATGGATAATGTTTTGACTTTCAAGTTTCCTAGGGTGGGCGGTCTCTACACCCTTCCCCCCCCCATGCCCATAGTGCACAGCTCTACAATGAGCATCGTGCATCCATGGCGTTGCTCTTAGGGATGATTTATATTAGAAGGGGCCGGCCACGTGTCGTATAATATAAACAGTTTCATACGAACGTATATGTAGAGGTATATGCAACGTCTCACGTTTATGACCCGTCCACGTCCCGGACGGGGCACGGATGGGGCCCGCCCCGTTCTAATATAAATCATCCTTTACGCTTATATTTTATAAGAAACAATATTTTCAAAAATTTACGTTCCTTTCCGTCCAGATATCAACAAGTTATTATATAATGTGTTAATAGGTCCGGACGAAGGGCGACTTTAGGCAAACTAGAATAGTTATAATATTGTTTCCTTCTGTTATCGTAGCTACTGGAACAAGAGATCCTTTCGTGAAATTCTTCTACAGATTAATCGCGTTAAGCCGGGTCCAAACGAGTGTAATCCGTAACGTATTATTACTTACGTGTAATTTAGCGTCAACATTGACGGCACACGAACTCGAAGCGAATTGTGTACGCGAATCTAATTCAAGAGCTGTTTCCATTCAGTTGCTACGAACATGCCAAATAGGAAGGTCGTGATAGCTGGTGCTGCTTTCTTCTACATCTCTTCCCAATGAATGACTAAATTCAGATTTTTCAGATCTCAAATAACAGGTTGTTCTTGATACAAACTAATAAGTTAAAGCGATTGTTTGTCACTCCACGTCATGAACGTACACACGACACAACCGTCACGAACGCCGTCCAAACGAGCACTGCAAGTATCTATAGTAGTCTGTAGAGTGGAGCACTGCCAGCGCCTTTGCGTTCGCGCAAAACCCGACAGCTCGTGGATCAGCCCGAGCGCCGGCGCGAGCGTTATACTAAGCGCTACACAAGTCGGCGGATGAAAAGTTATGCGCAGAACACTGCGCAAAAGCCGAAATATAGGTATGCGCTCCCGCGACGAGAGACTCGCGTCGGGGCACACCCGCCCGCCAACCTCATGCCTCCCGCGCGCTCCCTACGCCAGTGCTCAACACTACGACACGCGGCGTCGGAATTGTGCACACATGTGCAATAATTAGCGAATCACGGCGAAGTGTCATCTGCGTCTAACTTCTCATCCGCCGATTTGTGTGGCGCTTAGTATACATGAAATGTTCGTAGTGCCGTCCACACGTAGAATTCGTGTTAGATTACATGTAATATTACATTACGCGTTACACTCGTCTGTTACACAACAGCATTCGAATTAAGAGCTTTCATCTCTTTGGAAGCTAGTTAACAACTAAACAACAATCTTAGGTACCAAAGCTTCTACTATAAATAAGAGTAGGTATATACAGGGTTATCTGCTTGCCTACTAAGCCGAAATGGGCTGATTCTGACCGTAATTATGAACAACTTTTACTATGGGTCCAACCCGAAATTCGAGAAAAAAATATCACCTGTTCCATACAAAATTACAATTCTGATTTGACATGAAACAGAGCTGATTTTTTTTCTAATTTTTTGATAGTCAAATTTATGACCATGATCTGAATTATCTCCTTGCGGTTTAGTACACTAGATCTGGGTAAACCTGTATAATAACAGTTTTCTACTAACAAATTCGATAATTTACAAAAGTACACTTTTAAAAAACAATAAATAATCATCAAAATGTTATTGAAGATCAATCACAGTAGGTATACGGTTTAAGGTTGACTCTTTTGGACCAAGGCGAGAGGCACTCAATTAATTTCGGTTTTGTGTTCTTATAACATCTTTCATCATCTCAGCTATAGCATATAACTGAGCAAAGATATATCTTACATACATTACTAAACACCAAAATCCCTCTAAATTGACACTATATCCAACAATGACATATTCCACTAGGGGTGCAGGTAGGTTTTTCCACTTCTTCAATAGAGAGTGAGGTCTGCACAGTGGTATTAGAAGCCTCAATGGTTCAGTTGCACAATATGGGTAAATTAATGACCCTTTATTCCTATCTAATTTAAAATACTCTCTTTTCTTTGTAAACAGATTGGTCAGCATAAGCAATGACTCTGCCAGAGTTGCAATACAGTTTGATCTCAAAGCTGGCAGGAGCGTTGTGAGATGGGCTTTGGTGATGTAGTCGAGGACACTCTCTCTCGTTTTTCCACATCTTTAATAGAGAGCGAGGTGTATTACAAGCCTAAATAAGGTTCAGTTGCACGATATATAAGTAATGACCCGTTATTCCTCTCTAGTTGAAAATACTTTCCATTTTCTGCATAGGCGATAACTCCGCGAGAGTTGCAATACAGTTTGATCTCTAAACCGGCGCGACAGGGGCGTTGTAAGTGAGGGGGGCTTTGGTAATGTAGTCGAGGAAACTCTCGCTCGTTTTTCCACTTCTTTAATAGAGAGCGAGGTGTATTACAAGCCTAAATAAGGTTCAGTTGCACGGTATATAAGTAATGACCCGTTATTCCTCTCTAGTTGAAAATACTTTCCATTTTCTGCATAGGCGATAACTCCGCGAGAGTTGCAATACAGTTTGATCTCTAAACCGGCGCGACAGGGGCGTTGTAAGTGAGGGGGGCTTTAGTAATGTAGTCGAGGAAACTCTCGCTCGTTTTTCCACTTCTTTAATAGAGAGTGAGGTGTATTACAAGCCCAAATAAGGTTGAGTTGCACGGTTTATAGGTAATGATCCGTTATTCCTCTCTAATTAAAAATACTTTCCATTTTCCTATAAACAGATTGGTCAGCATAAGCGATGACTCCGCCAGAGTTGCAGTACAGTTTAATTTCGAAGCCAGCAGGGGCGTTGTAAGTGAGGGGGGCTTTGGTGGTGTAATCGAGGACGTCGCCCCCTAGGGAGCGCAGTATGGCGTGCGGGGCGCAGGTGTCCCAGCGGAACGTGGTGCCTTTAGACACTATGTAGGCTGCTGCTTCACCTGAAATATGAGTAATTTCATAACAGAACTTGTAGGTAGATCTCGCCTTTATTAAAATTTAAAATTATTTATTATCGCACAATACTCGTACAGTTACTCATATATCTATTAAATTAAGCACCAGTAGTTCTTTGACCGTTATACGTATCAAACATTATGCGCCGCGACGTTCTTGTTAAATAGGTTCTAAACCATCTTGTCAAATAGTATATATTTAGGCTGATAAATAGCGCAAAAGCAAAACTCCCTTTTTGAGGGAAGTACCCTCCATCAAGATTCATTGAAAAACGCAATCTGTAGAAGAGAATCAACATCTAGATAGATGAAGGCAAAATTGTACAGTCCAAACTGAGACGCTTTACTCACTTCGTTCACTCAGTCAGTAATAAATCCTACAAACAGACAATACAAAGTTATAATAATTTGAGATATTGTTTCATTACTCTGACACCAGGGCTAGCCACTCGGCCTATACAAACTTACTTTATTATGATTTTTATATGGCTATCTACTGGCTTCATCATCATCAGATCTATTACAAGTCATAATAACATTGTACTGTATTTACTATGTAATTATATTAAAAATTATAATATTAAGTTGTAAATAGGTATTTTTTAAGTGTGCTAGCTTCACCATTGCATTGGTAAGTTAGTAGACAAACACGGAGTTGGAGATAATTTATATTAGAACGGGCCGTGTATAGAATGCTTCATAAAATTTTTGTAGTGTCCTGTCCAGGCCCATCCTGTACAAGTGTACACGGTCCATTCTTATAAAAGTCATCCCTTATTGGCATTGGAAAATAGTATAAAACTCACCTAATGCAACTTTCAGCAGCTTATGTCCAGCTCCAGGCACGGACTTCACTTCCCATCCCAAGCTTTGGATCTTCTCCACAACCTCTGGTTTCTCGGCACCACTCATCAAGATCATGGTGTTATCCGCTCCAGCACCAACTGTAGTGCCGCCGCACTCACGTGTGTCTTTGTAGGAGATGCCCCATACTATGCGGCCTTTGCCACTGTGAAAAACATTAATTCAATAAATAAATATGAGAGACATCTTACACACTGTCAGAACCCCAGACTAAGAAAAGCACCAAAAAAGCAAATAAATGCTCAAGTTTTTTTTAAATCTGAGGTCAGAATATGGCTGTTTCCACTGGGAGGGGATAAATTGGCATAGAGACAATGTCCCTTTGCCATGCTAGGGGTGCAGTTGGCCATCCGGGTTGCGAGAGGCTATAAGACGATATCTTTCGAAGCAGCTACTCTGATAGGTCGATTTCCGCCACTCGACATATTGGGTGATATGGATGCGGCAATTTACGAGCGCATACGCCAAATGGATGGAGCTGGTTCACTAACCCGGGACGAAATTAGGAAAGAGGAACACCGACGTGCTCTCCAGAGGTGGAAAGCTCGACTGCACGAACCGCGGAATGTGCAACAACGCGCTGTTGGCGCGATCCTGCCCAGTTTCGAGGCCTGGCTGGAGAGAAAGGAACCCGTCACCTTTCGACTGACGCAAATCCTCACAGCACACGGCTGCTTCGGGGAGTTCCTTCACAGAATTGGAAGGGAACAAACGCCGCGGTGCCACCACTGCGAGGCGGAAATAGATTCGGCTCAGCACACACTTGAGTCGTGCCCTGCTTGGAGCACGGAGAGACAGGCACTCATCGACAGGATAGGTCCGGATCTGTCTTTGCCAAGCGTGGTCTCGGCAATGTTGGCCGACAGGTCTGCGTGGAAGGCGGCGGCAGACTTCTGCGAAAAGGTGCTTTCGCAGAAGGAAGCCGCAGAGAGGGAACGCGAAAGCGCAGACCCTTCACGGCGAAGGCGGCGCCGGGACGGCAACAGTGGTGGCATACCCGGCCCCTTGCCCTGATGCCGGGGCACGAGAATACGGCATCGGTATCCCCTGCCTGTAGTAAGAGCCTACTAAAAGGGGACCCCTGGGCTCGTGGGTGGTCAGAGTTGGGGCTCTGGCCATCCACTCAAACGGGCCCGAGGAGGACGACAGCGTGTGTGGCAACGCTGTCGTAGAGGACCGCACAAGCCTGGCCTTACTGCCAGGCGAGTAGTCACACAAAGTGCTGGGAGCACCGGTGCGTTCCTTTTGGAGATCCCGGAACTCCCAAGAAGGCACAAAGGCTGGCCACCGAGGGGGTTTTAGTGGGTACAATCCCACATAACCCTACTGCACCCCAATGCAGTTAGGGCATCTTAAGAAGATTTCCCCCTCGTAAAAAAAAAAAAAAAAAAGGGGTGCAGTAACAGTTGCACTACTGAATCATAATATCTACTAAAAAATCTGTCCATGTGTTTGTATTGCTGTTGAAAATGTCTACTTATTAAGACACAGTTTTAGAAAAGAAAAAAAAGGAATCATAGAGAGACAACATGACCAATAAATGTTGACAAACAGACTCATATGGCTTCTAAAACCATAACTACTGAGTTAATGTATTTTGTTGGATGCCAGCTTACATCATCACTTCCTTACTGCAAAGAACAAGCTTAACCTTTTGAGCGCCAAACCACAAATTATTTATTGGTCACGCAGTGTCGAATAAAATTAGTATTTATCCATCAACACTTTTTTTTTACTTCTTCTTGATGATCCAGCTTATTCCTAAATGTGTTTATAGTCATTGCTAGATTACATCATCATCACCAACCTATTTTAGCAGTAGACCACTCTGTTGCAAGGGATGTGTATTATTTTTATTTCATATTATGTGGGTTTTTAATTATCCAAAGTGGATAAGATATATCCACATCTGCACCCAACCCAGAGACTGCACACTACTGCCAACTGCCAACAACTTTGGCATTTTAAAGGTCTAAAGGAATAAAGGAATGGACTTTATTGGTACTATCATCCGACCGTTTAACTTAGACCTCGCCTGGGGGCGCCGGGGACCTGTTGCCTGCACCTGTCTCAATCCCCTTTGTCATCTCCCCCGGTGCCCCTATACCGCGCAGATGAGGACTAAGTTAAATAATCGGATTATAGCTTGCAAGATGTAAGGTCTCTAAAAGAATTTCTTGTCTGACTGTTGTAGCATTGCAACAACTGAAATGAAACCTGGAATGCATCTGCATCAATCCTGAATTATCATCAGCATTGCCATCAACATCAACATCATACAACATCTAAGCCACTGGGGCAGTTATGCCAGCGGCTCAGAGCCACTCTCTGTTACTTTAAGGAGCTTAGCTGGCTTAGGTAGATGCTGGAGAGGGAAATGCACTCCATGGGAGAAATCAGTGCAGCACCTATCCTGCCGTTGTAAACCCAAAAGAAGTATCTAAACAAAAAAAATAGAGAAAATTAGTCCTAATTTTCAAGCAACTATATGCAGGAATTAAAAATCTGTTTTTAATGGGCTTATGAGCGAGTATCACCCCCACACTAAACAGATACCATTCCAATCAAAGAATATCTCACTTGTCATAAAAAGGTTGGTTGATGACTCCCATGACTGGCTCCCCGGTAGATCTGAGATAAGCTCCAATAAGTACTGTGACACATGGAAGACCTCGATCAGCATCCACCTCTCCTTGGGCGCCAGCAATGAACTCTGCAGTGGCATCTGGAATCATTTTGGGACATTTCATTATAGTTTTAGGTGGCATTTTCAGTCAGTAAATAAATGAGGTGCTATGAAAAAATTTACAAAAGATTTGGTTGACAATACCGACGTTTGTCTACTCGCATTTTTTAAAGCTGCTTTAACTTACCAATGGGATCGATCCACACTCCCAAATCTGAAGTATTTAAGTCTGGAATATTATCAGGCAAGTTCAATTCAAGGTTTATCTTACTGTGAACAGCCTCAGCCATACGCTGGGCTGCTTTCGGTGGTACAAGGTAGTTCAGTAACTCCGTAGTTCTTTCTACGCTTTCTTGCACTGCTATGTTCACCCCGCCTATTTCGGAGCACTCTTCGCCTCTCACTTTGTCAGCGAGGTCAGGAAAATGAGCAGCTATTTCGGTTTTAGCTGCTTCTTGAGCCAGCACATCAGCTATAGTTTTGAAGTCTTTATCGAAACGAGCATTTGCTTCTCCGTCGACTTTCTCGGCAACAAACAACGCTTCCCGGGTGGAATCAGAACAACATGAACGAGCAACAGAAGCTGCTCTTTCTGACGCTATAATAAGAGCTTTAATTATATCTGCCATTATTTGATTAATTTGAAGAAAATAAATGTAAAAACAAGCAAGCCCAAGCCCAACCCAAATTAAAACAAAATCAATAAACAATCTATTCCGGGATTTCCGGGTTGCCAGGAGAAGATTCCAATAATAAACGACAAGAGAAAATATTTTGTGCCTCATTCACCAATTTCACCATCAGGGCCCTATTTTATAAAGCTACAAGTTACAATTCTACAGGCAAATTGACATAAATGACGCAGTCTCGACCAATCACGAATGCGGATTCCGTCAATGCTGCCAGTAATTTACCTGTAGCCTGTAACTTGTAGTTTTATAAAATAGGGCCCAGGCCAAATGGATGACAGCCATTCGATGTTACGAGTTTGCGTTGCGACTTCGTCGTTAGAAATCGTGACTTTTCATTGTATAGCGAGCGCTTTAGCGTCAAAAATTGTTTGGCAACTTGTCTGATTACCTTCAAACTAAATCATCTGTGGATGTCTTGTGTGGATGTATCAGTCAAAGTCAAAGTCAAAAGTATTTATTCGTGGAAATTGTGGTTACAAAGGTCTTATTTTATAAATAGTATCTTTACTTACATAGTATTTCTGGTAACCTATATCTTCAAACAATGTTTATGTAAAAAATTAAGTCTAAACTTAAATACACTAAATTGTCAACATTATCCACATTAATTTGGATGTCATCCATTTGGCCTGATGGTGAATGGGGCCTATTACATCGCGGCGCGGCAGGTAGTCGGTTCTCACGGGTCACGGTCAGGTTTATGGCATGGCGGCTCCACATTAGTGCCGTGGAGCTACGTAAACAGGCGTTAACGAGAATGTGGACGCATGAGAATCACTGTAAGAGAGAGGCCTATACCCAGCAGTGGGATAGAGAAGGCTGCGGTTGATCATGATGATACTTTGTGACAATGCTTCGTGCCAAATTACATAGTTATAGGTCAATTCGAAGTACCGTATCTATAGATTTTAATTTCCTTGAATATCCGGATTTTTGCAGTATGATTTCTGACACTTACGGCTTTAACTTTTTTGATGATTACCGAAATGTTTGATTTTTTCACAACTGTAAGAGGTTATAGATTAGCATATATGGTTTTAATTTGAACTTGATACCTTTACGCTTTTCCAAGATAGAAGGTCTTGACACACGCACGGACAAACGGACAGACAGACTGTTGGATAGACGGAGAAACGGACAGACGGACCTACGGGCAGACGGACAACAAACTGATCTTACAAACGTTCTTGTTTTTCTTCTCATAGTACGAAACTCAAAAAAAGACGCCGTTTTTTCAAATCGTCTCTCTATTGAGCTCTGTAACTCGTAAAGTATTAATGGTAGAGAAAATATGACAATGATTAAAAATTTGTCGGAAATTTTATGTAAAACCTTTTATCAAAGGCAATCATAATCGTAAAGATATTCGATATATATGAGCAAAAATCTGAAAAAAGGTGCCTTCAAAATGTTACGATTTCACCATACCTCTATTATAAATAATAGTCTATAGGTACGCCTAATTCTGAAATTGTTAATTTATTACTGGTGACTCATTTGCAAAATTATATGATATATTTTAGTCTTGCTCTGACAGTACGCTTTTAAGGCTTCTTCCATAGCTAAATCCTCCAAGATTCCAATATGGTTGAACAAGCGTTGCGCGTTGTAATCTTTTATGGAATAGATAGATTTGGATTCTAAATAGTACAAAAGTATATAGTCTGGCAATACAAACTAGTAGCACAGCTGACTTTGACATTTTAATAATTTATGAGTGTCTCAAAATCGACATCTAAATAGATCAGTCAGAATACTGCTTTTTAAATGTGCTCCGTTTTGTTTGTTCATCAACTCACAATGAAGACACAAAATGAGTTTGCGTTATTAATTCTTACGATCGACCCCGTGATGAGAAGTGCGTTACATAAAAATAACGAAAAATTAACACGGAGATGGCAAATGCGTCGTTTGTTCCACGTCACCAAAAGTATGCTACTAAGAAAAAGTTAAATATAAACGCGCGAGTCTATGGCGCGAAAGCGGAAATCAAAGAGATCCCTGTTGCGGATATTAGGCAAGGAAGGATCTTCTCGTTCGTACTCACGTACTGACCCACTTGCAATTTTTTGGTGCGTTCGCGTTACGATTGCCTATACATTTTTTTTTATGGATGTGCGATATTTGATACTAAGTAAAGCCACTCCCCTAGGAGTACTTATAGTATTCGTTGTAAAGCCACTTCTAAAAAAATATTTTCGTACAAGCGGCAAGTACTCGTATATCGTCAACTTTCACTTTTTCGGTACCTACCTGGAAATCCAGATGAGAGGCCAATGTTCAGCAACTATCCATCGATTGATGGATGGATGGTCTCTTCTCTAATTTGAGAACCAACTTTTTATTAGGTAGCGCCGCCACAATAAAATTATTTTCATGGAGATGCATAGCATCATCATCAAAAGTACCTATACCTACCTCGCCGTACTCCGAACTTGCAAAACTTACCCAGCGCGGAGCTTGTCAAAAAAAAAACACAATATTTGAAGGTGTTCCGGTGGATTTCCAGAAGGTGCAAGTGCACCTCCTTGCGCCTGGTGTCCATGTTTAGGTACCTACGGCCCCGTCGAGCATACGATTTACGAACTGTGTGTGTGCCCTGCCCATTGATACTTCTGCTGCACTATGTTGCTAGATAATCTAGCTCTATCTTCGTTAGTTACTCCGAACATATTATAGCCCCCATAGCATATTGAACTTCTTTGAGATGGCATGTGTCCCACAGTGATATCGTAGATCGTAAAAAATCTTTGGAGCACCTAGGTACATAAATACCTACCTCTAGTAGATCAAATGACGAAAGGGCATAACCAAGAAAATTTTTGGATTTTGAGGCTATTTATGGAATAAAACATATAGTATTTATTTAGTGCAACTAGCTTCCCGCCCTGGCTTTGCCCGGATACGATTTGCTAAATAAGACAGATTTTATAAGTATTGTGCCTATTTACCTACCACGTAATGAGGTATGGGAGTTTTAGTAAAGATCCCTATTTAAGAAAAAAATATAGCCTATGACCACCGGAGATAGTTTAGCTTTCCAATGGTAAAAGAATTTTTCATATCGGTTCAGTAGTTTCAGAGCCTATTCAATGCAAACAAACACATAAACAATCAAATCTTTCCTCTTTAAAATATTGGTATCGATAGGCTCAAAATCCAAAATTTTCTTGGCCCTTTCGTGATTTGACCAACAATTTGTTTTAATATTTGTATGGTTACAAATAGCGTTAAAACTAGAGTAAAAGTGTTTTAAGCATGCTACTCCAAGGTTCAAAGAATATTGGCAAGTACGCGTGTTCTTTGTCGGTGGTCTGTGCGTGGTGACCTTATCTGCCCTGCAGTCCTTAAAACGCAGTATCTGACTTTTTGACGTTTTTGAGTTAAATATTGATCCGCAATGGGCACGCCATAAGGAATCGAATGATGTAATCGGTTTTTGATTATCGCATCTACAAGATAGTAAAAAACAACTACCTCAACGCAGTAACTAGGAATGTTTTATGCAAACTGTAACGATAAACTATCTAAAATACAGTAAGAGCAATTACTGTATTTTAATAGCTTTGTTTTCCCAGATAAAATGCAGTAAATGTCGTCACTGCTACAAAAAAACGGTTTGCATAACCATAAAAATATGGTGAACAAATAAACTAAAATGCAGTAAATAGATAATGTACTGAAAATATGAATACTGCAAAGTTTATTTTTATTACTTTTCAAAATGATTACAGACTAGTATGCAGTAAGTTACTAAGACGCGGTGTTTAAGATAGCATCACCTATTTTTTCCATACGGTCGAAACAAAGTAAAATGCAGTGAAGTTAATTGAACTGTCTTTTATTTATATCATAGGTTACTTTTTGTTGTCAATGTTACTAATTAAATTGCAGTATTTTGGTTATTTACTGCAGTATAATCGATAATATCTATCACTTAAATAATTACATTTTACAGCCTAAATTGCAGTATAAGTCGTAATTACTGCATTTTAATTGGTAATTTTGAATCAAGTCATTGCATTCTACTGTTTTCGTGGAGTTTCCTATTGCCTTTTAGCTAGTATTTGTCGCTCAATCAGTCGCGTGCCGAACGCCGCGCGTGTGGCTACTTGTTTTGTGTGGTAATATCGATGTTTTTAAGGTTTCTAAATAAATTATGATAACACATTTACATTTATCCAAATCTATCACCTATTTCTAAGACCTAATTTTTACATAATACTTGTTACATTGTCATGAATGTACAATGATATATCACGTAATTCTATTTTATGGAATATTGGTTACAAGTATAATCCTACCGCTCAACTCAGTACTGAGACAGGACTTAACTCAGGACTGAAACAGGTGTGGGCGACGGGCCCCTACAGCCTACATCATCATCATCCGGGTTCTTCCCCTCCGTGTTTGGCGAGGGTTAGGATGCCAACTCGAGCTTGCGCTCTCTTCGGCGGCTGGACGCTTCAGCTATCGAGCTGAGGGGCAATGTTGGGAGGATGCGAGTACCTTTTCCGTCCGCGAGGACGGGCGGCTTTTCTCAACACCCTCGCTAGCCACTTGTATGGCCATCGCTGGCTACATCTTGGCTTGGTTGTACTGGGGTGGCCATTCTTTGGCTTGGTGGTACTCTCTTCTTAGTTTAGGCCTCATCTCTATTTTGGATGCCGCTTGGTCCCTCAGAGTCCTGCTCCGTGTCCGAGCCAGCCAAGAGGAGATCTTAAGGGAGGGCACGCCATGTACGTTCGGCAGGAAGGCGTGCGTGAAGCGGCGCAATGTTGTTCGGGTGGTGTTATGGCCCATTGTCCGCGCGGTCAAACATGCCACGCAACAGACGAGCCACGAACTCCCCCACGGTTTCGATTCGCACGTCCCGGGCGATAACGTCATTGCGAAAGTATGAGGCCGGCTCCTGAGATCATCTTCAGAGCGACGTTTTGCACCACTTGCATCATTTTCTTCTGGCTGGCTGAGCAGAGCGCGTACCAAGCGGGCGTTGCATAAGTAAACCAGGAACGAATGTAGGTCTTGTAAATCCCTACTTTGGTCTTCAGTGGCAGCTTAGAGCTCAGCACGGGCCGCAGCAAGGCTCGAACAGCCTTCGCCTGGTGAACGGCGTGCAAGGTCTGCTAGCTCATGCGAAGGGCCCGGTCGATGTAGACACCCAGGTACTTGCAGGTGCTTTCCCACGCAATGTCTTGTCCTCTAAGCTGCAGTGGCTTCATCAATGGTGGTAGTCTTGGTGATCTCCCGGTCAGCAGCGCTGCCGTCCCTGTTCCCACGTTGATGGCAATACGTCATTTATCGAGTCATTCTGGCAGGATGTCTAGGACTAGTGGATCCTGCCAGCGGCTATTCTCTTGTTCCTGGACGACGCAATGTAAGCGCTATCGTCCGCGAAGAGGGCGAGGACGACTCCCCGTTCTCCTGGTCTGAGGTCTTCCAGGATCGGTATGTCGTACGTGTAAATGGCATAATACAATGGTGATGTGCAACTCCCCTGAGGAACTCCCGCAGCCATTCTTCTGTGTCCGGAGCTGACTTCTCGACGGACACGTAGAACTTGCGGCCTTCAAGGAATGACGCCGCGACTCGAACTAGCGCGGGCGGCGCCGTGGTGCGTCCGTACTACGTCCGTAGTTAAAACATACGGAAGGAGAGCATTTGTTTTGTTATATATACTTAGAAGAATACCTATGATTATTGTTCCTAGATAGTTATTTAAGTGTTTAAGTATGTCTGAGCAGTTCTATTGAAAGATCTCATTAGTTTTTAATGCATACATATTTCAGTTTTCTCGTAAGTATTATTGGCAGGGCCAGATTTAGGGGAGGGTAACCAGGGCTTCAGCCCTGGGCCTCCACAAAAGAGGAGTCCCTACAAACAGAGACTTCGGGAAAAAACCTTTCAATATCCGACTTATCTGACTAGTAAACAACTCTCCCTTCGATATTTTTTTCACTGTTTTACTTTTACCTAAAGTACTTTATACAAACATGATTGTAATGTTCTTAAATATAAACAGAAATCATAGATCTATATTTGTTCACTTCAATCAGGCAATCAATAAAATATCAAATGTCAAATAACCCTAATAAGTATTTGCAATTTACTACCCATCTTCAGGAAGTATTTACTCTCTAGACCGATAAATATTATTTATTTTATTTGGAAAATAATTTTCACTCTTTTGTTGCCCCGAGGCCTCTAGAACTCTAAATCCAGCCCTGATTATTGGCAGTGTTAATCATAAATGTTATAAGTGATTTAAGTTTTAATTACTACCTCTATACTGTGAGTGTGACTAACCCAAATTGCTATGATATCACAAAAGTCTGAGCCATAATAGTCTAAATAATAATAAAAAGTTATTGTGTTGATTTTTGTTGATGTTGAAGTGCAGTGTTGATTTTTTACTATATCTTTAGTAAAAAATAGCGCGGGCGGCGCCGCATACTGCACTTACATTTTATTCAAGTGGCACATTAAAATGCAGTAAAATAAATCTGATACTGCATTTTAAACGGCAAAGTAGTACATGTCCCGCATAATTTTGCAGTACTAACTCAAATTACTGCATTTTAATCTGATTATGCGAACTTTTTCACTAAATTTTATGTGTCGTAACTGCTCTATTTTGGGATCTTTTTTTTCAAAATCGTTTTTATTTATCATATAATAATCTAAGTGCGTATTTTCTTTCGTGAAGTATTTCTTCGAATTCAGATGCGCCCAATGGCATTCAAAACATACGTCATAAAACCTTGTAACATAGGAAAAAAACTAATCAAAAAGTTTTTCGCGTTTTTCTCGAAACCGCGTTTTTGCTCATACTGCATTTTAAAGGCTGCACGGCAGTTATGCCTATTACCGACGCGTGGCGATCGCTCAGATTACAAATCAAAATTAAATTATGATCTGATCGTGGGCAGGAACCAGTTTGGTGGACTGTCTAAGTACATCGACTTGGCATTTTTTCTTTCTGTCTAGTTGACGGTTTTGCGCAAGTTCCAGGACACTCCTAAGTACTTCATAATTACCTACGTCAGTCAGCCAGTGTGCGGTTACCTATTAGAGATTATATTTTCATTTTAATAACACCCTAATGGGTTACTTAACGTGCCCCCAGAGATGAGACTTGATCATTTGAGAGGATATATAATTATTATGGTTCGACTTGCGTAATAGGTACACGATTTGTTTATTCAGTTCTATCTGCATAAAGTTCAAGTCTACATTACCTATATCTACACCACAGAACAGTAGAACTAGATATCTTCTGTGATCTACACAGTGCGTAGGTAGTTAGTCCTAGAAGGAAGACCACGTTTAGGCCGCGCCACATAATTTGGCGGATGTGAAGTTAGCTGCGCAATAGCCAATCAACGTGCGGCTTTGTATGAGCTTTTTTTGTGTAGAATAGGGCTACACTTAGCTATCAACTCGACTGATGGAAAGCGAAGTTGTAGCCGAAGATGGAGTATGTAGACCTAGAAGATACATACCTATTCACTCTTGACTTGAAAATATCCAAAATGTAATTTTCAGGAAACAATGACGGTGGTAGGGCATTGCAATCCCTGGCGGTCCGCATTATGAAGGAAGAAGCGAATCGCTTAGTACGAGCAGGTGGTACGTCGACTATTTAATTTTATGGATGGTATTTATGCGACTTGCGGCTTGTTCTGTTGTGAAAAGGAGATGAGTGGAGCTCGAGCGTACACTCGCCGAAATGGAGTCTATAGAAAATTGCCAAACACGCTACTTTACCCCTGTGTTTCAGGCTTTTCAATTTGGAAACGACAAGGTTACTATCCCCGAATGAATCGCTTGTTTATATGGTTAGTGGTATAAAAATATTTATCTATTGATAATTAGGTACTCTTATTTCACAGACTTCTTCTTATATGCCTGTGTTTTATTTAAAATCTAACGCTACTATATACTACTAGGTAGGTATCACTATCACTACATAGTATAAAACAAAGTCGTTTCCCTATTTATGCTTTTATCTTTAAAACTACGCAACGGATTTTCATGCGGTTTCTTTTAATAGATACGTAATAATACGTATAGTGATTCATGAGGGAGGTTTATATGTATATACACCTGTGCGAAGCCGGGGTGGGTTGCTAGTAGGTATACTAAGTATATTTAGCTAATGGGATCGAGGCTGGAATAAGTACCATGAACTCCTAGCATGAACCTTTGGGTTTCATCTCGGTTTTTCTCAGATGGAAAAGTGGCCTTCGGAATTAAAAATGCTTATTGGTTAGCGATACCTGAACTAGATTTAGCTGCACCCTTTGAAGCAGTAGAACCTCGCAATCTCGTTAAGCTGTAACCTTTTCAATACAATGAGTAAAATTATCACGATCAAATAAATTATTACAGATAAATACTTACCCATTGTTACATTATTACCTTTGTAAAGTAAGTTCGTATAGGCCGGGTGGCTAGCTCTGGTGTCAGGGTTTTTAGGCCGCCTGAAGGGTACGACATGCCTTAACGGTTAAAACAACCGGGACCTGCAATTTAACGTGTCATCCGAGCCACGGTAGCGCTCAGTTGGAAATACCACCCGCGGTCATCCATCCAAATACTGACCGTGCAGAACGTTGCTTAATTACGGTGTTCGTTGACAAAAACGTACCTATTCTAACTATATCCTTACTAATATTATAAATGCGAAAGTAACTCTGTCTGTCTGTCTGTCTGTCGCGCTTTCACGCTAAAACTACTGAACCGATTTGAATGAAATTTGGTACACAGATAGTCTAGAGCCTGAGAAAGGACATAGGCTACTTTTTGATTCGAAAAAATAGTTTTAAAGGGTTGAAAAGGGGGGATGAAAACGCATTGGCTAGAATCTTAGAAGAAAAAACTTATATTCTACCATGACAAATGGTAATTTTCATCTTGACTTTCCAAATTTCATTCTCTATGCCCAATGCCCATTGAAGGCTGCTCAAGTTGCAAATGTCAAAGTCAATCAATCTTTTCCTGTAAACTTTAGAGAAGGTTACATGTATTTTTTCAGTTTAATTACGTAGTTTTCATTCTACTAGATATGCCTACAAAACGTAAATCGAATCAAGCTCGTAGTTCTAGCGGAGCTCGCGTAAAGAAAATTGCTAGAAGCCAAGAGTCTGAAGAGCACACTTAAACGCGTTTGACATTAGATGCCGAGCGCCACGCATCTCAAAAAGCTGCTGAGACTCAAGAGCAAAACCAAGCGCGTCGAATTTTAGATGCTGAGCGCCACGCATCTCAAAGAGCTGCTGAGACTCAAGAGCAAAACCAAGCGCGTCGAATTTTAGATGCTGAGCGTCACGCAGCTCCGAGAGCTGCTGAGACTGAAGTTGAAAGTCAATAGCGGCGACTTTTAGATGTTGAGCATCACGCAGCACAAAGAACTGCTGAGACTCAAGAGCAAAAAACCAAGCGCGTCGAATTTTAGATACTGAGCGTCACGCAGCTCAGAGAGATGGGAGAAAGTCAAGCGCGGCGACTTTTAGATGCCCAGCATCACGCAGCGCAAAGAACTTCTGAGGCTCAAGAGCAAAACCAAGCGCGTCGAATTTTAGACGCTAAGCGTTAGACGTTAAGCAAAATATTGCATAGTTCCTGTAGGACAGGACAAAAACTATAGAAAGCAAAACTGTCGCCACTATCTCAAAGACTATAAGTGATTAATTCCTCTATGACGCTAATATGGATTATTGAAACGTCACAGCGAAACGTAATTAGATGACAGGTGACATTGTCTGCAGACTTTTATAAATCACTGGTAGCATGGCTAGGGGACAAATTGTTTTTCCACCATTTTATCCCCTTGAAGAGGAAATAAAGTATGGATTGAAAAGGACAACTGACATTAAAGTTAGATAAAATGTTTTTTTCCCTCTGCATGCCACATGTTACTATGACGTTTAATACCAGGCCGTCATTTTGTCTGACATTAAAAATATTTTTAAATCTACTATCATTAGAGGTGTAACATGTTTCTTTATTCTACCTTTATGGTACAGAATCATCATACCTACTTTAATATTATCAATCCGAAAAGTTTGTTGGTTTGTTCCTCTTTGACGCAGCAACGGAGCAAAAGATTGACTTGATTTTTGGTATGGATACCTATGGTTTAAAAGACAGAAAGTGATAATAGGATACTTTTTTATCCCGAGAAAATTCGTGATTCCCATGGGATAGGACAATAACTGTTTATCAGCAATGGAGCAACGGATTGACTTGATTTTTGGGGTGGGCATAGTTTGGAAGACGGAAAGTGACATAGGATACTTTCCATTCCGAAAAAATTGCGGTTCCCGTAGGATAAGACAATAACTTTTTCTCAGCAACGGAGCAACGGATTGCCTTGGCTTATTGCATGAATATAGTTTGAAAGACGAAAAGTGACATAGGCCACTTTTTATCCCAAAAACTTTAACAGTTCCCGTAGGATACGGGACGGCCGCGGTAGCAGCCGTCTAAGCGCCAGAAAAAACCTGTCATTTCAAGTTTAGGACGTTCCTACATTTTTCGCACTCCTTCGCGGCACTCAACAGCGCTAGCCCAGACTCGGGCTCCATAACCGAGCTTGCGCACAGCATTCCAACGCCCAGGTTCCAGTGCAACGGGTCAGTCATAGTAGCCCAGCGCCTGCCTTTTCAACTGCAGAGGGCAGTGAGAACGGCCATCGCGATACCGACACTTCTCTTCCCCTGCAGCCCCACTGCGTCTGCCAACACGTTGACGGCCTAGCGGAAGGTAGGGTAGGTGGCGGCACCCACACAACCATTTCCATCCCACCGCAGCCCCTAATCCTCGGCTGCAGCGTCGCAAGAGCGGCACTGCAGCCCGCCTCAGAAGCAACACTCCTCATAAGGCAGGCAACCTACCGGCCATCCTCTAAGCTGCTTTAGTTAAAAGCGGCTGAACAACGAGTGCCGGCCTCTAAGCTGCCTTGGGGGAAAGACCCAAAGAAGAGGGATACTTCGAGCGCCGCCTTTTCAGCTGCCTTAGACCTCCCCCGCCACGACAAGGCGGGAATACACAGGGGGGTTGTATATACACTCCAACCGTAACTTAACCAACAAAAGCATTCCTCTAAGGTATTTTGATGTTTGTCGCTTAGGTTAGGTTTCGCAGCCGACATAAACATTAGCCAAAATCAAAATATAACGCGGGCGAAGCCGCGGGTAAAAGCTAGTATTATTATATATAGTACCAACATTGTTAATGTATAGTTACATTGGCGGGGAAACGATGGGGTGGAAATTCCACCGGTGGAAAAGGAAGGTTAAATCTTTAACGCAACTTTAGGGATGATTTTTAGACGAGCCCGGACGGGGCCCGAACGACGCGACGCCCGGACGGGCCAATACACAAAATGTATATGGAACGTAGGTACGTCATACGGACCCGTCCCGTGGGCGTCCTGTTGTAATAAATCATCCCTTACTAAAGATACAAGTTTAGCGGGAGCGCAACGAGCGAGAAAATTTTTCAGTTTCTTTTTCCTAACAATTTTCATTTTTACTAATATTAGCCTACTTTATCCATTCATCATCCGTCCTTCAGCCATATGATGTCCACTGCTGGACATAGGCTTCCAATAAGACCGCTAATAATAATTTGCTTTTTATTAATATATCGGATCCATAAAAAGGCTCCGCATCAGTTATGATTCTGCTTCAATGTGGTAATGATGTATACCACTGACCCAACAATGCTTCAGTGTGGCGTGGGTTTAGCGGGCGAGGAGATAAAGGCGACGTCACGAACAATCAGTTTATTGCACAGAAGATTACGTATGATTACAATTATAGAGAGAACTTTAACACGGCGTTCCGCAGCGTAACGCACGCTGCCACCATTCTATCAAGAATCACCAGACTTGAACCGTTCTAAATTAGATTTGGTGATTAGAACTTCTAATCTTAGTTTTTCACAACCTCTTCCAAACATGCCCTATTTAGCACTCCCACAACCACAACTGACATCTGACATGTCACCTCGCATTTGCCCGCCCATCGGCCGATCATGCAATGTCACTGTCACCTCCTTGGAACTAATCAGCAGCGTTTGTTACAAGCGTTACCCCAGGAATGTTGCCACTTCCATTCCTAGTCCTTCGAAATTATACTAAGTGGCACTATTTAAAAATAAACTTAAAGCTATTGTCCCGTTAAATATTACTTAATAAATAGTAAAAAAATCGAACTAATCGCGACTGAAGTACCCACTTCAGTCGCGATTAGTTAGATTTTTTTTACTACGCCTCTGTATGGAAATCTTAGAATACCTGAGACGATTAGCTCACCCAGACAGGTCATGATAAAATAGATATTCTATTCCGGCACATTTCATTTAGCCTCAATAAGTAGGCATTCCAGCCGGTAAAAAACCTGCGACAATCGACCTTGGGTTTTCATAGTGCTTAATTAAATTTACGACTTTTGAAATGATTGCGGTTAGTATTCGCGACTGTTATAATGCTTCAATTGATAGCGGCGCTACAATTGCTTTTTATAATCAAATTGGTTTTTTGATTTAGTTTTGTCATTTAGCCGTTGTAGCAGGAGTTGGTTGGGCTGTGGTTAGTCCGGTGTCTGGGAAAGGTGCATAATGCATATCCTTTCGCGGGGCTTTCCACATGAGCATGAGTGTAGCAACTGGTCCTCTCCGACCTTGCACCACATTGGTTGTGTTGTGTTGTGCGAAAGTGGTCTGGGTTCACATTCACACGACATGAGGTTGGGCAATGTGCGGGCATTACCTAAATTATTGTACCATTGAGCTATATAGAGGTAATTAAGTATACTTATATAGAGACGGTGTTGCGAACAGTCATCGGTAATCATTATTTTACGCAAAAAATGGCAAAACCGCGTGTACAAAATTCAAATATTTCGCTAGAATTGTTTACATGGTTGTTAATTTTTCAAAAACAGTTTAGCCTATTTTTGTAAAATTTAAATGGGATTATCTCGGGAGTATACCCTTTAGAACTAAAAAAGAATTTTTTGATTCGGTTCTCAATTGGCGAAATTATCGTGTTGTTGTTCATCGTGTACAAAATTCGGATATTTCGCTCGAATTGCTTACATTATTATTGGTTTTTTCAAAAACGGCTCAGCCGATTTCTGTAAAATTTAAATGGGACTATCTCGGGAGTTATTCCCTTTCGAACTAAAAAATAATTTTTCGATTCGGTTCACAATTGGCGCAACTATCGATGAACATTCACAAAAAAATACATACAGACGAACATGAACCTCCTTCTTTTTGGAAGTCGGTAAAAATGGTGAAACTACTTTAAGTTCCATTTGAATAAAGTTGCTTGCAATTTTTTGCACTCAAGTTGCAGGTAGGTACTTAATGAGACATGAGACATTTTACTTTAAGTTTTGCTTTTTTGTAAATTTTTTTAATATACCTACCTACACCTACTTAATTTTCATAATAAATACTTCGATGGAGTACTAGAATGAATTCATTGCCCATATAATACGTTGAACTCTTTCAACATAATTAAAATAACTACCTAATTCTTACATAATTAAACAGTTTTCAATGAAAGTGTTAGAATTCAATTTTGAATACTTAATAATGTATTTATATCTTAAAATATTTTACTCAATGTCAAATCTGTACTAAGTACTTATTTATTTTTCTATTTCTTTTTATTGTTAGCTGCGCTTATTAAAGAGGGTACCTACAAAAAGTCGCAACACACTTCGGTATTGGGACGGTGAGGAGTAAATGGAATGAGGGTAGACAGAGAGATGGTTTGGGCGACGGGCTGGAGTGCCAGTCTGTGATAGTGATCGGTAGTATGAACCAGCTTTGATAAGCCAGTAGTTGGAGCAAGCCTTGTAAGTACTTTGAGTTTTATAATGACTGCAGAGATATTGGAGGTCCGTATTATTCTCCAATGGTGTATCATCTGAGTGTCCTACTAGAATCTGAGTGATGCTGGTGGAGCACTATGCCCAGCAGCTAACATTATTTTCTAATTTTAATGTTCAAAATAAAAGCAAAAACCTAAATATAGCACTTGCACTCCATAATATTGTTCCCTGAGTAGGAACTAGTTTCCAAAACACGGGTTCCCTACAGTTTGGCAGCCATAGAGCCTCCGAAAACTTGATGTGCTTTCATAAATAAATATATATAAAAAATTTAAATTTTTAAATTTAGAGTTTGTGTCGATGCAATGCAATTAAATGTCTCAGTAGATAGATCATTATGTTTATAGTTCAATAAAATAATTTAGAAAGAAGAGGTCTTTACCCAGCATTGGGTCATACCTACCTACATGTTAGTGATGATTAAAAGAAAATAATTTGACATGTACCTACATGCTTGGAAAATACCTATCTAGGATAGTTACTCGTACATTAAAACTTTCTATGTACTGACTTATGAGATAGCTCAAACTATACTTACTTCGCTATATAAGTAGGTAACTACTTAGTTAACTAATCAAAATACAAACTAAATAAAGGTAGACTGTTTCCTATAACAAACAAAAGGAAGAACGCTCTTTTGTAAATCATAAACTAAACTAAGTGATTTGAACTTCAGAGAAACCTTCGTTAGAACAAGAGATGCTCAATTCAGTACGGAACTACCAACTATTACAGAGCCGGTCAAATTAGGGAACTAAACTGTTTCAACGAATCTTCATTGAGCTAGTACGACTAAGGTTTGATCAGATAGGGGTAACACGATTGTAGCGCTATTAGACACCTAATGAATAAGTTGGTTGCAGTGTAGTTTGCGAGATTACGTTAACGTCATGTTTTTGAACTTGCATGCAGGTTGGTAGGGCTGTCGAGGTTTTCCCCGAGATTGGACGATGTGTAAGGTGCTCATACACATTGTCATAATGACGGATAGAAAAGTGTTCGTATAGGATAAGCGCTGTCATAACCACCCATACCTGCACCCGAGACGGGGTGGTAACCATAAAGGATATTCCCTGACCATGAGGGTTATTTGTTTTGAATCGGCACACTTCTGTATATTGTTGATGATTTTGATCGTTGTTACCCAACAATTCAATGCATTAATTAAAGTAGCCTTAAATCGGTAAAACGCGTCAGATTTCCACTGGTTTTTGGTTAGATCTACAGTTATTACAGTACTGTACACTGAATCAAACATCTTGGCGGCTGAAGTTAGCTATAGAATCTGCGGAAAACCCAATATTGACTGAAGCTCACATGTAGGTAGGTAACTATACCTAGCATACTTGGCAGCTGTGCGAAAAATAAATGAAAAATAAATATTGGGGGACATTTTACACACGGTCTCTGACCCCAAACTAAGCAAAGCTTGTGAAATGGCTGTCAGAGACTGATATACTACATATACGTATTTTAAAAACATACTTATGCATATATAATACCTAAACACAGAGCAAACACCTATGTTCATCACATAAATGCTTGCCCTGGGTGGGGATCGAACTCACGCCTCTGTGATCATGAAGTCAGGTCACTAACCACTGAGCCACCGAGGCAGTCCATCTGGTGCAGCTTGTAGCTAATTTCATTATTTCACAACCGCTTAATAATTCGATTCAGTGTAGATATACATATAGCTATATGTATTTAGGTATTATTAGTATATAGTATAGTTATATGTATATTTAAGTACAAAAGTTTAACAGAGCTACCAACCCTAGTGTCAAATTGTTTCTTCACAGTATGCGTCCAGCTTGTCCCTTATTAGCTAAGGTTGTCAAGTCATGCAAGATGCTGCGACGGCGGAATCGCATGATAATATGATAACAATGGCGTGACTATTAAGTATTATTATTGTCTATGGCTAATTATGGGGCATACCCAAGGTGACCAAGGTCCCAATTAATCAAGGCATACCGTGACAGATCTACAAATTGGCTTGGATAAGTTTTTTCGTGGGAAATGAATGACAAATTGTTATGCTTTGGGTAGGTGTCAGGTAAATTGTTTTGTGATAGATCGAATCCTTATTCGAGTCCACTAAGTAAACACGCACTGGGCCAGCGAAGTGGATATGGCCCGAGCATCCTTCGTGAGTAGACCTATGTTCAGCAGTGTACTATTAAAAAGGCTTGTACAGTAAGTTTGGGTTTGGCCGGTTGACTGGCCCTGGTGTCAAATCTTTCAGACCGCCCAAATTCATCAAAAATGGCTGCAATGTAACGTAATAACCGAGTCACGGTAGCGCTCAGTTGCAAATACCTATCACCCGTGAAGATTGTCCTTGGCAATCGCTTGGGAACACCTAGTTAAACCACTCTATGAGTGCTGGAAAGTCAAACGACGAGCAATGTTATTACATTAGAGGTGTTCCTAAACTCTGACACCAAGGCTAGCCACCCGGCATGTACGAACTTACTTACTTACTTACTAGAGGTGATGTTCATGGATGCAGTTGATTCGCACCGTGTCAGTACTTAACCACGAAAAACTTTTTCATGAAAACTTTTTGACGAATGACTTTTCCACTAAAGACTTTGTCACGAAAATTCTATCACGAAATGACTATACCACGAATATAGACTTTGTCACGAAAATTCTATCACGAAATGACTATACCACGAATATAGACTTTGTCACAAAAATTCTACCACGAAAAGACTATACCACGAATATAGACTTTGTCACGAAAATTCCATCACGAAAAGACTATACCACGAATATAGACTTTGTCACGAAAATTCTATCACGAAAAGACTATACCACGAATATAGACTTTGTCACGAAAATTCTATCACGAAAAGACTATACCACGAATATAGACTTTGTCACGAAAATTCTATCACGAAATGACTATACCACGAATATAGACTTTGTCACGAAAATTCTATCACGAAATGACTATACCACGAATATAGACTTTGTCACGAAAATTCTATGACGAAAAGACTATACCACGAATATAGACTTTGTCACGAAAATTCTATCACGAAAAGACTATACCACGAATATAGACTTTGTCACGAAAATTCTATCACGAAAAGACTATACCACGAATATAGACTTTGTCACGAAAATTCTATCACGAAAAGACTATACCACGAATATAGACTTTGTCACGAAAATTCTATCACGAAATGACTATACCACGAATATAGACTTTGTCACGAAAATTCTATCACGAAATGACTATACCACAAATATAGACTTTGTCACGAAAATTCTATCACGAAATGACTATACCACGAATATAGACTTTGTCACGAAAATTCTATCACGAAATGACTATACCACGAATATATAGACTTTGTCACGAAAAATCTTAAAAGACTTTTTCACGAAAAGTCACAATCATTAGTATCTGCTGAAGTCTTACTGAGTTTACTCAATGGGTGGTCGGTTTCTCAAAATAATAATAGAATATTTTGTATTATTGTTAGAAACCAAACAATATTATGAAAGAAGTTGCACAGTTCTCACGTGATTCTTCATAACGATCTCTTGTGCAATTGCATAATACCTATTTGCTATAGCTCTTACTATGCTAATGTTTATTGTTGTTATGCCACTCTACAGAAAATACAGTGGTACAGTATTAGCGAATAAATAATGGACATCGGTCTTCAGTAAGAGAAAATCGGTTAGTTATATTTATATCGCTTTATTCGGTTTTGTAGAGTATTAATTATCTCAGCCACACCAATCACCACTGGATAAACTTTTAAATAAATATTAGGGGACATCTTACACACGGTCTCTGACCCCAAACTAAGCAAAGCTTGTGATATGGCTGCCAGAGACTTATATTACTTACTTAGAGACTACATATATGTCGCAAGCAATTTGTATGAATCCGCCATTTACATGCGGCGTCGTCAGTTTAAAAACCCTCGCAGTTATGTAATATGCCGAAGACAAAATGACAACTCGTTCAATTGTAATAATTTCAACGTCAGTTGTAGTTTTAGAGTGACCATGACAAAAAACACTTGGACAAATCAGATAGACAGATAAAACACATTTTGGACAATTCAGATCAATCAGATCGATTATAATCTCGAGACATAATTCGTTTAACGGTTGGAGTGTACGAAAAGGGGCACTGAGCCTAACCTGACCTTCGGAATGCGATGGAATGTGGGAGTATGAGGGTGGGAAAATACTGCCGTTGCCTCCAAGGTCCTTGACTTCTTGTACGCTAGGATAATTGTACAAAACTTAGTAACCTTAGGCCTAACCGCGTGCCGCGGCAGCGGCTGGCGAAGCGCCAAAAACAATCTGTTCTTATTACGAGTTTAGAACCTTCTGTTATATTTATGTATACTCTAACATTAACTAACCAACAGAAGCACTTATCTAAGGTATTTCGACTTCAGTTGGTTAGGTTAGCCTCCTTTGATATCCTATGACCATATTTTAACGATGGTCGATATGTAATAATCAGAAGACTCCTGTGTATTTCAGGAGTCCTCGGAACACCAGATTCTATGGACACCTTAGCATTTTTTAGGTGCCGAAAAACCTTGTAAGTTGTCCACGGCGTTTTTATTGCTTTCATTTAAGAATCATAACCCTTTTTAATTCACTAGAATAAATGTCTTTAAAATCACAAGAATTTTGTGAAAAGTCTTTTGTACACGTAGTATTTTCAATATTTTCTTGTGTCATAAAGCCACTACTTGACGTCATTTTGTTTGTTTTGATCAACAGCGACGCGCGTGGCAAGAAACAGAACTAAATACTTTAATTTGCCGCGGCATTATGTAGACGGCGTTTCAATTGTCAATCAAATGTTTCGGCATAATATATAATGTCACGGCAAAATACATTTTGCCTTCGGCACATCACATAACTGCGAGCGTTTTTAAACTGACGACGCCGTATGTAAACGGTGGAATCATACAAATTGCCTGCGACATATACATATTTTTAAATACATACTTATATAGGTAGTACCTAAATAACACTCAGACACAGAGCAAACACCTATGCTCATCACATAAATGCTTGTCCTGGGTGGGATCGAACCCACGCCTCTTTGATCCAGAAGTCAGCGTCACTAACCACTGAGCCACCGAGGCAGTCTACTACCGATGCCTATATAGGCGTCAGTCTTGTGACGCTCTTCGCTGATTTGTTCAATAGTTGTTGAGAAACACAGAATAAAAACTATTAGAAATTTAACGCGTGAGGCCTGCTGAGAGCTCTTGCCACCATAAAAATGTATGGAATTTTCGTTCAACACTTGTTAAAATTAAAATATGTTCAAATATGTTTTTCAAGACTTTCCTCCCTGAAAAATCTGGCCTCACCCACCGAATCAACATCATCTGTCATGTCTTTTCCTAACTTGGTACATCAATACATTTATGATTATCTCGATTGACCACATACGTAATTTATCTCTCTGGGATCTGATTTCTGATCTGTGGTGAGACAGCAATAACGCTCTTCGAAACATAAATTAGCGGACTATATTATTGCATTTCTTCAAAGGCCGATGTCCATTATTTATTTGGGCGTACAGTAGAGTTTTACCTCAGACTGCCCTAGTTGGTTCAGTGTTGGTTTAGATACAATGACCTCTGTTAGGTACAGTTGACTGGTGTGAAGGACAGCTAGGTTATACTTATTTTACTTTTCTTTAAAGATTGTTCGAGACTTTAATTCTTTATTTTTGTTCGAGACATCATCATAGTCAATCACAGAGATGGTATAAATAAATAACACCTTATATTATTTTTACCATCTCTATGATTGTCTATATAGTTTAGATAGTTCTGCATAGTATAGGGACTTTCAGAGGTAGATGTACTCATCATTATGATTAACCTGTACTATGGGACCAACTGCAAAATATTTATCATTTATTTTTATAAGTGTTTCACGTGGCAGATAATTGAAAACCTTTTCTTGATATCTATTCTGTGACAATCCACAATAAATTCCAAAGAAATTCATTGGTGCGGGATCGGGATTTGAACCCACGAGCTCAACATTGTAGGGAGGGTGTTACGTACTACCACCAAACCTATACGGCTAAAACGGCTGCTACATTAATAAAAAGGCTGGTACAATTAGATGACAAAATAATGTCAATTTTGAGCGCATATAGCGCATATCTATCTTTCTTTGCACTTGCACCTATCAAGTGTAAAGAACCGTTACAGCCCACGTACCTACTGCTTCTATTCTGCAATAGCAAAGGATGTTGCCAAAAATCTCTGAAATTGGAACGGCCACGGCCATTCAATATTCATATCGAAATCGTACACAAAAGAATATCCGAACGTGATTACTATGTTCACAATGAATTTGGTGAAACTTTTCGTTTACCTAATTGCAAGCGATCGATTTTTATGTGCTAAAAAATGATAGTAGCATTTACACACCTCAGAATCTCAAATCGCGGACTGCGAGGAAAAATAAAATAGGGAATCATGAATAGCCATAAAAATAAGTAGGCACATGTACTTGAGTCCAAACAGACATCAGAAAGATGGTCTAATTTAGCTTGCAAGATTTGATTACAGACAACGGGACTGGTGAAACTGGATAAAAGCATGTAAAAATAAAGTAAAAATGAGTTTTTTGAATTAAAATTTAAGGGGTAACTAAGCCTAACGATCCATAGTCCATTTACATTGAATACCTATATGAAAATGCCGTGTAAATTCTTTAAAGTTGGCCAATACCCTGCAGCCCCTGAAGGAACCGACTATTTTCCGGGATAACAAGTTGGTGTTCTATAATAAAGTTAAGATCTAGCTCTACATCTTTGTAACATGTTTTTGTAAGAAACAAGTCAAACGAACACACAGATTCGTACATAAAATAAAAAATGTTATAGGAAAAGTGCAAGTAATCACCAATCAGTTTTGGTTGAACCTCTTACAATCTACCAAATGACAATAAAATTGTTTCCTGAATTATCAAGGTAAAGTCTTATATCTAAAACTTGATCTAATTTGGGGTTTTGGTCCATTTTTTCTGGTTTTTATTAGTTAATTTAGGCTTCATAATCAGAGAATAGAATAGAAACGCTTTATTGTTCACACAATCGAAAATATTACAATAAAAGAGTACAATATTATTATAATAGTGCGACTATCGGCGGCCTTATCGCTTAGAGCGATCTCTTCCAGGCAACCATAATCAGACGTAGGACGTTCACGCTGATCGGCTTGCATCCAGTAAAAAAAAAAGAAATTTATGATTATCTATTTGGTTTCCCGTACTGATATTATTGATATTATTACGATGATATTTTAGCTGAATATCAAAATTTACGTACATACTCGTACAAGGTTACTTTTTGAATAGAGTCCGTGATTACAATAATTCCACAAGTTTCACAACTGTTTTCTATTTCTACTATGAACCCCTATTTCTTTACTCATCATTGATTGGTTTTGAAAAATATTTTTTTCCGGCCCTAATAAGTAATTCAGTATCTATGTATGTACCTACTTAGGAAAGTAGATACATGGTGAAATCAGATTGCCATGGCAAATAGTTGACTGGGTACAGCCGTGACCTAACAGAAATATATTAGTTTAGTACTCTCTTACACATTGTTCTTTCTTACTCTCTCTTGTACATTATACAGGGTTATAAATAATAGACGATGGTTTGCATTATGTAAGAACTTGTTGATTGCATTTTATTTTGTTCCTACGATGGAGCCCTAATTAGACCATTAAGTAGGTAGGTACTACTCTGAAATTTGTAATAAAATCTTTATTGATTTTGATGTTACTTTAAAATTGGAATTAAAGGTATTTTTGTGTGTCTTCTGTGGCAGAATGCAACCAACATCTCTACAATAATGTAAAATAGTGCATGTGCCGCCTTTTTTCTTGAGGTAACACTATACGATGTGGCATTTTATTTTAAAATACTGATAAGAACAAAACGAAACTAAGTAATTCTATTGTATCTAATAGACAATCAAAAAGATCAACTTATTCCGACATTGTATAAAAAAACTTACGCCTTAATAACAATGTTTCAATTTACAGCGAGAGATCATGGCAATTGTACTTACTTTTATTAGGGTTCCGTACCCAAAGGGTAAAAACGGGACCCTATTACTAAGACTCCGCTGTCCGTCTGTCCTTCTGTCCGTCTGTCTGTATCCAAGCTGTATCTCAAGAACCGTTATAGCTAGAAAGCTGAAATTTTCACAGATGATGTATTTCTGTTGCCGCTAGAACAACAAATACTAAAAACAGAATAAAATTAATAATTAATGGGGGCTCCCATACAACAAACCTGCTATTTTTGCCGTTTTACGCTCTATATTAATAATGGTAACAGGTAGATGCTTGAAATTTTCACAGAATATGTAGTTGGATATTCACTTCATTAATAAATAATAAAATTAAAATAAAATAAATATTTAAGGGGGTTCCCATACAGTACGAAACCGGTTTCGGTAAAGGGTAACACATCGTTAGGAAACTTTAATATCAGAAATATCAAAATTAAAGATTCGATCGATGTCTATTGCAAAGAGTTACTTTTTATGATAAACATTTCAAAAATTCGTCGCGGATGCAGGATTCGAATCTTGCGCCTTCGGATCACTAGCCCGACGCTCTGGACCACTGAGCTAACCCGCTATACTGACTCTATTGCCTATAGTATTTTCTTAAACAGCTCTAACCAATCAGAATTTATACAAGGTGTTTCCATAGGACCATTACCGATCCGTGTACCCGAGTCTCGATAGCGCTCAGTTATTAACTCAGCCATTCAAGTAGGTACCTATAAATCTCAATCAGATTAGGTACAAAGTTTCTTATTTAAATAATAAATTAAGTAGTAATATTGTAGGTATACTTGGACTATCTGCAATCATTGTATTTGACGATATGCGTAAGTATTCAATTAACAGAGAATTGGACATTATTATTGCTATAAAATCGTTTATAGACATTGGGTATTATTTTTGACTTTCGAACGGGTCGGACGTATACGGAACTTTGACATATTGTATGGAAAATCCGTAAAGTTCCGTATACGTTCTAGCCGTTTCCATACAAGTTCCATATACGTCCAAGCCGTTCGAAAGTCAAAAATAAAGCCCCAACTGTGATTTTACTCGATGACTTTCGATCGTTGCGTAGTCCGAAGATCTTTCAGAAACAGCTAACTGTGTATTTAAACGTGCATTGTTCCACTTCTACCGTTTTGTAAAAGTGATCGTGATCAAGCAGGGCTACTTGGAACGGTGGTAAAAACCCGGTAGGTAGTCATTTTACTTTTCATTTTGAATAATGTAAGTAATGTGAGTGTTATTGTAGAGGTAAAACCATTTGGTAGAGCTAACCTAGAAAATAACCAAACCATATCATTGTCCGTTACATATTCAGCTACCAAGTTTACTTTTAAACTCTGATCATTAGTATGTTCCCTAAGGATAATTAAAATACCGATACGCAAACATTAATAAGTTGTAAAACGTATGACAGACGTATGAAAGCTTCCGTAGATGGTGAGGATGATTATGATGATGATATTTTTTTTATGACATGATTAGATGGTATAGAACTAAAAAAGTTACAGTGCTCAAAATAATTTTCAGAGAAAGCTTTTAACATGGTCTATAAACTCTGAAAGTTTGAATACAGTTTCTCTTGTTTACTTTAGAAATTAAGGGGGATGGGACACTCTTTTTTTCAACGTTGGCAGCTTATGTCTCAAAAATGGTAGATGTGGCAATTTTTTTTATGGAATCTTACATTTATTTTATAAACCTGACTCAACGCTATATATAATAGCTGTTTACGGATGAGTTATAGCTATAAACCTTCCAGAAGAAATATTCTAAAAGATAGGGAAAACCGTATTGCAATCTGTTGTCTAGTTTGAAAGATATAAGCGGATACACAGACAGACACATACAAATAGCGGTTTTGCTTTATACTATGTAGTGATATCCCACATGAGGAGGAGGAGTTGAAAAAAAATATCATCCCCACCTTACATGTATAGCATAGCAGCTACCCTTTAAATATACAATTTTGAATTTTTAAGTATTTAATATTGCGATCTGTACACAAACTATCATAATGTCAAATTTCATGCAATTAGGTTCATAAATGTGGAAGCTATAAGGCTTTGTAACATTAGGACGGACGGACGGACACAACGAAGGAATAAGGGTTCCTTGTTTTACTACGGAACCCTAAAAACACGCCACGATTGTTTTCTTAGTAGGTATAACTATGGCATTTTTCTGAAGACGCTCCTTAAAAGTTGCTCTATAGCCACAAAGAGATTTGGAACCGTTTTGAAAAAGCCCAGCTGATGACAGAGCTAAAACAAAGATGATGGATGAGGTCCTTTCCACTTACTTCTCCTTTTCCAAAAAACCCCGCACCTATAAACTCTCATAAAGAGTAAAAGGTGCCGTTTACGTGTCGCAACAAACATAAAAGCACGATTATGATTTCATTTCAACTTCATTTACTTCAAATTAAGGTTTCCGTCACTTCGGCAATAGTAATCATACAAATAAAGTATACCTAGTAAAAGTTTAGTGGAACAAGGTCTATCTCAATGCTTTGTTATCGAACTCTTGTCATTCGGTTTTACGTAATGGGCGCCGCAGCACGCAAGACATTCAATTAGTATCTACTGTCGTACCGTAGCTGACAGAAACCTCGACAATAGTACCCAGGTGTGTACGATCAATACTATCAATAGTCAAGTTCATTACCTGAGGGGATAGTATGAGTTTATACGTAAACGGAAACTACAGTAGATTCAGTGTGTCTTCATGCATTTTTGTACATCACCCCTAAGGAAGAACTAAAAGATTTGTATGGAGCCACACGAAAACGCTGATATATATGTAGTTATCGTTTAGTAGTTTAACAGTCCTATGCAAATTCATACTATGGCCTCAGACCACCATAACAGCACCAGCACGGTTAGCATAGGTACGTACCTCGTCACAATCTTGTCGACGTATCAAAAGACACAAAATTATGATGAAGTCACACTTTCAGACGTCGATATTATGTCGTGATGTGTAAGCTAGCCGTACAGAATTCACTAAGTATATCTATATCTATTATAATGGGACGTCCGCTGTTGAAAATAGGGACTCATCTACAGATTTCCTATTAGACTGGTTGTAATCGATTTGTTTCCAGTGCAACTCTAATCCGGCGGTTCCGGCGGTTCTTGATCCGGCTTAACCTTCCGGCGGAAGTCCAATACGGCTCGTGCCGGTACGTGGTCTCCATTCTAGAACTTTACGGTTCCATCGGCTATCAGTTCGGCGAATGTGCTCTGCCCACGGCCACTTAAACTCGCCTGTCTGCTGATTCTGCTCCTCCGCGGGATTAACATATAAGTAAATAACTATTCAATTTCTTCTCCAGCTTTCTCCGAAAATTATAAAAGACATATAGTTACCGTACAGTTACCAACTACTGGTAACAGTACATAATATGTACTGTTATGATATCATCATGACTATTTTAGTATGAATACTGATACTAATATAATAATATATAAATAAATATGTAAATAATATTTGATCATAATACAATCAACAGAACTATCCATGCCATCGAGTAACAAACCAGCTGTTAGGTAAATCATTGGCACTCAACGAAGCGTAACTAAAAACCAAAATCAACCTAAATAGGCTTTAAAATATAAATACTGACAAGGCTAATTTTCACCAGATCATGAACCTTATACTTAGTTCACGACGTCCTTGACTCTGAATAAAGAAAAAAAAATGTTGGGAATAAAATAAATTGCTTGATAAGGGTTTAACCTACTTTTGATGTCTAGATTCAAACTTTTGTGACACTTGACTAAATATTTAAATACGACTCATACGACGTAAGTGTGCTGAAACAAGTTAAACAGTTTTAGTTTAGTTGAATAGTCGTATAAATTAGTACTGTTCTGCTAACTCTCATGCAAATTACGATTATTTAACGCTCTACATTTTTTCATATAAATTAACTGCAACTTCGTTTAAAATTAATAGCAAACAAAATAGATTCGCGTTTCACAGTAAAAGTTTAAATACATTTTGATTGTTTCTAATATAAACCTATAGTTTTATTTTGAATGAAATGTTGAATAATACTCGTTTTTAATCGTTTGGAGTTTGTTCTTATCACTATAAAATCATAGAACTGACTGGAATTAAATTTTATACACAGACATTTACATTATTTTAATTCCGGTAACCCTTCTAATAAACCACTACAATAAACCATAACAATTTTCCGTACCGCAGAAAAATTCTTTGTATACCTACACATCTTTTGTTACATAGATTTCCACCGATATAGTAGCAATGAATAAAAAAACAAGTATTCACATGATTATATGTAAATGTACACCAGTTTAGTCACCTAACTAACTCGAGGTTTATCCATATCCGGAATTTTCTCTTAACCTTACAACGACATAAGGACACCGCTAAGCCCTGCAAAGTACTGAAACCACTCACATAAGCCAGCCCAGGTATTTCATTGAACCATATTTCATTACCACGACCTTGGTTTATTCACAAGAGCTGATCAGTAACAGATACAGCCCTCAGTTTCAGTTCCGTTGTTCGAATTCACCGCGCGCGGAGTGCGGACCTCTTGAAGGATCTGACGAAAGTCCTGTTTTAAAATAATACCTATTAGTGCATGATAGTGTATAACTGTATATTGTAATTGTGACATAATGTTTGGAGGAATTCGTTGGTGAGTTGCTGAGTTTCAGCTGACTTTTACTTTTTAACAGCACATTGCATACAACTCTACATTTTTAGGGTTCCGTACCCAAAGGGAAAAACGGGACCCCATTACTAAGACTTCGATGTCCGTCTGTCCGTCTGTCTGTCTGTCTATCACCGGGCTGTATCTCATGAACCATGATAGCTAGGCAGCTGAAATTTTCACAGATGATGTATTTCTGTTGCCGCTATAACACCAAATACTAAAAACCAAATAAAATAAATATTTAAGGGGGGCTCCCATGCAACAAACCTGAATTTTTAGACGTTTTTCGCTCTATATTAATAATGGTAATAGGTAGATGCTTGAAATTTTCACAGAAAGTTTAGTTTTGTATTCACTTTAATAATAAATAATAAAATTAAAATAAAATAAATATTTAAGGGGGGCTCCCATACAGTACGGAACCCTTCGTGCGCGACTCCTACTCGTAGGTACTTAGCCGATTATTAGTCTCGATTTAGTTTCCGCTTGATTTTCAGTGTTAGACCGTAATAATACTCAATCTTACGTGCTAGATTATATCTTCTCTTACAAATCTCTATACAGAGGTTCCGTTTCAGTATGATGTGCTCAGCAATTAAAATAATTATGTACCTACCTACTTACCTATTTGAATGTTTATTAACAATTTTTTTCATGAATTGCAACATATTTCAAAAAATCTATTTTTACGTAAGTTGATATTATGTAAGATACTCGTAATTACACACCGCAGAAGATTTTATCCTAATTAAAAAAAATCTCAATGCGCCACAACACTTATGTTGCACAATATAAGATCAAATAGTTCCTAGTTCCTACCTACCTACCATATTTTATATGTAAACAAAAGGCTCAATTATGATGGCGCCATCGTAGTTATATTAGCAATTTAGAATATTTCTCTTTCATTTTCACTTTAGGCAATCGATAGAGAAAAAACTTTTTACGTTGCTATAAATTTGAGATCGAATTAGTGGGATGAAGGTGATATGAAGTTCACCGGGTCTGCTAGTTTACAATAAAATCAACATAAACATCTACGATTTTAATATTACAAGCCTGTACATCAGTCTGAATTCTAATAGGATGGGACACAAGAGAATAAAGTATTCTAATGTAGACCATAATAATAAATTGTTTGTTAAATACAAAGACAACGCAAACCTTATTGTTTCTTTTTTACTTACATATCATAATTTATCTAAACATACATAAATAATTAAGTAACATGAGTTAGATATGAATTAACGACCGCAAATCCGCAGTTTCTGAGTACTTATAATATTTTTAACATGCACGGGTTTCTTGCTCTTGAAAGTTTGCCATTAGTTTTCCGTTGTAGGTACAATTATTTTCCTCTACAATATAATATAACCTACTTTAACAGAAAATGTACAAATGTTAAGTAGAGTAGGTAGCAAAGTACAGATTACAGAACATTCACTAATAATTTTCAACCAACGTCTAAAAGGAAGGTTCTCAATTCGACTGCGATTATTCCGCCAATTATGAATCGATTTAGACGATTCTTTATTTATTTGTAGACCATACTTCAAAGATGACCATTCAAACGTTATCGAAATTGATTGCGAGGTTTTTGAAAAATGAACAATGGAGCGACTTATTCGATTTTTGTACGTGTAGTTTGCATGCACTTGTGGCGAAACTATTTTTTTTTTTAAATATTTCCTAAAGTTTCAGCACTCGTCTTCGCTTATACATTATTTTGAGGGTTCCATACCTCAAAAGGAAAATCGGAACCCTTTTAAGATCACTTTGTTGTCCGTCTGTCCGTATGTCAAGACATTTTATCTCGGGAACGGGTAATGTTAACGGGTTGTAGTTAAAACCGTTCGCTTATTTCTATGGTTCCTTACAGTTGTGAAAAAATCAAACTGTTCAGTTATCGTAAAAAAAACTTAGAACCGTTTATGTCGTAAAAAAACTGCATATTTCGACACTCAAAAGGAATCAAACAAAACCTATCAGGAACTTCCCGTCGACTTAGAACTTTAAATTTGGCAAAGAGCATTATAACACTTATAGGAATAAATCTGAAAACTGTCCATTTTTAATCTAATCACAAAAAATAGTGCCTAAATTTCAAAGTGAGTTAACCGTATTATGTGGGGAATAATAATATGAAAGAGCTTCGTTAACACAAGCTCAAACAGGTTTTTAAAATTGTTACAATTTTGTAATTTTCGACGTTTGCCAGAAAGTTAAAAAAAAAATGAATGAATGAATGAACACTTTATTGTTAACACAGAATACAGAAAAAATACACAGAAAGGGAAAAAAGCAACTTAAAACTAGTGGAACAAACTGCGTCCTTATTGCTTACAGCAATCTCTTTCAGGCAATCCTTCCCCACTTCCCTAATCCTTTATATCGATTTTTTATTTATTACAGTTACGCCCTGAGGTTTTATCAACTTGTTCCCAATTTTGTGCAATTTCCAGGATTTGTACGGAACCCTCGGTGTGCGAGCCTGACTCGCACTTGTCCAGTTTTATTTTAATATTTTGTAGTACCGTTTGTATTTTCCCCGACCTAAGACGACTGTCAAACTGAACATTTTTGCTTATGCGGTTTTCTGTTTTACCTATTAATGATCGGCGAATTAAGTAGGTACAAAGGTACTACTTGGATCCCATGTTATATAACAGTGTAAAATATGTTATAAACATTAAATAAACAATAGATTCACAAAACGAATCATATCTTATATCATTGAGAAAGATAATATACTACGAGCATAAATATTTTTTTATCAACTAGTAAAGTCTTATTGCCTAGGTCATTGTACTCATCAATCAAATCAACAACTTTTTATATTGAGCCGAAACTGAAATCCAATCTTCTAGTATTTTATAAGAAGGATTTAAAAAAGCTTGTTTTCATCAAATTGTATGGTATACCAATAGCTGTTTTTTTCGCGATATCAGGGTTGGTACGAAGTAGCATCACATTTTATTGCCTCCAGATTGTGTTAAGAGTAGTTAGGGTTCCGTACCCAAAGGGTAAAAACGGGGCCCTATTACTAAGACTCCGCTGTCCGTCTGTCTGTCTGTCTCCAGGTTGTATCTCATGAACCGTTATAGCTAGAAAGCTAAAATTTTCAAAGATGATGTATACTTCTGTAAAGATCACACTTTTACGCAATAACTTGGCTGAAAGTATCCATAAAGTAAAAACTTTTCACAAAAAATAAGACGTGCTATATTTCTTACTCAAGCACCAAAAACTATTTTTGTTACAATTTAAGGGGTGAAAAGAGTTTTTTCCCGGAACGTAAATTTTATCAAAAATGTACTTCCCGAAAATTTTCTCGATGGTCTAGAGAAAACGAGAAAACACTGGTCGATTCACGATCCTCTTAAACAAGCAATTAAAATCACCTTTGTATAATTAAGGAATAAATATAATCGTCCAAGTAAGAGTCATACTCGCGCACGCCCCTTAAATATTTATTTTATTTTAATTTTACTATTGAAGTGAATATACTACTCAATATTCTGTGAAAACTTCAAGCATCTACCTGTTACCATTATAAATGTCGAGCGAAAAACGGCTTAAAAATCAGGTTTGTTGTATGGGCCCCCTTAATTTTTTTTTTCTATTTTTAGTATTTGTTGTTATAGCGGCAACTGAAACATATTATCTGTGAAAATTTCTGCTTCTTAGCTATAGCTACTTATATCACGGTTCATAAGATTCAGCCTGGTGACAGACAGACGGACAGACGGACATCTGAGTCTTAGTAATAGGGTCCCGTTTTTACGCTTTGGGTACGGAACCCTAAAAAAGGAATGGAAACTGAAAATATCAATCGATTCGGTTTGAAACAGGTTCGTTATCATTGTCACGTTAACGTTGTAAAAATTTTAACTGTGACCGACATTGTACCCGGCTGATAACTTGTAGCTCCGAGCTGTAGGTAAATGTGTATTATATTATACTATATGCATTATACAGAATGGAGAGTTGACGCCGACAGTAAAAGAAAGCCTTTTGTTATAATGCCTTTGATATTTTGAATTCAATAAAGCTATTCACTTAGTTTTGTACAATTTTCAAAAATTTTATTTTGGAGCAACATGTTCCTATCTGCGAAGTCAAAATATTAGTAGCTCGAAAGGTATTTTTGGTTAGTCTAATGTCAAAATGGCATGAATGATTTCCTTATAAATTCGGTTGGCGTGGCTTCGCTCTCTTAGTGCCTTTTGGTCTCTCTTAGTGTTCGCCAAGTATCCTAATAATAACGTTGGACAAATCTTTGTCGCCCTGAGTCTCACTTAGCTAGTTATGCTGAGTGTCGGTACTTTTATATTCGAAGCCAAGCCGAGTGAACGTCGCCATGTTGCTAAAGTTACCTAAGTACTTTGTGTAATATCTAAATTATGTGACTGATCATTGTACATTGTATCAAAAGATTATAAGATCATATTGATAGCGTCTGAGTTTCTTGCCACTTCTTCTCAAGACGTTTAGGGCCTTACGAACGTGGCTTAGAGTCTTTGCAATACATGGAGGTACCCTCTCGGGGCCCATGAGATATGAAAATGAACAAAGAATACTTACTTAATTGTCTCCTTTACTAATTTAGAAACCTCAAGTTAGGTAACTACCCTCACAGACATTTATAGGATCAGATTGATGAGTTTCTTTGTTATTAAGTTAGATTCAGGGTTGCTGTATAAGTTTCAAGTAAGATTTTCATCCTGACAATGATATTTTGATAGAAAATAGACACCGCTCCTTTTTAACCCTGATCTAACACGCGCGTATCGTATAAAGTTCCGTTAAAAGAATCCGACTCTGTATCTTCCAAATATCTACTAAATTGGTCTCTCAAAATCTACTAATTCAAACTCTAAATCTAAATCGGAACCAAAGTCTAAAAACAAACCTTGTACTATTTCAATATCTCCCTTGAAGATTTCCCCTGCAGACTTACTGTACAAATATATCATTTCGAAAAACCCTTAGATAATGATAATGCGATTCAATTACATCTAACAAGCTAAAAAATAATAACAGATCGATGTGATGAAGTAAACAAAATTAGTTAGACGAGACCATTTACTTGCATGATGAAGAAAACAATTAACTAAATCAAATTGTAAACGATTTCTCAGACATTATTCTACCTTGAAGACGATCCCTTAACATTCACGCACGAGTCATACAAAACATCGAATTCTCACAATCTCAGATACTTGAGGACATTTAAAAAAATATAGATTCCCACAAATTTACAATCAGGAAGAAAAAGTCATGTACGAAAATTCTTAGATCAAAATATCATTAGCCCAAGCACCTTCACCTTGGACTAGTCCCATTTGGATAGTCCCGAAAAAACTCTATGCCTCTGGAAAGCAGAGCCGCGGTCGGCATACGAGGACCCACAGCGACGTATTGTTTTATGTATTGTGGTTCATTTATTATCTTGCTATAGGGTAGAGACCACATAGTAAAATTTCGCCTACTTTGTTTTCAAATGTGAATATTGTTTACAAAAATTATATCTGTATTTACTTTGTACGATTGAAATTTAGTACTTACCTACTTTAGACAATCCTTACATTATTGTTGATTTATCAAAAAACTGAAAACGTAGAAATTGTCTCCCACAACTGCCCAAAAAAGTACATCTCTCTTTGATGTTGCAGTTGGCCATAGGCGATGATGATTTCTTATCATTAGGAGGCTTGCCACTTTGTATATGCATCGTATTACTACGCATGTGTGGAGTTGCGTTGAATAAGATTCTTAAAATGAATGTAAGGTTTCATGAAGTGAGGTAATGATACAAATGTCGCTAAAGTTGAAATAAGAGTGTCCCCCCTCCCTTAACTTTTAAAGTATACAAGATATAATCTTCAAACTTTCTGAGTTCATAGACCATATTAAAAACTTTCCAAGAGAATTATTTTGAGCACTTTGAGATTACAAATTTTTCAGTTTTTTGAAAACTAAACTTGCCCAAAGCTCGGAGGTCTTTGACCTCACAAACAAATTTGTAGCCAATCATGTTTTTCTTGTAGTCAATCATATAATGACATAAAAATATGATTATCATCATCACAATCATCGGCACCATCTACAGAAGCCTACCATACGCGTGTCTCGATACGCACTTGACAACTTATTTCTTGAAACCTACTCTATCCAAAGGTCGCCTGGATTAAATCGCTGGATGCGATAAGCCGCCCATTATTCTACTGAAATGTTGAATATTATTTTTAGTTTACGTATTTTCATGTGTATTCGGTGTCATAACATAGATTTATATTGTATTGTGAGATAGATTATAATAATTACCTTCTTTATGTAATTCTCACATTTCTTTTTTCAGGAGACAATGGTGGACGATCCTGAGTATGGTGTCGGTTTCAGCGTTCCCCCGACAACCTTCCAATATAGTCTTTATTATGGTCGATGACATGGTAGGTAAAGTTTCGCTAAGCGTCAACCGTTTCAGCTTACTGAACGGTTAAAATTTTCTTTTGATTACAATAGGCAGGTGTTTGTAAGTTTATTCAGCTCTACTGTACGGGGGAAGTGGGCTAGTAGATATATCACTTCCACTGTCACTGTTAATGCTGCTACATGCTTAGCGAATTTATATGGTATACACTTATAGTTTTCGTATTTAGGGTTCCGAACACAAAGGGTAAAAACGGGACCCTATTACTAAGACTCCGCTGTCCGTATTTCCATCTGTCTGACAGTCACGAAGCTGTATCTCATGAACCGTGATAGCAAGAACATTGAAATTTTAACAGATTACGTATTTCTGATGTCACTGCAACATCAACTACAAAAAACAGAAAAAAAAAATTAAGGGTGGCTCCCATACAAACGTGACTTTCGTGCTCAATATTAGTAACAGCAACAAGAAAATACTTGAAGTATGCACAGAATATATTCCCTTCAAAAAAATAAAATAGTAAGGTGGGCTTCCATACGGTACGGTACTTAGTGAGGGAGCCCGACTCGCACTTGGCTGATTATATAAATAAAATCATATTACTATAAGGCCACAAATAAACGGCGGGTAACGTTGAAGTTCATAAATTTCCAATAAAACAGTTGGAAGATAGAAATTCAATAATTGGAAGAGATAAACATACATTTAGCGTGTTCGTTCATACAGTCACCTGTCCAGTCAGCGGGCATTTTACGCTGTGCATAGAGTATAATAGAGATTTGTATCCACAAGTGGACCTTTTTAGGGTTCCGTAGTAAACGAGGAACCCTTATTACGTCATTGTGTCCGTCAAAGCCTTATAACTTCCTCATTTGTAAACCAAATTGCATGAAATTTGACATTATAAATTATAATATTCTAAACTATGTCTTCTAAATTTCAAATCTGCGTATTTGACATGTAGGTAAAGTGGGGATGGACAATTTTTTTAACCCCATCCCCTCATGTGAGGTATCGTTGAATAGGGTTTCTAAAATGAATGTAAGATTCCATCAAACATTTTTTTCTCACATGTACCATTTGTTAGATATGGGTATCCAAAGTTGGAAATATAGTGTCCCCCTTACCCCAACAAGATAGAATGTTTAAACATTCTGAGTTTATAGATCGTACTAAAACTTTAACTGAAAATTATTTTAGGACTGTGGTATTATAACTTTTTAAGTTATACAGGAAAATGGATTTTTTTATGAAATTGCACTCATCTCAGAGGTATTTGAATTTGGAATTTTAAGTTACGCGGTAAAAGTTTTTTTATGCTAGCCTTAGGTACAGTTGAGCTGTGATCAAACGCTTTACGATTTAAGATTCGTGATAAATATTGAACATTTTACAATTAGTATCATCTGTTTTTTTTTTGGAATAAAATGCAATCAAGGTTAATTTAAATTAAGTAAATAAATTTTAAAGCGTGAACTAAGCAAATAACTGAAGCAAAAAAAGAGATTGTTTACAATAATGTTTACGTCATTTTGATCCTGATGAAGTTAATTTATGGTAAATCCTTTCTAATTATTCTAAAGATACAGCAGTTGAACGCTGATTGTTTACATTATTGACGTATTTTACCTTTGAGGCAAAAAAGACAAGTAAATAATGAGGAACGAATGAAAACATCCCCCTATTTTAAATTTGGTCAAAAATGAGTTTTATTCATTTTTAACCGACTTCCAAAAAGAAGGAGGTTCTATGTTCGTGTGTATGTTTTTTTTTTGTTTTTTTTTTGTGTTCAAAAAAATCTTTTTTAGTTTGAAAGTGTATACACCGGAGGTGGTCCCATTAAAATTTTACAGAAATCGGCTGAGCCGTTTTTGAGAAATCAACAATAATGTAAACAATTCGAACAAAATATTCGGTTTTCGTACACGATGGAAGGCGGTTTTGCCATTTTTTGCGAAAAATAATTATGTTCTATAACAAAGAGGCAGTCGAGTAATATCAACTTCAATAATATTAATTTCAAGTTCAAGTCTCGGATGACACGTTAAATTGTAGGCCCCGGTTGTATTAACCGTTTAGCCATGTCAGAGGCCTTCAGGCGGCCTAAAAACTCTGACACCAGGGCTAGCCACCCGGCCTATACGAACTTACTTACTTAGTTCAAGTCCATATTTGATGTAATGATAGAATAATTTATTTAGTTAGAATAATTTAAGTAATTAAATTACATGTTTTGTATTACGACAGGTTTTCGAAATAAGGTTTTTAAAACCAAAGCGGACATACGAAAAAGCGTACAGGAGCTCAAATTTCGAAACGTTTGTAGATGACTTATAAACCACGAAAGTGGACGTACCTTTTTGTCTTTTGAATACGGAACCCTAAAAATGTACGGTATTGATAGTAACCTTGATGGCGCGTGTACTTGATTTATGAGCAATCAAAAATTATGAAATTAAGTTAACAAAACCAGTTTAATAAACTTGACACAAAGTCGACTGCAATTATGCTAGTCGTAAAGCTGATTTCACAGTCAGTTTCCTAGGAAATATCCACATGATTTTTACTGTTTTTTTTATTGGTGGGTTAGTCGTCAAACAAAATATTTTTCATTTGACTGTATATAGTGTAATTAATTTTATTTGACAATTACTTACTGGAGAAGGTTGTTCAGAAAGTTGTACTAAGGTGAAAGGGGGTGATTCAGTTAATTATTATGAACAACTTTTAATATGGGGCCGAACCCCAAATTCGAAAAAAAGAGTTTAAAAAAAATAAAATTCTTATTTATTTGCCATTCCCGCTAGCGCACTGTACAAAATGTATGAAGTCATAGGGAAACTTTTGTGGGCTGTGGTTTCCGTTTAATCTTTTGTACTCATTGAGTACTCAACTTCTGAACACTGTAGAAATTAAGAGGAATCCGCAGTGAACACTATTTTTGAGTTGTAGATAAGTATAAGCCAAACGTATTGCAATCTAATTGCTCCTTGCAACGGCGCAACAAAGTATAGTATCTACTCCGCTAGAAGCTTCGGTATATGCCTCTCCACATATTCGCTACCAGTGTGAAACCAGCCTAAGTATACAAGCTGCAAGGCAGTAAGTTCGCATGACTTGTATTGTGAAATTATCTATTTGTAATCGGTTAACTTTCGGCGACACGCAATGTCAATGTCATTTTGCCAAAAACGTGATTGTTGTGCGTATAATAAATCACGTTTAATATATGGGTAGGTTATGTGGGTCAAAGATTTATTGAGATCTTTGGAGTAGGTATCCCCATTGTATTAGGAAAATGAATATTTTTTGCTAATTTTTCTAATTCTTATAAATTAACCTACTGGTGGAGTGTTATCTCTTTGTACATAAGGCACACAGGTCAAGTTACATGCAAAGTTTTGCGTCACAAAAATATATTTTCACTGGTTTTTACTACAGTAAATAATTTTTAATGCCTCAAGTCAATGAACTTTTTGGAACTGTTATTTTTTTTGTATTTTTTAGGTTTAGTTCTAAAAAAATTAAAGTAATAATGAGTGTACGTATGTCTGAAAGGCTCATCACTTTGCAAAGCTACACCCTGCAGAGTTTTGAAGCAGTTTCGGGCCAGAAAAGATAAGGCTAAGATAGTACCTGTGTATCTACAAGGTCAACATGTGCGAGGACAATGTAACTTTCTTTAAGGAAGATTTAAAAGTTAACCTAAATTATAAGATTAGCTTTTTTCTCGAATTTCGGTTTGGTCCTATAGTAAAATTTGTTCATAATGATAGTCTGTATCACCTCCTTTCAGCTTAGCTCACAGGTCCTGGATAATCCTGTAATTACAATAGACTACAAAATGGGAGAGAAAGCAAATTACGCAATATGCTTGAACAATACATTATTACCTATTGTAATAAAAACAAATAATTTAAAACTGATTTTATAATTATTGTATCTAATTACGTATGCTGTTGAGTCACCCGACCCACAGTCTACACATTAAATGTAAAACTTTATTATTGCATTGCCAAATCGATTCTGAAATGTAATCATTAAGTGGTTAATAAAGATTCCTTTCGAATAAGTAGATACCTATTTGTGTTTTAAATGTTACTGTTAATTTTTATTGAGTGCTTTTACTGAAATCATTTCTTTTACAATTGGATTTTTATCTGCCTGCCGAAATAATGGGAATGCCTTATGGTTTATGCATTGTGTTAGGTACTTACTAGGTATTTAAACTGATCAATGACTGGTAGACTAGATACGGCCTGACTGCGAATTCTTTAGCACTCTACTAATACTCTAGGATGTTGTTGTGTTCGTTACGCTACGATCAACTTTTACTGTCCAATTTTCGTATGTATGGATATGGATTAGCTGTTTTTTGCCATTTCAGGTTTGGCCCTTTAATGAAATTGCTTATTGTAAGTACATAGCTTTCTTAGTTTTACAACAGTATCTTTCTTCCAGGGATGGAACGACGTCTCCTTCCACGGCTCAGATCAAATTTTGACGCCGAACATTGACGCTCTGGCGTACCAGGGCGTCATACTTCAGCAGTACTACAGCGAAGCCATTTGCACTCCCGCTCGTACCGCCCTCCTCACAGGAAAATACCCTATGAGACTAGGTAAGCTGAACTGCTCTGTAAAGACTGTAAATTTATAAATAGCAGGGACTGTAAGAAGTTTAAAATACTTACACAAGAATACCTAACTCGTCATAATGACCAATGTTTACTATGCGGCTAACAACAAATTAGTCTCTTTCGAAGGCTCAGATCAAATCAAGTAAGAAGCAGGGTCCTATAAATCATCTAGCAGTACTCAAGCGAAGCCTTCTGCACCTCCGCTCGTACCGCCCTCACTGGGAAATATAATATAATACCCTATGAGACTAGGTAAGCTGAACTGCTCTGTAAAGACCATCAATTTATAAATAGCAGGGACTCTAAGAAGTTTAAAGTACTTATACAAGAATACCTACTCGTCATAATGATCAATGTTTACTATGCGGCTAACAACAAACTTGTTTCTTGTTTAGCTATGGACTAAAATTATATTTAAGTAATAATCATATTTACTTCCAACAATGCTACATTTAATTATTAATTAAATTCATTTATAAACTTCAAATAATTTATTAATTCAAGCAGTGTTGAGAATAATTTTAATTATATTTATGTAAAATTATGTAAGTACTACCTACATATTTTTTTTGCCATAGCGCAATGACTAAATAATTAGCATGAAATTTATGCTTGATTAAGTATGCTAAGAAGTCATTTAACTGCGTCATAGAGCAAGGTGTAGCCTGTGTTTTTGCCAGAAACAAGTGTTTTTGCTGTACAAATAAGATTTAAAGTTGCCGGTTCATTAGCATTGTCACAATGGTGTGAGGAAAATAAAATATTATTTACATACCGCAAGTGATTCCACAATCCTCTTTATAAGGTGTTTTCAGCTCAACCTAGTTTACGCTTGATTATAGTATAATGAATAATATTAATTTCGGACCTCGTCTCGTCTTATCGAAATGGCAAGAGACAAGTTAGAAGCCGGCCATTAGGACCACAGAAAGACGTTGGAAGTAAGCCGCTTCCAACTGGTCTTAATGGAAATCTATAGAGAAAACTTTCCCACGTCTAATGATTGTATCTATGTCGACAAAGCAGCGTAAGACCCAAGAGGTGGACAGATGACCCAATCAGCACTGCATGATCGCATTAGATGCAAGCTGCTGCCAGCCGCTTTTATTGGAGATCAATAGAAGAGGCCTATGTCCAGTAGTGGACATGCTATGTCTGTTTTGTACTTTTAAGCAAAATGTTGGTACGTACATGTAGTTGAGAAGCATTCCAGCTGAGATAACTGAATGCATAGGCTGTATTAACTATTAACGCCTTGCGTGATCGTTCAGGAACGTAACGAAGCTAATCAAGGCTATTATTGTTACAGCCATACATGCAATACCTGTGTAATTATAATTTGGCGTTAAAATCTATTGACTTCCCTAACATTTTTTTTTCAGCGGTAAGGTAAACAAAAATTGATTATAAGTACTAGGTACATATTCTTATTTAAATCTACAATTGTTAAGCTTAAGGCTCTCGAGTCATATTTTGAGGATAGCGCACCATTTTACTCTTATTAAAATGGTGGGTTATCCTCAAAGTATGACTCGAGAGCCTCGCTGACATGAATTTCCAGTGTCTATAGGTACAACACTAAAATCTCAGCGCCTTTAATCTTTATTAAATCAAGCTTTCCTGATTGAGACTGTGTTTTCCAATTGTCACTGATTTTTTTTAGTCAAGTCTGTGGACCGCGGAAATTCTTGGAAAATGTATCCGGAATTCTGGACTAACGGAATCTAGGATGGCCAGAAAAAAACTAGAGTGTAGTATCGGCAAACATAGAGTATGGCTTGCTGCGGTTAGTCGGATTGATATCCTGCAAAAGGCGGGCTGGTAAAAAAGGGCTGCAGGCAGTAGCTACTTAGATGACCGCCCCATGTGACGTTATTTACAAAAAGGCTATGTCCGCTGTAGCTTAACATAAAACCCACGTGATCCATGATAGTATTTCTCAGTAAATATCCTATACAGGATGATGATTGGATAAGTACTTAATAAGTATGACTAAGCCTTTCAAAGTGTATTTCATTTTGCTTCAGGAATGCACGGCATGCCTCTATTCAATTCCGAAGACCGGGGAATTCCCCTCACGGAACGGCTCCTACCCTCATACCTGAAGGAACTGGGCTACTCCACGAACCTGGTCGGCAAGTGGCATGTGGGGATGTCCCGGCGGGAGTACTTGCCTACTTCCAGGGGATACGATACGCATTACGGCATGAGGGGAGGATACATCGACTATTATACTTATAATAAAGTTGAACAAGTAAGTATTGAGCCCTTCAAAGACGTATTGCTGCATAGACATTTGGCCCAATTTCAAAGGCGCCCTCCTGAATTTAATAGCAACGTAAAATAGTGTTACGAGTATCTCTAGCAAATGCATATTATAGTGAAAAAGAAACAGGGCTACTCTGAAATGCTATTTTAATTTTACGATGGCGCCTCTAAAATTGGGCTTATTATTTATTTTTCTATATTACTAGACCTCCACAGGAAAAGATTCTGTTAAGCTGTTCTCGGTTACGACTTAGATGTACACCAAGCTACCTCTGTAAGAAAAAGTTATTTATCAATTGTAATATTACTTACGTACCCTGGGTAAGGTAGAGATAGCATGGGAGGCGAACGACAAAAAACTGCAAACATTTTCTAAAAACTGAATTTGCGGTGTTCCTACCACAATACCCTGGAGTTAGCTGGATATGTTAACATTTAGCGTCCCGGGACCAGATTGAATTTGTTTGTAAATTAGTCTTTTTCAACTTTCTAAAAGCTAAAAATGAGACCGGGTTAAGAGATTTTGCATCTCAGGCTAACTTGAGCTTCAGGTCTCATTTCCGGTCAAGCCTTAGCAATTAACTTTATGTTCACCACGAATGCATTTAAGTGTGCTTGGTGTTTTTCTAAACATTAGAGACTTTATCATTCCAGTGGCCAAACGGACGACTGCTGTTTGGGCTGGATCTCTACGACGGTCCATTCCCGCAAGAGCAAGAATCCAGATACATCGTCGACGCACTGACAGATAGAGCAGTCAAAGGTATTTATTTAATTACGTACCGATTGATATTCTTTAGCCTTTTCAGTACTCTCACACTTCTGAGCACGAGCTTTCTCTCATTAAATAATTATTTTTCACAAAAAATCACAACACTGACTTCCAGAATTCGAATAATTTGCACGAATCGATGTGACATCCACGTACATTTTTGTTGATTTATCAAAAACGGCTCAGCCGATTTCGATAAAATTTAAATGAGACTACCTTGGAAGTATACTCGAACTAAATTTTTTTTTTTAAATCGGTTCACAAATGGCTATTGCGTATTGGTTTGATGTCGGCAGCCGCATACACTACTTTGTTTCCGGATGTTTAAAATATGTTTCGGGGGTTTCTTTCCATTTTTTATTCATTGACTTCTTCTCTTTATTGTTATTTTGATTAGTATTTAGTACCTATTGATTTATTTTAGTGATGTTAACGCATACAGAACAATTTTTGTTTTCCAGTGATCCAGTACCACAACACGTCACGTCCACTGTTCCTCCACGTGACACACAACGCGCCCCACGCCGGTAACGACGGCGCGGCACTGCAGCCGCCACTTGTCTCCCAAGTTAAAAACCAGCATATCGCCAACTCTAACCGAAGATTATATGCTGGTGAGTATAGTATATATATGAGTGACAGTGTTTCTTTACCCAGTACCACAACACTTAATAATAACGGCGCTGCATTGCAGCCGTCACTTGTCTCCCAAGCCAAACATCAACCAATATCGCCAACTCCAAACGAAGACTGTATGCCGGTTGGTATAATGTGATTATGTGACAGTGTCTCTTGATTTGTATAAGACAATATAGCCCTCAGGTAAACCAACTAAGATTTTGAAATATCAAGCATTCTCTTAATGACAGACAATCCTTGCAGTGACGCTATAGCTATACGTCGAATCAAACTTGATGGCGTTTGTGAACTCGAGACAAGTCGTTAAGTACACAGTAGCAAATTTATTTGTCCGCGGCTTCGAGCAAATATCTATACAGTCACAACCGGGCAGTAAAAGTATCCGAGCCAAAACCCTGCCCAAGCTACGTAGTGGGCAGGCTTTTTAATTAGTCGTAAGGCGATTGCAAGCCAACTATAACGCCGCGCGATGACAAAGTGCTTGGTTACAAGCACTAATTACTTAGGTGACATAACGTCGAGATTCGAGAAAACGGGTCATTGTAAATTTTTAAATGTAAATATCTAAGTCGGTATGTATGACGCCGCTCGGACATTTTCTTACTACTTTCACTTAAAAACTGTGGCTCTGTAGATATTGCACGAACGTCTGCGGGAGTTTTGCGTAGCTTGTAATTAACTTCACAGAAGCCATTATTCTATTATTTTTTATTATTTGGTTCAACCTAAGTATAGGCAATAGCGTCACTGCTAGAATTATCCACTGTTATCTTGCCTGAAGCATTTAAGTTCAAATTTTTTGTCGGTTCATCTAGGACCTGTAATGCCATAAAAAAATTGAGACACTGTAATTCAGATTTGCATGTAACTCAGCGGCAACAGTAACAACATTTTTTTTCCATGAGTCGTAAGATGTAAACAAAATCCTATAAAGAAAAAAACAGATTATTACTAGTATTTGCTTTTTCTATATATTATCTCTTGGACAATATTCTTGCAAAATGTTGAATAAACAGATAAAAAATTATGATAGCTTCTAAAAATATCTGACATTTAATTACTTGAAGGCTCCAATAAAAAGATATTGAATATTCAATCAAGTTGTTCTATCAATTCAGTAGGTAATTTAAAAAACTGAATTTTAATTCCATTCTTAATTTAATCTAATTAGTATGGTAAGACCACCGGTCAATACCATTTTTGTTGCGCAGGAGTGAAAGGACATAAAAATTAGAGCACCTGAATAATGGCAAGACTCATCTAACCCGTTTCGAAGGCTAAGAGAAAGGAATGCGAGATAGTAGTCCTCGTAAAAGTAGTACATGAGGGTGACATATCTGCTGATTACGTAATTTAAATCCTCAAAAAATCTGAAACACCCGTACAAAATTCGTAGGTTAGGTAGGTATATACTCGTACGAGTATAATTACAAGAAAGGTCTCTACGCTATTGGTCCTCTTTTTAGTTTGATCTCTTTTTTGTCCATCGATAAAATTTGTATCATTTTCCCCTGTTTTTAGGGTTCCGTACCCAAAGGGTAAAAACGGGAACCTATTACTAAGACTTCGATGTCAGTCTGTCCGTCTGTCTGTCTGTCACCGGGCTGTATCTCATGAACGATGATAGCTAGGCAGCTGAAATTTTCACAGATGTATTTCTGTTGCCGCTACAACAACAAATACTAAAAACCGAATAAAATAAATATTTAAGGGGGGCTCCCATACAACAAACGTGATATTTAGGAATTTTTTGCTCGCTATTAATAACGGCAAGAGGAATGGGGCTCCCATACGGTACGGAATCCTTCGTGCGCGAGTTCGACTCGCACTTGGCCGATTTTATTTATTAATTCCTGCCTGTATTTTGTATTAATTCTTTGCTCTCGGTTTTTGTTTACCCTCATTATTGAATATTTGTGAATAAATTTGTGTTAGTTCAGCTTCAAAATTGGAACTGAGTATTGCTATTATTTACTTGTAATTATTCGCATTTTGTATACGTTACCTAAGTAAATGGTTGTATTTTTACAGACGTGGTGAGCCAAATCGACCGTAGCGTCGGTCAGATCATACGAACACTAGCAGAAAGAAACCTCCTTGACGACACCATCATAATCTTCGCTTCTGATAACGGAGCTCCAACCGTAGGTTCTCTCAGAAATTGGGGAGTCAACTTGCCACTGAGAGGCAAAAAGAACACTCCTTGGGAAGGGGGAGTTAGAGTCCCAGCGTTTATCTGGCATTCCTCGTTCAGGCCTAGAGTTTGGAATGGCCTAATGCACATCACCGATTGGCTTCCAACCCTAATAGCTGCAGCCGGTGGTACCATCAACAAACAAATCGATGGCGTAAACCAATGGGATTCAATAGTACAAGATGGGCTATCAAAAAGAAGAGAGGTCCTACTATCAGTCGAAGATAGCGACAGAAATATATATGCAGCTTACAGAGCCGGGGATTACAAAGTTGTAGTAGGCAATGTTACAGGATTGAACAATGGGTACTATGGAGCTGAGCTTATGGTTAATAGAGGAGCCACACATGAATACTACCCTACGTTACGGAATTGTATAGTAGCGAGGACTTATGAAGAGATGGGCTTGTATTTAGACTTTGATGCTGTGACGGCTATGAGGCAAGCTGCCACTATTAGACAAGAGGATACCGTCAGAGATCAGACTCCCTGTCTTCCAACGCCGAGTAAGTAGTCCATTAAAACTAGGTCAATTAACATTTTTTGTTTTTTGAAACAATTTGCCTAATTATTTACTTCTGTTAATAACACCATTGTCATCTTTCAACCATTGTTATCTTATTTATAAAAAAACTTTGTTTTTTGTTATTTTCTGCTATGTGCAGAAACATCTACCAAAATCAACTTATTTAAGCTATTAATTAGTGACAAGAATATTTTTTTATTAATCGTCATAAGTGAAATGTATTGTGGCATGAATTTAGTTTAGTCAATAAAGTGACACGTAATAAAAAACCAATACTTTCAGCCCGCGGATGCCTCTTCAACGTCCGTCGCGACCCGTCAGAAAGCCACGACCTCTGGAACCGAGCCACAAAGATAGCCATCCTCCTCACCGCCAGATTGCGAGGGCTATGGGCCCAGCAGTTAAGGCGAGGCCCTCCAAACCTTCGCAACGAGTCCGACCCAGCATTATTCGGCTACAATTGGCAACCCTGGATTAACGAACCCGCCAATAACGTCATCCCTATGGAAAAAACCATTGACAGTCTAAACTTGTCCATCAATGTATCAACGAACAGAACTGGCAGCAAAGAAACCACTCAAGCAGCAGCCATTAATTGCAACGGCACTACGGGTATAAGAAACTTCTTGTGTATATTGAAAAGTGTCTTTTGAGCTATGATATTTTAGCATAGATACGTTTTACTCTCTATTTTGGTTAGAAGAAGGAAATACAAATGCCGGAAGTTCTTTCAGTCGCACGTCGGCAATGTCGAGGCAAGACGTCACTAAAGCTACTGAAAGCAATGTATTGATGTTCAATTAGTTGTTATTATTATAGTGCTTTCCGAAATGTACAAATTACACTATCACTAAGACTCCACCATCAGAGCCGTAGACAGAGATTAGAGCGGAGCAAAGACGCGCGGAGCATTTTAGTACGTGAGCCCTTCATATAAATGTCATATTTGCTGATTGGGAAACAAAACATAATCGTGAATGGAGTAAAGTTATTGTTTTATCATCGGCAAGCAACCATATAATTCCTTCAATGGGCTTACAAACGACTATACTCTTCTCAGTTCCGCATAGGTATGTCCGTTCCATTTCGTATGGTAGAGTCTTTGCCATAGTTTTTCATGCGTAGTTGTTTGTCTATAACGTGTATAGGGTTATTCAGAAACGATGTAGTACTAAAACTATTTTTCCTATAAACTGTTATACAGGGTTATTTCTAAACAATTAGCATCCTTTTAGGGGCTTATTCTGTACATCAAAACTAACAACTTTTGTTCTGCAACTTTTGTCAAAACTCAAAAAAAAAAAATCAGCTGTTCCATACATTTTGTCGCGGGTGAACGATATTTTTATATGGAAAATCAAAAAAAAATTTTGAGTTTTGACAAAAGCTTCCCATCCTCCGATTTGTGTGGCGCTTAGTATACATGTTCAAACAAGTCCGCACACGGAGCGGTGCCTCCTACGATACGACTACGCTACGCCTCGTCGCGTCGCTCGTATTGCTCTCGTCCTGTGCGCGTATTACGATACGTTTACGTTACTACTACGCCTACGCTTCGTGCGCGAAGGGCCTTATTCCTCTATAACGTGTCTAATTATTTAAAGAACGTCATGGCTTCTGCGACTTTGCTAGAATTTAGTGAAGATGGTTCGTTAGCAAGTTTACTTCGCTAGTTGTCAACGAACTTTGAATTTGAAAGTACCGTCTCATCTACCTAACTTTCCTTTGTGGAATTTTATCTTAGATGGAATCGGTTAGCGACCACCTTTTACCTACCTGAAAACTAAAGTACTTAACTTAGTTAACAATTGTAGAATTTGCGAGTGAAGTAAGAGATTATTCCTTTTAATTTAAGCTAGTAGTTATAAAAGGTGTTTCTTTAAACGACGGACTTATCTAAGGATATATTGTACTAAATATTATGACCAAGTTTTACTATACCCAACCCTGAAATTGCAAAATAATTGCTAGATACTGTTCCATACAATGTTCGTGGACTTTCTACGAAATGTATGGAATAGCTGATTTTAGTCGCGATTTCGCGGTTGGACCCATATTTAAAGTTGATAGGTAATAACGACGTCTAAAGAAACGCTCGGTATTTTTTTAAGAAGACGCCTAGGTAAATTGTATCTGCAATGTAGAACACATACATGAGTGATAGTAACCTATAACCTGTAAGTATTTCATAGTTATTACAAATAATTTTATAAATAAAAAGTAGTAAAGTTAGAGTTTACTTTGTTCTAGAAATAATAATTGTAAGTTTAATTATGATTCAGTATGACGCAGCGTGATAAATGCGACATGTCTCTTAAAAGTTGTTTTTATTAACTTATTGAACATTTGTTATGTGACTTTTTGTTGATATGTATACAGAAATAAGAAATGATAGAAATAAAATATATAATTATACGTACCTAACTACTTATACCTACTCGTATATGTACCGGTTGACTGGTATATAACTAGCATCCTTTTCGGGGCTTATTCTATACATCAAAACTAACAACTTTTATACTGCGACATTTGTCACAACTCGTCAAAATGTTGTTCCATAGAAAAATATCGTTTACCCGCGACAAAATGTATGGAACAGCTAATTTTTTTTTTAAGTTCTGACAAAAGTCGCAAAACAAGAGTTGTTAGTTTTGATGTACAGAATAAGCCCCTAAAAGGATGCTAATTATTTACCAGTCACCCGGTATAAGAACAACACCGTATAAAGAATTCAATAAATTAAGTTTCATAAATATGATTTTCATTTCTGTAGTGAAATAGGTACGTATCAAAGCCGCTGGTATTATAGATACTTTCTTAATCACAGTTATTAGCAAACAAAACCAATATAATACAAAATAAAATCACAATTGAAATACATTTTACTTATTTAGCCATCTCCATTATTAAATGAAAATTTCAATTCAACGTAAAAGCCTCTTTTTGTCAAAGCAGACTATCTAGTCTGATGTGATTCTGTGATTTGTAAAAGTGCACATTTTCTAATAACTAGATTTAAGATAAAGAAAACATAAAAATGTTCTAAGAAATTTTCAGACACACACTTTTTATTTATAACGGACGATTCTCTCATTTAGAATACATTATTATTATCTTTCCACGGTCTGCTTTATGAAATATGTAGGTTCGACATATTTTATTATAGGGATACATAATTCAGTTAAATTAGTTTTTATCTGAAGTATAAGCACAATAATGAAGGCGCCATCGTAAATTTAATAGCAACGTAAAGAGTGTTCTCTCTGTCGAATGCCTAAAGTGAAAAAAAAACAGACATATTCTAAAATTCTAATATAACTACGATTGTGCCTTCATAATTGGGCCTTATGTTTTTGTATATTTGCAATAAATAAATAATATCTATCTATTAATAAAATAAGTAGGTAAATTTATTGCTTCACGAAATGTAAGGGAAAATGTCATAGATTACGTTTATACATTGACATTTTAAAATGCAGAAAAAATTCATCAATATTTCCACAAAATTATTCTTTGACTTATAAATCTTTACCACTAATGGAACGGTTTATTTTTATGTTTTCTAAATTATTATGATCAAACGAACTTACTTGGAAGTGAAGTTAGATTTTGATTATGCTGTATGATGCTAAGAGACTTGATAAAAAGTGTTTTCCAACATTAAGGTGAGTTCACTAGCTACAGCTGCTATGATTTTTGGCAACATTATGATCACGTTGTAAAAATGTGCACGAAACTAAATGAACAGGGTCATATTGACCCCGCGTCATCCTCGGCGGGTTAAGAGGTTTTCGTAGTTAACGTCAGCAAAGTACGACATTTTAGTGCAAAGACAGTTTCGATAGACCTTGACAATGTATAATTATTTTTCGGAAAAAATCGCTACACCGTCTTCCACCGTGACAGAATTCGAATGATTTGCAATGGATTTGCACGACTAGGTGTGACATTCATGTGCATTTTTGTTGATTTATCAAAAACGGCAAGGCCAATTTCAATAAATTGGCGTCCACTTCCGAAGTATACATTCACCTACGAACTAAAAAAATAATTTTTCAAATCGGCACAATTGGCGAAAATATCGAAAAACATACACAAAAAAATACATACAGACGAACATAGTACCTCCTTCTATTAGGAAGTCGGTAAAAATAAAATAAAATTAGGTACAATTCTATATTATCATGAATATAGAGTAAAGTACTTATTTATACTAAATTAGTTGCAAATGAAAATATCTCAATAAAATGTTTTATGTCCGTAATAGATATGGATAACCTACCCATCTTCGTGTCAGACTTTTCATCTTGACTCGTATCTGCTCGTAGCAGACGGGTCAAGTGTTGCGATATTTCAACAATTCTTAACACCCAAACACGTATTATAATTTACCTATTTCAACCTTATCAAAACACTTTTATCAGGGCCATCGTTCTTACATTTGTTGGGTATAGTTTGTTTTTATTTTCACCTCAAAATCTTCATTTATATAAATTATTTAGAATGGAATAATTATGCTAAGTTGAATTGAAGCCCCATTTGATGTGGTTCAGAGCATCATTACGTACGCCTTTTACAAATCTTGAATTTCGAAATAAAAATTGCAGCTGTTCGACACAAAATTGGAACTCGAGAATGATAAAATGAAACGTGTCATCCTCTGCGGTAGCGCCGCCAGCCAGAAAAAAATCAATATTACCTTAAAATGATGTATATTAGCCGTACATGATTATACGTACATCATGTACGTCTATTGTCTATCATTTTAAGGTAATATTGTTTTTTTTCTGGCTGGTGGCGCTGCCGCAGAGGATGACACGATTTATTGACCGACGAACCGGGAGAGGTACTCAATTCGACGCGTATTTTTTTTTTTTACGCATAATTTTTTACAAAGTTGTCCGATTTCAATCATTCTTTTTTTTATTGAAAAGAGTATACTTCGAAATTGGTCCTATATAACTTTTATTGTAATCGGCTGAGCCGTTTTTGATAAATCAACAATAATGTGAAAAATGCTACATCGATCCGTGCGAAATATTCTTAAACACGGGTGAAGTCGGTCATGCTATTTATTGCAAAAAAAAATTATCTCGCTCGTATTCCGGGTTGGCCACATCGTAAAATCAATGTCTAAATCGGCTCAGTACGCATTTTCTGAAAACGATGTAGATGTATAAACCATTTTTTGTATCAATAGATGCAAATCGTTTAAATATATTGCCATACTAATAAGCTGCTAGTTAAAATCTTGAATGAAATTGTTAGTAAATAATTGTCATTTAAAAAAACTTTAACAATAAAAATAGCATTTTACCGAACGACAACTAATTTAATTTAGTAGGTATAAATTAGTTTACATTTTATGTTCTAATTTTACAACAAAAGGTTTACTTTGACCTTTAGGTACTAACCCTTTGACCCTTGTCATTGTCGAAAATCCAATCACCATTTGTAGGTAATTCTTTATTTCTAGTTATCTATTGGTACACTTAGTTTCCAAATTGTAGAATCGCATCCATTTGAAACATTTCTGGTATGCAGGGCTACCCCTTGACATACGGAGAGGACCGAGGGTTGCCAGTAACGGAGAAACTATTGCCACAATATTTGAAGGAAGGCGACGCATTTGGTTGGCAAAAGGCATGTTGGGCACGCGCGGGTGGAATATTTGCCCACGATGAAGGGGTTTGACTCTCACTTCGGACATCGAGGAGGGTATTTGGATTACTATGAGTATGTGACAACTCTACAACAATGAAGCTAAGAACAGCAAGATATTTCGTTTTTTAATACAAAACTAGCTTTTGCGCGCGGCTGTTAAGAGATCGAAGAGTGCCATAGATAGACTACTTTTAATTCCAGAAAAAAAAATGTTTGTGGGAAGAAAACAAAAAAAAAACATCTTGTACTTAGATTCCTACAAATAAAAAAAAATTCGGAATAAAAGTAACCAATGGCACTCTCCGACCTTTAAAGTACGATATCCATTCAAAAATCAGGTCGATCCACGTTTCCAATGCTGCGTGAAAGAGGAACAAACAAACCAACATACACATTTTCGGATTTATAATCATTACAATTTGTAAGGTATGGCATGATACCTTCAAAAATCTTCCATATTTTTTTCTAGTCATCAGTGAGCACCACAGCTCAACACCCCTGTTCTTAATGTTGGCGCACAATGTGTCCTTCCGGAAATAATAACGCCTTGCTGCAGGCTCCACCAGAAGAAATCAGGCATATTGACTTGCCGGAGAGGCGATTTTATGCAGGTATTGAATATGTGCCACTTCTACCTTACGACACTGTTCCTTACTTTGCCGCAAAAAAAACGCTTCAGTACGGTAAAGCCGGTGGTAAAATATTACTTTGGAATCACCAGAAACAGTTTGCTTTATTTGGCGATTTCGTCAGCGTTAGTGATGAAATTAATGCGTTAGACTCTTTTTGTACTTAAATAAGTAGTTAATACATTTTTCTTCTCCATTCAACCCTGTAACTAAACATTTTGTATCTTACTATATATTTATAGTAGACCAAGTAGAGACTTTTTATTGTGATAAAATAAATATTCATGTTGTTATTAACACACGTCCACCACACACATCAACACAATTCAGCTGTAAATTAGTCAACCACAAAACCAACATCGCATTCACCGCCCTGGATTAGAGATTCAGAGTTCATTGTATTTTGATATTATGCACTGCATGTGATTTGCTACGTCACTATTACATTCTAATCTAATAATTTTATACTTCTGCAGCAATGCTGAAAAAGCTAGATGACAGTGTAGATAACGTATTAATGCCCTATCAGAAAAGGGCATGCTCCAAAAGGGTTTCATTTTACAAACAACGTTTCGTATATTATTTATTTTAAAAATATCTTGTATTCACTAATGTTTTTTTTACAAACCATCACTTTATAACCAATTTTAAAGCAAACATTTCACTAAGAAAAAACCTCGAATGATATTATGATTTTTGTTGTATATTTTTCATTTCAGATATTGTTCTCTTTATAAATTTTTAACATAAGTATACTAAAATTTAATTTACAACAAATATTTTGAATGTCTCTATTTTATGAGTTGACCATGATCAGTAGTTTAATGTATAGATAGACTAGTGAACCAGGGACCGATTTGGTTCTGGCACACTTCGCCGGCCACTACTGAGGCACACTCGCTTTGCTCGCTCGGCTCGTGCTTTGGTTGTCATTTTCTAATCTAATCTAACCTAACCTACTTTTTGTTTCACACCTAATAACAAAAGCGATTTGCTTCTGGCACTTCGCCGGCCTCTGCCGCGGATTATACCTAGAGTCGTGCCACTTTACAGAGACCCTAGGCTGAGACCTAGTTTGCATAACGGTTCGTGGACGTCTTGGGCTGATGCCGTCGAGACGGAAACATAAATGATACTGTATTCGATTTTGTTATCATAACTATATTTTTAGGATAAAGATTTACCAACATGATGATGACATTGACATTTGACCACATTTTTATCAATTGCTTGTTATCTGGCTAGACGTATATTTGTAATAAGAATTGAGAGTTGTATTGTTTTATTCATATTTCATTGTCAAAAATGTTTTGTGAGGTAGCCTCACCATCTTTCTTTATGCCTTGAGAACAATTACATATTTTTGCTTACAGCAGGAAAATAAAATTATTAACTTCCATGTTTTCTATGGTGGGCAAAGAAGTAACTAGGTTGGGCACTGTCTCCCTTGCCCATTCGCTCTAATTCAGTGCTTTTGAAAGAAGTTTTTTCATAACATTAAATGTATGAATATATGAATAACGCCTGTTATAATAGCTTAGCATCATTAACCTGCGAGTTGTTGAGCTATAATTTCGCGTTATCAAGAGTACATTCTGAAAATATTAGTCCTCAATTCAATGGGTTCAAGCTGTACAGGGTGGAGAGTTGACACCGACATTAAATGAAATCACATATTTGACCTTCAGTTTTAAGCTTTCGACATAATTTTTTAGTTTTATAAATAAAGCTATTTATTTATGTAGATGCTCTTATACGGCGTAGAAACATGGACTCTCACACAAAATTTGACAAAGAAGCTGGAGGCATTCAAAATGTGGATCTACCGCCGTATCTTGAAAATCTCAGGGCGTGGCCGAATTACCAGCGTTGAAGTACTAAGCAGGCTTAAGAAGAAGATGGAGCTTAAGAGTACTATTTAACATCGGAAGATGTCGTACTTTGGTCACATCCTGAGAAATGACAAATACAGACTACTCCAGCTCATCATCCAGGGGAAGATTGCCGAAAAAAGAAGTGCTATCAGAAGGCGGCACTCATGGTTAAAGAACCTGCGGGACTGGTTCGGCTGCAGTACCACCACCTCATTATTTAGAGCAGCAGCTTCAAAAATTAGAATTGCTTTGGTGTTGTCCAACCTCCGATAGGAGTGGAACTAAAAGAAGAAGAAGACTTAAGTAGGTACGTACAATTTTTTATAAAATCATTTTGGAGCAACCTTTGTCTAAACAGCGATTCGAGCTATTTATATTAGTCTAATGTTAATAACATGAATGAGTTCCTTATAAAGAATAATGCCTTATTACTTCCTTTATTTGTTATTTAGTTGGTTTGAAAACTTTGTTTTTTAGATTTAAGGATTAATTACTTTTCTAGTTGATTTTATGATTTTACTTGTTCTACTTACTTGTGGGTCAGTTTAAAGTCGACGTCAGCTCTCCACCCTGTAAATTAACTGGTTTGATAAGAAAAAACTCTCTGGAGTGGGTCATCCTTATCACTTAGGAAAATAAAAAATAACCTAAGACCTATTCTCAGATAGGTATACAAAATAAACATAAAAATCGGTCAAGTCGTTTCGGAAGAGCTCGATAACAAAAACTGTAACACGATATGTGGATTTTGCATTGAAGCTGTCATTGTACAATTTATTGTAGGCCGAATCATACAACTTGGCGGATGTGATGTTAGCTACAAGCTGCAGAGAACCCAATCCTCGCTCAGCTGTGAAGTGAGTTTCAGTCATGATTGGGTTCTCCCATAGTGAAGTACGAGTATTTCTAGACAAAGCGCTAAAATAATAATAATTATAAAAGTAAGATGGCGTCTTGTGCATTTATCAAAGTGTGAACAGGATGGAACTAATATCTTTTGTCTCTGTTTACGAATATTTCTTTTTGTCCAACTACACGTACGATTTTTCGCGCCAAAAACTACCGTTGATTTTTTGATGTGATGCTTAAGTAAATCAACATAAATATGAACTATTATCTATTTTCTATCACTTCTAGTAGTATTATGCAGGTTTTTACTATTATCTAGAGTCTAAATATAATAAAATCATAACTACGTTTATATAGCTATGTAAGTATGTATACTTATCACATCTTTTTTCTCACACTATATACGCAATTGAGAACTCTAGTTATATACAATACTTCACTACGGGTTCTCCGCAGCTTGTACTTAGCTAAAAAAACATCACGGCCGCCGACTTCTATGATTCGACCTATACAAGGATGATTTCAATAAGACCTTGACACTGCATAATAATTTATATTTTTATAGTTCCATATCATTGCGACGATAAAGTTCCTGAAGATATCTCAATATAATGCAATGAGTACATAATAGATATGAACATGTCTTCGTGTCAGACTTTTCAGCTTGACTCATATCAGCAGACCGGTCAAGTGTTTTGATATTTCAACAGTTCTTTACACCCAAATACCTTCGTCAACTTTATCAAAACTCTTTTATCAGGGCCATCGTCCATACATAATATGAGACATGATTTCTGTTTCTATTTTCTCTTAAAAATCTTTATTTATTCCATACAAAATCGCAATTCGCAATTGACATAATGAAACAGCTGGTTTATTTTTCGTTTAGGTTTGGTCCTAGAGTAAAAAAATATTCATTCTGATGGTCTCTTTCGGCTTTGTAGGTACACCTTTATGTAAGTACCTACCTATGGTTATATAAAAATTATAGTTGCAAATGGACTGACGATATAGGTAATATAAAGATCGCCGGAACGCGATGGATGCAGGCCGCCTCCAACCGGCCTTATTGGAAATCCACAGGCCTATGTCCAGCAGTGGACGTCACACTGCTGATGGATGGATAGTTGCAAATTATATAAGTACGTTTATTTATCTACTAATACTAGTCGAAACCTTGCAAATAATACAATCGATTGAAAAACAAAACGATAAACGGCTTTTGAATGGAGCAGTCCATTTACATTTATTCCTGTGAGAAAGCTGTGGTAGCTTGAAACACCATTAACATCTCATTGGTATTAGTAACTTTAAAATTTCAAATATTTTCAAAGATTTATTTCATAATACTTTATGCATGTGTTTGCATAGTAGTAAGTACACTAATAAATTTTATTAATAAAAAATACCGTAATAAAATATCAATTTGACTGACGAGAACGAATTTATTTTACCATACTTAGATCCTGTCTGAAGCAATAAAAACATAATTTATTACTATAACTAACGTCTCTACGACAATCTCGATGATTTGGGAACTCGACAGACTCGTCTTGTAGGCATTATTACTACTAGACCTTTAGTCGCGATAAAACGTGTCACTTTTGTTTTTCTTTTGTTACAGCGAGATATAAAAAAACGATAAACAAAACGAGTCAACGATAAACAAACATGAGCAAATCTCGTGCGTGATGCGAATATTGGATTAAATTTCGTTTGGGAATCAACAGATATTTATTTTAAGATGTCTTTAAGTGTTTTAGTGTTTTTAATAGCGATAGTGTCTACAATGAATGCTGAATCTCTTCCGAATATAGTTCTTATAGTTGCCGATGATTTGGTAAGTTTTTTATAAACTTATTATCTTATGTTCTAATTTTACGATTTTTACGCAAAGTTCTTTGACCCCAAATTCTAATTAATTTGCGTCTTTTTTTTTTAATTAGCAAAAATAATATAATCTATGTAAATGAAAATGATAACTTAATAATACTAATTCCAATTTTAAATTCAATAGGTTAATAAATTATTGAGTTCTCGTTATTTCGTTTTAAAACGTCTCATGCTGCGCTTGCCGATAAGTCATTAATTACCACACGAGAACGTTGAGAACTTCAACTTAGCTTGCCAAGCCAATCCACTGGGCTATGTAGTAGCTTTAATTCTTCTTTAAATCTTTTCATTTCTGATTCGATCTTGCAGCGAGACACGGAGCTTAGCCCTTTCTAAAGCTCATCGATAATAATATATTTTCACAAAATAATATTAAAGCGATTTTCAGGGTTGGGATGACGTCAGTTTTCATGGATCCGACCAGATCTTGACACCTAACATAGACATGCTGGCGTATACGGGAGTAGCCCTTAGCAGGTACTACAGCCACTGTGTCTGCACTCCGTCTAGGTCAGCACTGCTCACCGGCAAATATGGATACACGCTCGGTAGGTTTACAGTACTTAGATCATCACCGGCATAATGTTTCTGGAAATTTTGAGAAAATCCAAAGACTTGGGCTGATATTAATATTATTAATGGGACGGCGACCAATGCGCAGAAGCCTCTACCGAAGTTTTCCAGAAGTATCTGAAATGTTAAATAATTTACAATGCTTAGTGTCAGAATAAAGCTGGCATAACTTTTTTAAAGTGGTAACAGAAAATGGCAATTATACTACCTAGTTTGAAGGACTAAAATGACTGAAGAGCATAATTATTCATTGTACATAGGTACAATGAATAATTATGTACATAGGTAGTTGCCTATTGGTATAGTTTCCAAATTGTAGAATCGCATCCATTTGAAACATTTCAGGTATGCAGGGCTACCCCTTGACATACGGAGAGGACCGAGGGTTGCCAGTAAAGGAGAAAATATTGCCACAATATTTGAAGGAGCGCGGCTACGCGACGCATTTGGTTGGCAAATGGCATGTTGGGCACGCGCGGGTGCAATATTTGCCCACGATGAGGGGGTTCGACACTCACTTCGGTCATCTAGGAGGGTTTTTGGATTACTATGAGTATGTGACAGAGGAAACGGTGAGTAGCTTTTAAGTACCTGGACCTCAATTTTTGAATCGTTAGAATCGAATTTTGTCGCATGCTCTGCTATTCTGTTGATACTAAGATATTTTTCAATGCTCGCTCGTGCTCAGACTCAGTCTCGTTACCATTGAAGAATACGCTCTAGGCGTCGGTAAAAAAATTGAGGCCCTTTATCCTAGTATTAATTTGTAAAGTTTTTTACGCGCTCGATAGAGTTAGCGTAAACTATAATTTTCTGTGAGATTTGCACAAAACTTCCGTTGGACTTGGGATCAAGTTAGAGCTCAATAATGTTAAAATTGTAGGTGTGTGAAATTTTAGTGGACAACCGGCAGAGTAGCAGGGCTGGACTTGTACAGGAATATGACACCGGACTGGGAAGCGGAGGGATACATCACCGATCTCTACAACAATGAAGCTAAGACTAGTAAGACATTTAATTTTTATTTTCAAAACTAGCTTTTACCCGAAGCTCCAATGCGACTTTTTTGGCCATCCCACAGGAAAATTTTGTTTCTTCGATATTTAAAAATTAAAAAGTAACCTTTGGCACTGTTTTGAAAACATATCTATAAAAATCAAATCAATCCGTGTATCTGATGCCATGTGAAAGAGTAATAAACAAACCAATATACCAACAAATGTACAAACACTCTTTCTTAATTACAATATCAGTAAAAATGTGCCTATTTTTTACCAGCAATATCATCTTCATATCGACCGTAGGGCGTCTACCAGCCCTGAAAGATTTGCACTTGGCACAACCACTACCACAGTAAGGTGATCAATACTTAATGTAAATTCATTTATTATGATGCGCTGTAGGATATTCAACATACTAACTTACACTTAATTCTACATGGGTCATAAATTACGACTATCAATGAATATTAATTTACTCATATTATGTGCTCCCATACAATAAAAGATTTCAGCTGATCGTAGCAAATTCCGAGATGAGAAGAGGGCAGACTCTATACTAGGGTACTTACAGAAACTAAATAAGGATGTTAAAATATCCGGCATAGCTACGCTTTTAACTAAACTACATTAGAAAATCTACTCATTCATTCATTTCAATATCTAGACTTTTTTAAACCTTTTAGAAAATTGACTAAAGAACTACAATAATGCACTTCCAAGTTAAGTAAAATAACTGCACTCCTATTGCGTGATTTTCGCGCAAATAGATTGAGATTCAGACTCGAACTCTATTCAGTTTAATTTGTTCTGAGCTTTATATATTTTGCATTTATTTTTAATATTATTTATTATGCTGATTGATTAATTAATTAATTACGATTGTTGACACTTTAATTTTAGATTTAGTTTATAATGCAATGCAATCTATGATTTACTCTGAAATAAACTGGTTTATGATGATTTATAGCAAAAATACGTACTTAAGCACTTTATGTTACATTAGTATTATCAATAGGAAGTGAAGGTCCAGCCTGTGCATGTGCTTATATTCACTGGAGAGACTGGGGCATTCACGGCAGCATACTTCAATAAGCATTGTGCAGCCTATTGCTATTTCACACGGAAATAGGTAATCCAATCCACTGATTTCAAATTAGAAAGCAGTTTGTACCTTTTAGTATGCTTGAATTGTTCTTTTTATGGGAAAATGAACTACAATTTTGGATCACACTGAAAGGTTAATTCAAATTCTGCAGACTGTACTGACATTAGCTGATCTTTGAAGGCGTATTATCTACTAAAAATAGCAATTAATTGGCATTGAAACTACTTTATTTTTTATTTTATTTATTTACAGGCTAACAGCATAAAAATATTAAACTTAATTATACAGATAAATATAAATAGCCAATAACAGGCCTAATCCTAAAATTAATTATGAAAAGAAAAGAAAAAACAAGTCGAGTCTACCACATCTAAGTACATACATACGTCTTAGTGTTTAAGTACAAATATCTATGAATATACTATAAAACCACAATACATATTATAAATAACACTAAACAACTTTATAAATCGTCTATTAGAATAAATATTTATATAAACAGAGAGAGAAGAATGCATAAGGAAGAAAACATAAATAGATGAAAATAAATGTACCTACTAGATATATGTGTACAAGTTACTGAAAAGATTTAACAAACATCATAAAATCATAAAACTTTGTGAATTATTTTATAAGTGCCGTTATGTTTAAAATAACGTTGAAGCCACGGTACCTGTTTAATTGATCTAACATCCATCCTTCCATATTTTTTTATAGTCATCAGTGAGCACGACAGCTCAACACCCCTGTTTCTGATGTTGGCGCACAACGCGCCTCACGCTGGCAACGATAACGCCCTGCTTCAGGCTCCACCAGAAGAAATCAGGGCCCAGAGACATGTCGAATTGCCAGAGAGGCGTGTTTATGCAGGTATTATTGAGTATGGTTCATGAGTATGATCCTACGCAACTGTTCCTTATGTTGCATATTGGCGCAAAACGCGCTTTAGCTAGTTAAAGTAGGTATAGGTATACCTACTTTGGAATTGCTCAAAAGAAACAGCTGCCTTTTTTTTCGATTTTGTCAGCGTTAGTGATGAAACGAATACATTACTCTTTTTGTAGTTAGTTAAGTAGTACCTATCTTTAACACTTTTTTCTCTATAATTATACAACCCTGCTTTAGTGTCTACTGTTATTAGAAATATTACAATGTTACAAATTAAAAATGTATTTATATTGTTGCTAACACACGTCCACCACACACATTAACACAATTCAACTGTAAATTAGTCAACCACAAAATTAACATTCACCGCACCGCATTAGAAAATTAAGAGCTCATTGTATTTTGAAATATTTATTACATTGCATGTGATTTCCCATTTACATTCTAATCTCGAAATTTTATACTTTCACAGCAATGCTGAAGAAGCTAGATGACAGTGTCGGTGACGTAGTTAATGCTCTATCAGAAAAGGGCATGCTCCAAAACACTATAATAGTGTTCATATCTGATAACGGTGGGATGACATCAGGAAATTCCTTGAACTATGCTTCCAACTGGCCCTTGAGAGGTATAAAAATGTCACCATTTGAAGGCGGTATAAGAGTTACCGGTCTCTTGTGGTCCCCAAAACTTAACGGTTCGCACCATTTGTGGAACGGATACATGCATGTGTCAGACTGGGTCCCAACTTTACTCGCAGCTGTAGGCATTAACCCTACATCAAATATTGACGGACACAATCTATGGGACAATATTAACCAAAATTCCGAATCGGACAGAAATGAAATTATAGAAATCGATGACTTTACCGGATTTGCAGCAATAATTCACGGAGATTACAAATTAGTAACTGGAGATACAATGAAAGCATATAGCGATTATCAAGGAAACGATCTGAGAGGTATAATTGGTAAAAGTCCGTCGTATGACGATGCTTTGAAAAATAGTAAAACTTTTGCTGCGTTTAAGAGTATTGGGAAGAGTTTTGATATCGCGGATATTCAGTTGAGAAATGAAATAAAATTGAGATGTGCGACAGAGAGAAATAACGCAGAACTGTGTCACCCAGAACAAGGTAAACATTTGGATATATGCTCTTTACTATTTTATAGCAAAAATAATACTTACAAATATATTTTAATGATGAAATATTGCAAGATAAATTGATTGCTTTTGTAATGCACAAACATGGATGTATTACATAAACACCCTTGCGCACACATTATTTATCGGATGTAAAAAAATATTCCTTTGCAATATTGATGGTTTTGGCTCTTCAGAAATTATAACATATTTTAGTTTTAAAAACTGACACAATGTTTTTTTCAGATAAGGCGTGTTTATATAACATTAAAGATGACCCTTGCGAGTCAACCGACATATCTGCCGAGAACCCAGATGTAGTGGCCAGCTTGCGAGCACGATTAGCATCTGAGATGGAGCGGACTATACCTAGAGTCGTGCCACTTTACAGAGACCCTAGGTCGAGACCTAGTTTGCATAACTATACGTGGACGTCGTGGGCTGATGCGATCGAGACGGAAACATAAAGGATATTGCATTCGATTTTGTTACCATAACTATGTTTTGTAGGAAAGGGTGTACCTAGTGACATTAAATTGACTATATTTTTATCAATTGATTGATATCTGACTAAATTAGATATGTTTATGATAATGATATTGAGTAATTGTAATATTTTTATCTAAAAAGTTTTGATATTAAAAGGAAGGCTTTAAGATAAAACTACGTAAGAGAGATAAAATAACCCTTTGTGGGTAGTCCTACGTCCTGCAGTAGACTATTAAAAAGCCTAGTACAGTACAGTAAGAGAGAAATACGTACAAATCTACTTACATGCTACTGAAGTGTCATTATCGTATTTCAATTCGACCTTTTCGATTATAAATAGCGGAAACATTTATGCCTAAGGTTTTATTTGTCTTTGTAATTAATTTTCGATCTTGATATTGACCCATTTCTAAATAATATCGGTACCATTTATTTTAAATCATAGTTTTTAAACCAAAATCAAGTCTTAGTACTTAGTTGCTTGCCCTGCACGGATATAATAATATGTTCTACGATATAATTTTTTCGATGTGCCAAAACGAGAAAAAGTTATGGTGATGTGATATCTGTCACATTTATATCCGTTGTTAAAAATAATTATGCCGTGGTACCTACGTATGTTATACGTGCATTATTATTAAATAAGCAATTTTTTAAACCGCTTCTAATAAATCTTGCTAAATGCAAGCCACTTCAAATAGATCTTGTTGGAAATCCAGAGAGAAAACTTATGTCCGGTGGTGGATAATCCTATGGCTATAAAATTGAGATGATAAATAATATTTAATCAAATGTAATCGGTAAAACGTGAAAGTTACAGATAATTTTGTATAACATCTATCTACAAGAGGCCATATGTAATGTGTATGTCCTGCAATAAAGTTGAAGGTTCCGACGAGATGTAATGAATAATTCTTGAAGGCAGTGAGCTCCCTCGGTCGCGATTGTTCAAATATTTATACCAAAACTGTTGCGAAGCTCTCGAACCTGCTCTATCTGGCTTTTGTTATAACTTTCCAACCAGTTTGTCAGGAGTATAAAATGACCTATTATTACCAACAGCGGACAGGAAAGATTAGAATAAATATACCTAATAATAAAATATCACTACCAACAACTACGACTTATGTTTTTTTTTGCGTGTTGCGTTGTTCGTGTTACTTGGGATTTTTTCAACTTTCGTGGACGTCATTATATTTTACAAGCTTTTATTTAGTTTCACCGAGGTTTCACCTGTCCCGTTGTCGTCGTTCTATAATCAAATCTTGCAAGTTAAATTTGATCCACTTTCCGGTTTCCGATTGAGCTGAAATTTTGCATACATATGTAAATCTTGTGACATTGCAATATTATTATGACATGGTGCTGATCTGATGTTGGAGCTGGAAGGTAGCCAAAGGAGCTTAGCAATGAAACGACAAAACCTCATCGAGTTTGGATTCATTTGAATGGTCTTGGCGAGTAGTTTATCTTTCAATGGTAACCAGGGTCTGATGATGGAGATGGGAGATGGTCATAGGAACTCTGTAATGAAACGACGCAACCCTATTGAGTTTCGGCTCGTTTGATTCGTCTTGGCGAGTACTTGTTCAGTAAAAGCTTGTTTAAAAAAGGTTTTTTTAAAATTTAATACTTGTTAATCTGTAATGATTTTATGTAAAATAAATTTATTCAAAGTTTGGTTTAATCTAATGCGGTACTATTATAGTATAGCGAAATGCTGCAATAGGTATACCTATTCATGAACATTTTAATGACGCCTGTTTACATGTGAGAACTTTTTGAAAAATTATTGCTTGAATTTTTGGAGTTGCTACATGATTATGAACCTAAGTATTAATATGTAGATCACGCAAGTTCATCATAATTTCACCCGTAGGAGACTCACTGCTGAGCATAGGCCTCCTAGACAAGACGCCCAACGCGACCGGTTGCATCCAGCGTGTTCTAGCAGTTTTGATCAGATTGTCAGTCCAATTCTTCCTATGCAAGTTACCTACATACATAACTTTATTTTAATTAGTTGCAGTTTCAGCTTATTAATCACGTGGTAACGGTTTATCGCCTCTATCCTTCCGTCTAAAAGACGTGGCATCAGGAATCTCTCTATTACGTCTTATTAACATACAAAATGGCTTCTTCACAGTCCTCAGCCTTTTTGGGAAGGCAATGAACCTATTTATTATGTGAATAACATCCTCAGCGCCTATAACACAAACTTAATAAGAGGTGTTTTGCATAAATGCTCCTTCCCGCTTTTCTCTTGTTTGGAATTGAGATGCTTATCATAAATGCCTCGTTAGAAATTATGCCAATTACGCTGCAGTACTTAGGTATTCTGAGCGTTCTAGAATCCTGAATTATATTTTTAGTTACACAGATCTCTATGGTCTGACTTTCTTTACGACTATGCGTGAAGGAGTAACAAACATCCATACAAATTCAAGAAACTTTCGCGTTTATAATATTAGTAGGATTATCATTGACATTTTGTATTTATTGTTGACTAGCGACTTGCCCCAACTTCGCACAGGTGTATTATACATACGAAAATGTCGCACTAGAAAATGTCATAAAACTTATACATCAGAATAACACATAGGTTATAAATTATAATGATATTGCGTAAATTTTCCATATTATAACAAAAAGTGTTAAGTAAGAAGGAAAAAATCTGCCATCTGCGAGCTATTCTAGCGTGCGCTCCAAGAAAAATCAAAAAAGAACTGTCAAATCGAACAAATGTCAAATCGTTTTTTTTCCACCTCCTTTATTAAGGGTGGCAAGGTAGGGCCTCGATATATCCCCCCCGAGTGGGTTCCGGCCTTGTCGTGGCGGGGGGGCTTAGTTAGCCAGGTCTTCCCAGCCTGGTGAACGAAGAGGAACCCGAGGTGGGGCTGGCCTCTCCGGGTCTTGGGCCCAGACAAGCCCGTGCGGAGGCTGGCCAGTAGGTCGGCTTGCCGACTGAGGTGGACTGCGGTGTCGCGCTTGTCGCGATGCTGCGGCCGAGCCCATCGAGGCGGGGGCGGCGACGGGATGGACGGGCGGCGAGAAGGCCGCTGCCTATCCGTCCTGCCAGCGGCCCTAACGGGTGCCGCCAACGTGTTGGCGGAGGCGGTGGGGCTGCGGGGGAAGAGGAGTGTCGGTATCGCGATGGCCGCTCTCCCTATCCTCTGCAGCTGTAGTGGCAGGCGCGGGACCACTTTAATTGACCCGTTGCATCGGGACCAGGGCTGTCGGACACGGGTGCTGTCTGACGCCCAGTGCTGGTTGGTCCCAGGTGGTGGATGACGATGTGTCTGGTGTTCGGCACATCGTCATTCTGGCGGGAGCCGAAGCTCCGTGGTGTGGCCCAAGTTGGGCCAGCACTGTCGGGTGCCGCGGAGGAGTGCGCAAGCGTGCCCGTAGCCCCGACACCAGGCGCAGTGGTGGAACACCCAGGGGTTTTGGTGGGTATACTGTCCAGTCGGCAGGACTCCCACATAACCACCCGCCTGCCCTCGAGGTGTGGTGGTATCTATAAAAGATTTCCCCTGGAAAAAAAAAAAAAGGTGTATCATACATATAAACCTTCCCTTTGAATCATTTTATCTATTAAAAAAAACGCATCAAAATCCGTTGCGTAGTTTTAAAGATACAAACATACATAGGGACAGACAGACAGTGAAGCGACTTTGTTTTATACTATGTAGTGATTATAATATTGGTCACTGATAGAAGGTAAACTATGGCGGTAACAATGTGGATCGACAATCTAATCAAATCTCTAGATGCAAACCCCTTCTAACTAGTGTTATTGGAAGCCCACAGGTCTAGGAGTAGTCTGCGGCTAAAACAATGATGATGATGAAAAATCGAACTTTAAGCAAAATTTATCTGCTCGCTTCATCGGCGCCTTACATTCAACAATAAGAGTTGTTTTCCTTAATTAAGCAATCGATAGCTGGAAAGTAAAGTCATGTTCTCTTCAGAAAGTTCCGAGCTGCCCCGGAGGCTGGCGGGCTCACTAACAGAATTTCCTTAAGCTGTTATTATCCAACAGTACTTTGGAACACAATTACAAAACACTGACCCGACAAACTTCGTGAACTGCTAATGAAAAAACGCCCAGAAATATAATTTGGCCAATCTTGTTTTGAGACGAAGTTTTTTTGTTGACTTACCTAAACGTGTTTTGTTGGAGTCTAAAGGAAGATTAAATAACTGAAATAATTGTAATTTATTTATCAAATTTTGAATAACTTTTGACTTTCGAAGTTTGATTAAACAGAAATTTAAAACTTTTGTGGTTGAGATCCTTAATTGACTCTTACTCAATTGATTCAAGCATGTAAACACATTTCATAAAAAGGCTCTCAAATAAGGTTGATGAAATCTAATATTTAACAATACCCGTGTTTAAGATATATTTATTTGTTTTATTAACTAAGTACCTATAGTCAAACCGCTAAACTCAGACATCGCCTGCGCGGGTACAGGGGCGCCGGGGGAGACGACACAGGGGACTGAGACAGGCGCGGGCAGCGGGTCCCCGGCGCCCGCACCTGTCTCAGTCCCCTGTGTCGTCTCCCCCGGCGCCCCTGTACCGCGCAGGCGATGTCTGAGTTTAGCGGTTTGACTATAGTTATGTAAATAATGAAGCACACATAGAATGGAAAAAAAAATCTGTCGCAGGATATTCACTCACTGTTATTTTAGATGAGATCTTCCATAACCCTCCTTTCCAAAAGAATATCAAACGCACGGTAGAGACAGAAATCAGTCGGCCAAAAAATCAAGAGGACGTATACTAAAAAAATAATTTTAATAGCATCTGGATATCTCTGCTGTCAGTATGAATCAGTATAGTTAATTTACTTACACATATGCATGTGTTAAGAACGTGTAGGACTGTTATTTAGGTATATGTAGGTGCATGCAAATTTGAATGGCAGTTTTAACAGAGCAAATACGTTCAGGCGCATCATCTTAATTAAATTCCAAGCGTCATGAGAACAAGAACAAATTGTTCAAAAGCTTCATCCTAAATACATACTTTGTCAAAAAAGTCCAATAGAGCAATTTAAAAATGTGTTTATATAAGTACTGGCGGGATGGCTCGCCCTGGTATCAGAGTGTTTAAGCTCCATGAAGGTATGGTGTATTATATAGTACAAAAATTGTATTGTATCAATTTGCAAACATACAATGCAAGTGCAATCTAATATGGCTCAGGTTTGATAATATACCTTTCTTTGTTTGTATTTTATGGTGTGAACAATAAAGAATTAATCTATCTATCTATCTACTTACCTATATTGTTTGTTTCAGTCCTAACGATAATCCCAAATGTGAAAAGCACAAATTTCCGCTTTGATGAACATTACTTACATCGAAAACTGACGCAAATAGATTCAATTCTTCGATTTCTGATACACAATAAAGAGTTTTTTGTAACTCTTAACCTTCGAGCAAATATAAGTATATAGAGTCACAATCATGCAAAAAAAGTGTCCGAGGCAAAACTCTGCCCACGCTATGTAGTTTTATTAACGTCGAGATTCGAAAAAACGGGTCATTGTGAATTATTTAATGTAAATATCTAAGTCGGTATGTATGACGGCGCTCGGACATTTTTTTACTACTTTCACTTAGGGACTGTGGCTCTGTAGATATTTGCTGGAAGCTCTTAAATCTAAGAGCTAATGGCGTTGACGTATGTCTCTATTGATGTATCCACGGTGGTTCTACACAGTCAACACATCTGATAATGTTGACAATGTAGTGCTAGTTTGGCGAGCGGTTTGCACTGGCGCGCTGTAGTTTACACACATAACTACTGAGTGTACGAGTAAGTACTGTGAGCACACCTAAATTGACAGCTGTTGAGCGATTTGAGACCACTGAAGCTCAGGACAGTGATTTTGCAAAATTTGAGCTTTGTGTGTGAGGTGAAAAAGAAATTAACGCGTAGGTATACACATTTATTATTTTTACAAAAAGTTAAGGATGACTTAGCTAAGTAATCAAATCTAGGAAGGTTTAAAAGCCAAGCTAAGTACACAAACAAAATTTACGAGTTATCAACTCTTAAATTTGTCTGTATAATTAGCTTGATTATACTGATTAAATAATAGCAATTTTTATATATAATTTTTGTAGGCGCTATCATTTTTATCAATCTTTGGTGTTGCGTCAAAACTGCTGAACTTCTAAGTCTATTAAATTTTTAGGGTACTATTTCAGAAACTCATCAATAGATTTAAGCGCCCAAATCGGCTCACAAATATTGCAGAATTAAAACGAAAACATACACACAAATTGAGAACATACTTCTATTCGGAAGTTGGTTAAAAATAACTACGACGGGATACAATTTTCCGCGCCATGAGCATTTACTCGAAGTATTGCTCGTATGGACGCTCAATTTATTGTATACAAAGTGATTCGTTCGACTTTCATTTATCTATTAATTTATTTTACTCCGTCTATTGTGTTGTAACCATTACACCAGTCAGGCAACTAGCGAGTAACAAAGTTCCGTTTGAATTCTGTTGGGTATTGTTAGTTAGTAAATACATGCAAAGGTCAGATATTAGAATTTGTTCAAGCAGAATTCCGGAATGTCAACAATCACTTAGAGTAAGAGTAGGGTTGTGAGTTGTGAGACGGACGCTTGTTTTCTACTATGTGATAAATAAAGAATATGAGCTTATCTACTTTAATCATTGAAGATTGAAAACTTACTCTAGAATTTTATCAATAATCTCGTAATTTCTATAGTATAGGTAAGTATTCCTAAGTACATCTTGTTACTGGACGTTTACGCTGCGATTATCGGTCTATATGAGCTTAAACGAAAATATCGTCTAAGCGTCTTGAATAACCTACGTATTGAAGTCTACTTTTGAATATATACATAGGCTATATATAAGCTCGGAGGATAATTGCAATAGGCTATATTCGCGCAAGTAGTGCCCAATTGGTAAATAATTCACGGGAACTATTGAATTTATAATTAAAATACAACACAGGTGTTACTCACGCATTCTCAAATGTATAGTAGGTAATTATTAGATACTATTATTGAATTTCTACGTACAAAGGGTAGCGTAATAGCGCATTTACTACTAAAGTCCGGACTTTTTGTATTGTTCCCCTGTTTCACAGAATCTAGTTCTGCTGTTCTGTGCCCTGTATCTTCCACCGAAGCCTATCGTATAGATAGGCGTGTCTCGGCCCGCTCTTTTGAGCGTTTATTTTGAATAAATAGAAGTAAAACAAAAACAACCCACAAACGGGGTACAAAACATATCAAATTGAGGAAAAATAGTTACATCTGGCAAGCATCCAGGCCAGATTACAAGCGGGGTAGCCCTGTCTGCCCTTATTCCTGTTTACGGTCTCAAAACCATAGCTACTACTTATAGTCCTATACTACAACAATAGATCTGGCAAGCAAGATACCTACAGAGTAAATAAAGTCACTGCCTTCCTTTTCCATAACATCCTAAATAGAGAAGAGATTAGTCATGCATCAGGCACGCAACCAGCCTAGATTTCAATCTGGATAGCCCTGCCTGCCCCTATTCCCGTTTACTGTCTCTAAAATATACCTATACTATACCTATAGCTCTAACAAGCAAGACATCTTGAAGAATGAAGTAATGACTTCCTTTTCCTTAAATAACACAGATTAAATAACTGAAACTACGGAGGTACATAGCATACAAAATAGAGAGGAGATTAGTCATGCATCTGGCAGGCATCCAGGCCAGATTTCAATCGGGGTAGCCCTGCCTGCCTCTATTCCCGTTTACGGTCTCTCGTAAATTGTGTGACTTTTTGGGGTTGAATAAATTTTTGTTCATCCCTTATTTTGTTGCTCATCTTGTTTATTTAGGCTGGATCGAACAATAGAACGGAATGGCTATAAAAGCTGGATGCAAACAACATCAAGGCTTATTAAAAATTGCTCTACCTCAATAATAATTTGCGATCTATCGAGTGAGATAAGCTTTTAAGTACAATTTTTATTTTCTGAAAACTAAGCGAATCCCCCAAACTTAGGATTGATATAAGTTTGACCAGCTGTATGTTCCCGCTAAGCAAGCAAAAGTTGCAATAACGTTACTGAAAGTAACATCAACGAGCTTGTAACTTACAAATATAAGGTTGCAACGTTCATGCAAGCTTACAGCGAGCTTGAAACGAAGCCCTAACGGCCGCGCTGTAGATAAACCCTGTAACTTGCCCAGAGCTGATCATCAAAACTTTTTATAACTTTAAAACGTGAAGTTGCAGTAACATTACACAAGAAACATGTCTGAAAGTTCTAAAGTAAACCTTCCGCAAGTATAACGTGTAACATTTCCACAACTTTAAATTTGAAAGGTAATAGTAACTTGTCTCAACTATCTCGTTTTATGGTTACAAATGAAACTTGCACGTGTATTGCATTTATTTAGTTGTCGCAAAGTTACATATCTGTAGGTTTTCTGTTCCAGGTTCTAAAAAAAAACATGTTTATTTAATTTTTTGAGTTCTAAGTACAAGTCCGAGGGACGCGTTAGTGTGGGGAAGAATGAGAGACTTTATTTCTCTATCTGCAATAAGGAACGTATTAATCAAATTTACAAACGGGGATACTAATTTCTGCAAACACAACGTCATCGCGATGCAGAAAATCAATGTGCGATGCTAACGCCATCTAGTTTTTCATTGTTAACTGAGACGTTCTACTACTTTCAAAAATTAACTTCCAGCAACATTACATAGGTAATGTAAATAACGAGCCCAATTCGTAATGTTGTAGGAAAGTTGAAAAAACATTATAACAAAAGACATATTGTCGCGATGTTACAGTATAACATTCCAGTAACTTTCATTTGTAAGGTACAGGCAATGCCAAACAGTGAAGTTAGTAAAATTATATTGCTGCAAAGTTTCATTTGTATCGTTCCAAATACATTTTTGCCACAATGTTAATTACTTACGTTTAGGTATGTTTGGGAGGCTATATCCTTGCAAAGTTGAAATATAAAGTTTTGTGCGAAATATAACAGTAACATAACTAAATAACTTTTAATAAGTCTCAACCTAACAATAAGATCTATGTAACTGACATGTTCCTGCAACATGATGTTTGAAATTTACAAATGTGCCAAATACAAACTTACTACAACTTATTGCAAGTTTCATGCTTAGTGGGTTGTGTCTGTGTATTTATGGCGTCGTAGTGAGAAACGAATCGTTATTCGAGAATTAAGTAACTAAGTTAGTATAGGCCGGGTGCCTAGCCTTGGTATCAGAGTTTTCAGGCCGCCTAAAGGCCTCTCTGACATGGTTATACGGTTAAAACAACCGGGAACTAAAATTTCAATGAGTCGTCCGAGCCACGGTAGCGCTCAGTTGGAAAATGGCATCCGCGGTCACCCAATCGTTATATTGATGAATAATGATGAGAATTTGTTGTTTGGAAGCTAATAATATAACGAAATCGTGCTCATTTACATTTCAGTGCAGTCTTCGGTTGGAAGTTTTAAAATAGTTTACTACCTAGTATGTAGGCTAATTTTTATTTTGGTAACTATAGTCTGACCGTTTAACTGAGTCCTCGCCTGCGCGGGTACAGGGGCGCGGGGGTAGACGGTGCGGGCGGCGGGTCCCCACCGCCCGCACCTGTCTCAGTCCCCCTTTGTCGTCTACCCCCGCGCCCCTGTACCCGCGCAGGCGAGGACTCAGTTAAACGGTCAGACTATAAGCAATAAAGTTTCACGAATAAAAAATGTAGTTACTCTGCCCTACAAAAATGTATTTTACATTATTTATTTTCGTTTCATAGCCATTGCTACCAATTATCTTTTCAGCCATCCATTCAGATTCATTTATATCGTGTCACAGTAAACCTTAATTCGTAATCACAAGGATATTCAGCTCCGTAATAGAATTACCGTCATCAATCAGGGCTCACGCCCACCTCCTCATTTTGTTGTCAAATGGAGAACATTCTCAACAACAAGCTCAATCGTCGCAAATTGCAGCTTGAAGGGCTCTAGTAAAGGTGAACTGATTTGAAGGTCACGGCTTGAAAATATTTGTAGGTATGATTGTAATACGCTCCAAGTAGCCCCATGAGCTATGGGGAGGGCTATGTACGGAGTTTTTCTGTAAAATCGAAACAGAAATAAGGAGATCCGTAGAAGAACCAAAGTTACTGACATAGCCCAACGGATTGGCAAGCGTAACGTCGGACGTAAGAGTACACCCACAAGGTGAACGGATGAACTCATTAAGACCACAGGATCGCGCTGGTTGCAAGCCTCTTCCAACCGGTCTTATTGGAGATCTATAGGGGAAGCCTATGTCGAGCAGTACGTCTTATGGCTGAACGATGATTGGACACTTCACTTTGGTAAAGTGTGATACCGCCCGGCTATCCCTTAGAAGAGATACTCTTTTGGTGACTACAAGTATTAATTTTACTGATAGTTATAGAGATAAGTATAAAAAAGTCATAGAGAAACCTATTTACAATTTTGGTTACATTCCTTTTGTTTTATTATGATTTTATTATTTTGTCCTTATTTTTTTTTATGTTTCAGTTCATCATTCAGGAAATCTTAGTAAGAATTTAAGTGAACTCTAGACAAAGGCTATAAATGCTATTTAGTAAAATATGACCACAATCTTCTGCATTGTTTGGATACACATTAGTCTGTCTAGAAATATTTTTAACCGACTTCCAAAAAGGAGAATCAACAATAATGTATACCATTCGAGCGAATTTTGTACACGATGGTAGGCGGTTTTGTCATTTTTTCCGAAAAATAATTATCAATTATTATTAATTGGAAAAATCACGACAATTACTCTATCAGTACCTCTATAAGATGAAAACTTTGAACAAATAGCATCGATGGCAAATTTTAATGTGTTCAGTGTCGTGCAGTCTGGCAAAAAGCGGGATCCGAGTCCAAATTTACAAAACAAAGGGATAAGCGATCATCGCGAAATGGGATTTTCTGGATTGCAGTACTTGTAAATATTCAGAGGAGGGAAAATTGTGACATCATTTCCTTGTCCATTTGGGACAATCTCGGGGTACCACATATATCTTGTTCATCTATATTCCGAAAGCGGCCGCGAGAGCCTTTGCTGTGTTGAATATATTATTTGGACGTCTCTTTCTCGTCCGCACTTTAACACCATTTGAAATACATAAAAGGTGATGATATGAGACCATCTAATTGAATTGTGAGACTGATGTAACTCAACACAGTTCCATTTTTCAAATAAAAGGGTTACTATGAAAAGTACATAGATTTACAGAGGTGTTTTAGAAAAACTTTTACTATGGGATCCTAAATATCAGTGGTTTCATACAAAATTCAGCGGCTACGACCTTGATCAAAATTTATAAAACAGGTGATTTTTTACATTTAATTTTAACGACTCATTTGAATGTTTATTGAGTCTCAAATAATGCATTTGCGTTCTCCTGCAGGCAGCAATAGCCTAAAAATAAAATAAAAATAATAGCTTAAAAATATAACAACACATTTGCTGATGTTAGAGTTTTTAGATGTAAGAAGTTTTTTTTATTTTTTTTATTTCATATCTATACATTTTACAAATTGATTTAAATAAGCTCAGCACCTAAAAACCACAGTAGATTTGTCTAGGTACTTAGAGACTCACTTCCGCGCTAATATTTTTGTATACAAATATAAAACTATAAAAGAATAACTACAAGATAGAATACAATATTATGACTTGTAACTCATATCATACTTGTTAGAATACAACGAAATTGTATCCCAGTTTATAGCATTTTGTATTCATTTCAAGGTTTGAGCTCAGCTCAGCTTATTTTGATAATGATGGGCGTTATAATCTACATTTTACTCTGCGTAGAAGCGATTAGCCCAAATTTTGCAAAGCGTACTCCAAATTTGCATAACTGTGATGCGGACAAAGTTTGGAAAAATGTTTGTTTTACATTCCCATGATGTTTCAGCTCGCGGGAAGTTTTACGAGTCAGCCACGCATCGTAACTCCGCTGTTTCATTTTGGCAGGCGTTATAAATATTAAAATATGAGTACATACTTGCTACATCTTCAAATATGTATACTATTAACATACCTATCTACTCACTCGCATACAAGGCTAGACCACGCGGCCTCTACTTTTTACTTACTAATTTGATATGAAATAAAAACTTGGTAGATATCGTAAACTAAATTTATAGGATAGTTTCCAAAACGTTAAAAGCAAAACCTCCCAATGCTGTTAATACGGGGTGACTGCAAATCCATTAGCAATACTCTAGAGTAAAAAGTGAAAGTAAAAAAAAGCCTTTATTTCAACTATTTGAACAATTCTATTTCACTCCGCTAGGCGAGACCCATAATTCATCTATGTATTTCAATATTTCAATTAAATTATTAAACAAATTTCATTATTTACGCTTCATGTCAAGTTTGCAATCGTCAGTTTGTTTCTTTCAGTCCATAGTATGTTTGTCAATTTTTAACCGACTCCCAAAAAGGAGGAGGTTCTATGTTCGTCTGTATGTATATTTTTTTGTGCATGTTCATCGATAATTTCGCCAATTGTGAACCGAATCGAAAATTTTTTTTTAGTTCTAAAGGGTATTACTCCCGAGGTGGTCTTATTTAAATTTTATAGAAATCTGCTGAGCCGTTTTTGCAAAATCAACAATAATGTAAACAATTCGGATGAAATACTACTAATTTTGTACACGATGGAAGGCAGTTTTGCATTTTTTTTTTTTGCGAAAAATAATTATTTTTTCTTCTGTGATTGTCGATATTAAATTATTCAGTCAATTTAATTGTCGCCTCTTTAGCGTAGGCCTCCCCCGGTCGTGCCCAAACTTTCCTGTCTCTTGCTATCCTCATTCACTGAACTCCGTGTCTATGAGTACAAATATCTTCCCAGTCAAACCACGCTATGAGCGCTACCAATTTAGTAGGTATTATTTTTTAGAAACCACATTTAATTAAAACATTGTTGCATTAAGTACATTCCGCACGGTTAGTATTTGAATGGGTGAACGCGGGTGGCATTTTCAAACTGAGCGCTACCATGGCTCTGATGACACGTTAAATTGTAGGTCCCGGTTGTTTTTTAACCGTTTAGCCAAGTCAGATGCCTAAAAACTCTGACACCAGGGCTCGCCACGCGGCCTATACGCCTATGCCTCTACTTACTTATTTAGTACGTGTGCAGTATAGATAACCTATTACAACGCATCAAAATTAAGAATTTATGTGTACTTAATAGATTATGTAGAACCTACCAGATATTAATTAATTATTTAAACAGTACCTATTGTCTGTCATTACCCTAACTAATACGTATCAGCAATTGAACGGACGTAGATTACCTTAATTAACAGTGTCGCAAGTACTCGCAAGACAATACGTTTCCGACGTGCTGCGTTAGATGCGATCTATTTTACATAGAGCTTTGTATATCTTAGAGAATAAATTACCAACTTACATAAACTAAACAATTTTTTAATCTTTTTGACGTGATACCATCTTATAAATCAATCGCACGAAAAAGTGTCACGTTCCGTCTGAGCCGGCGAGAGTGCGGTGCGGAACAAGCCATAGAGAAGCACGATAGGCCTCAGCGTCCGGCTTGTTTCTGTCGTTGATTCTTCAATATGAAGAATCTTCAAATATCAAGAATGTTATAAGACGTTTTCACGTAAAATTATCGTCCGTAAACCGACTCCACAGACAACAAATTTTTATTTTATTTAGGCATATGCCTTTATTAGCTGTAATAAAATACAAAAAAAATTACATTTAAACTTAAGTTACTACAACAAAAAGCAATCTGATCATCCCCCTTAAAATGTAAAGATAATCCAAAGGCACAAACCTACTTTCAGTTGGTAGTGTGCACAGCATGCTAGAATAACATCTATGTAAAGCTCTATATTACGCAGAGAGACATCCGTGAGCTTGAGCACGCCAATATTAGTCAAATGTTGTGGACCATTTCAGTGATGATTTTGTACAATACTTTTATATGCGTACAATACAAAACGTTTAAATCGGACGATGACAAATTTGTATTTTTATTATGGTTCTTCAATCGATCTATAAATTCTTTTAAAGTGTATTTATGAACACTTAAAGTAAGTGTAAAATAATAATGAAGTTAAAAGTGCACACTACAGAATGCTAAACATTTTTAATTTTTTTTAAAATAGACTTAAGGTTAAAAAGAGCTCATACCAAATTAACATCCCACGGAATTAATAATATAATTAATAACCACCTTTTGAAATAAGGTAAGCCTTGTATATTCATGTGGCTTATTAAAAAACAACCCTTTTATCCAGCCGCATATTTTATCCAATTTGTTCTTGTTGAAACATAGGTACCTACTTAGGCCAACAGGTAAAGACGAGAGTGAATATAGGGATATATTAAAAAGCAGCAATAGCCCCAGAAATACGTTTATTGCTATTTAAAAGTTATTTTCCTGTTTAACAATTTACTTTCACATTTAATTGAACGCTTCTTCACATGTTGTCTTCCATTTCCATTTAGTAACATTGAGTACAGGCCAACTACTTTTTTAGGGTTCCGTACCCAAAAAAAAACGGGACCCTATTACTAAGACTACTATGTCCGTCTGTCCGTCAGTCCGTCCTGTCTGTCTGTCTGTCACCGGGCTGTATCTCATGAACCATGATAGCTAGGCGGCTGAAATTTTCACAGATGATGTATTTCGGTTGCCGCTAAAACAACAAATACTAAAAATAAAATAAAATAAATATTTAAGGGGGGCTCCCATACAACAAACCTAAATTTTTAGGCGTTTTTCGACGATGTTAATAATGGTAACATAATAATAAATTATTAAGATCTGTTGAATTAAGTACAACTCAGGTGACGCTCAAAAATCAAGCTCCTTTCTCTCTGAGACTCAACAGACATTTGTTTCTATAAATCGAAAATGGGATAGAAAAATCTTCCGTGAAGGTTCTCTACTTCGTGTAGTAAATATTTCTCTGCGGTATAGCGTGAAGACTTCGGTGCCGAACCCGGGGTCATCGCATCAAATGGACAGCTTGATGGATTGCCTGTGCTGTCTGGAAAGGGCGCGCGGTCCAGTCACTCCATAATTCGAGGTATTTGCGCGTCTTTAGTTCCGGGAACACGAATGGTTTCTGGGTCGCTGATCTCGCGATTGAGCTGTACTACTTACTCCACTGTTAGAAGAATTAAAAAAATGTTCTCTTTGTTTATTTTGTCATAGCCTTCGAGCGAATATCTACAGAGCCACAGTCCCTTAATGAAAGTAGTAAAAAAATGACCGAGCACCGTCATGCATACCAACTTAGATATTTACATTAAATAATTCACTTGGATTCGATCTTGGATTCACTTTTTTCGAATCTCGACGTTATGTTACCTAATTAGTGCTTGTAACCGAGCACTTCAGCATCGCGCGGCATTGTAGTCAGCTTGCAATTGTCTTACGTCTAACTAAAAAGCCTGCCCAATACGTAGCTTGGGCAGAATTTGGCCACGGACACTTTTTTGGCACGATTGTGACTCTATAGATTTTTGTTCATAAGTCATAGCTTAGAATATGCTACTGATACATAGATAGATAGATGAACTATTTATTGATTCACACACACATAAAACAGAAAAATAGATGCTACAACATGTGAAGCAACCGGCGGCCTTATCACTGAAAGTGATTTCTTCCAGGCAACCTTAGGATGGAGAGAGATGGTACAAAAGAAAAAACGACGAGGTGTGCTAATTTAGAGGACACTTTAAAAATAAAAAAGACTTTAAAAATATACTATAGACATATACATACAAATATTATAAATACTAATACATAAATAAATAACATAATAAAATAAACGAATAAATACTTTTAACTTCTAACATACACATATAACCAATGTACTCGTATAAGTAAACAAATACAATAATAAGCAAACTACAGAACCCAAAAACTAAGAACTATTTGAAGATTGCGACAGATATAATTTTTGATTAACTGATCTAGACACGCAGCAGCGTGTCCAGCCAAAGTGTTCAAAGAAAACTGGCGACGCAGCGGCCGTGTGTAATATTACACGAACCATTTGGAGCTTTTGACCCCCTCACAACTCAAAAACTATTTAGCCTACATACATGAAATTTGGCACATTTACTAAAGTCTTTTAGCTTATCAAGAATCCAAATCAATCAGTTATTGATATATTAACGTTTAAAAACTCGTGTTTCATTGACTGATTCACTCACTGACTTATGGATCAAAAACCTAACCCACTTCCAGATGACCTAGAATCTTGATATTTGGCACCAAGGTAGACTATCGGGCATAAATAAAGGAAAAAATCTAAAAACTGAAAACTATTGATACTTAGTACTATTAACAAAGTAATTGTTAAATTTACCTAACCAATACTCCAATAAATGGCGGTAGCGTCGCGAGGCACTGAGATTTTCGATAGATGAACCATGCCATTTGTGATAGTAATATAATAAATATTAGATAACTTTTTCAGAGATAAGTGTACTATGATAATCATGATGTAACTAATAATTATTTCTGAACAAAAAATTATGATATCTCATCAAAAACATAAATGAGAAATGGGAGCCAAAGTGTCGCCACCAAAAGAATTGAGATCTAACACGGGGGCCAAGTGTTCTGTAGAAAATCCTAAAGTTTAAGCTATAAAAATATACCTACAACATTTAAAAGGGATTTACCTATGTAATTCAAGCTCGTGATTCGACTTGGCTAGTTTATGAATAAGTACAGTGCAAATAAGCATTTGTCTGTACGTGTAAACGTATGATCTTGTAGCTTAAACTTTAGGATTTTTTACAGAACACTTGGCCCCCGTGTTAGATCTCAATTCTTTTGCTGGCGACACTTTGGCTCCCATTTCACATTTATGTTTTTGATGAGATTTACTTTACTAAGAAGTCATCTGCTATACCGTGGTTGCTCAGATCCCCGAACTCTTTAAAGAATTACCTTTGATCGTTTTACTGCTTGCCGTTCAACGGTAAAAAAATAAAATTTTACCATAAAATTATTTTTAGGGTAACAATATTCTTTCTTTGTTATTGTTTGATTTACGAATATTTGTCCCAGATATTTGGTCTTACCATACTAAATGAGTGGACTGTGTGACAGTTCAATATGGTTATCAGTACTGAAAAAGTGATACAAAAATGTTTATTTTCATGTATGCTTTTTACGTGTTGTAATGAATAAGTGTTTTATCAAGGTTATTGATATTTTTCAGAAACACCGGTTTCCAAATCAGCTTGGCAGTAGCTAAATAAACAAAGAAATATTGATGTACGCCTACGCTTGTTACACTGAATCCAACGTAATAATCATGCTGATAACATTTTGTATTATCATAAGGTCACACCGACCTGACATTCTGGATCCGTACGAGACACATTGATCCGGGGGCTTCGACCTTAACCTTTATTAGCTTTTCAATCCCTTACAAAATCTGTTATTTGATTATAAATACATGTAACCTAGCTATTCAGGGTTTTATTACATGAGAGATATCATCGAAGATATTAATTTGATGAGATTGAACACATAATTATTGTAGCGCATTATCAGACTAAAATAATGTTTACTCTACAGAGCTGAGCAGAGCCGTAATCAACCGATTACGTCTTTCCAAAGAGCAATGTCTATTCTTTATTCGATATTACTCAAAGATATTACCGTAAATAGTATTGTCACTTGCCGGATAGATGTAATATTTAGTCCGGATCTGTATTGTCTGAGTCGTCTTTAGTTTGACATACACGATGCGATGATTTGATCAAATTTTCGCTTCATGCCAACTGGGCACTCATTCAGTTAAAGAAAAGGCAGGAATTGGTGGTTCACGATTTGAACCACTTCCTGAATGTTGATTAACTCTTGTAATTTTAATTTTACGCGAGAAATGGTCAGAACTAAAGTTGCTTATAGTTTGATTTCGTACATTTTTGTTTCCCATTAACTTTTTCTATGATTGATATTTTTCAAATAAAGCGAAAAAGGTATCTAGATGTGCAATTTTCTTTCTTCTATAACTATAACGCCCCGTCGTTTTTGCGTAGGCGGCAAACAGGGTTATCGGGAGAATAATACAGCAACAGTCACTGAAATGAGATAGGTATTTTTCATGACAATCAGATTATCCCTCTGGTTGTAATTGTAATAGCTCTATGATCTGATATAGGTACGCCAACCTATAATGGTCCGGCTACAACTACGCCCAACGGCGAAGTTATCGTCACTGGGGGCTCATTTAACTAATACAAACGGTAGTAGTTGGTTGTTCACGATTTGAACTACTACCTGAAGCTGGGCACACGCGAAGCGATGATCGCATCAATTCGTCCTAATATAGTTGCATTGCCGGTAGGTAGGTAGTTACTCCTATTGAATGACACCCCTAATTTATTCGAAAATGTATTAACAAAAAAATGATGGGGATCAAAGTTGCAGAAAATCAAATTTCAAACAACTTTGAGTCCGATGATTTCTCATGAAAAATTGAAATAACACAAGTTATTGAAGAAATGAAATGGTACAACCAACTATTTAAAAAAACTATCAATCCTACAAAAAGTTGATGGGAATCAAAGTTGTAGAAAATCAAATTTTAAACAACTTTTGTTCCCATAACTTCTGCTGTAAAATTGAAATAACACAAGTTATTGAAGAAATGAAATGGTACCACCAACTATTTAAAAAAACATCGATCCTACAAAAAGTTGATGGGAATCAAAGTTGTAGAAAATTTCATTTCAAACAACTTTTGTTCCCATAACTTCTGCTGTAAAATTGAAATAACACAAGTTATTGAAGAAATGAAATGATACCACCAACTGTTTAAAAAATATCGATCCTACAAAAAGTTGATGGGAGTCAAAGTTGTAGAAAATCTAATTTCAAACAACTTTTGTTCCTATAACTTCTGCTGTAAAATTGAAACAACACAAGTTATTGAAGAAATGAAATGGCACCACCAACTATTTAAAAAAAATATACCGATCCTACAAAAAGATGATGGGAATCAAATTTTAAACAACTTTTGTTCCGACAACTTCTGATGACAATTTATGTTTATAACACAAGTTATTGAAGAAACAAAATGCTACAACTCTCTATTTAAAAAAATATCGATCCTACAAAAAGTTGTTGGAATCAAAATTGTAGAAAATCAAATCTCAAACAACTTTTGTTCCGACAATATTTTTCGAATAGGATAGTGGTGCCATTTTGTTTCTTTAAAAACTTGTGTTATTTGAATTTTTCATGAGATATGGGATCCAAAGTAGTTTGAAATTCTATTTTTTACAAGTTTGATTCCCATCAACTTTTTCTAGGATTGATATTTTTCTAATAAGATAGTGGTGCCATTTTATTTCTTTAATAACAGGTGTCATTTAAATTTTTATGAGATATTATCAGAGCCAAAATGGTTTGAAATTTGATTTCCTACAACTTTGATTCCCATTAACTTTTTGTATGATCTATATTTTTCGAATAAGATGGGTGGTGTCATTTTGTTTCTTCAATAACTACCTACCAGCAATGGTTAAGTACATGATGATACTACATGGCCCCTGCTGCACTGATCTGATGAACAGATGCGATCATAGTTTCGTGTGAGCCCAGCTTCAGGTAGTGGTTCAAATCGTGAACCACCAATTCCTACCTTTTCATTAACTGAATGAGCTCCCAGTTGGCATGAAGCGAAAATTTGATCAAATCATCGCATCGTGTATGCCCACCTTTTATGTTTTTGTAAAGTCAGTAAGTAGCTATGGCAACTAGGTAGAGTCATTCTGGAACTAAATATACTATTCCATATATAAAATATTTCTGTACGTAGATAGATAGATAGATAGATAGATAATTCTTTATTAGTACAATTACAATACAAAAACATACGAAAAATAAAAACACGTAATATATCATTTTATAATTTAACAAAATTTTATAATTACAACTTGCGTTTGCCTGCGCCTTTTCCCGCGTTTTTTGATTTTTATGCTAACCCACAAGATCCTTTTATTTTTCCGGGATAAAAAATAGCCTTTGTCGTTTTCCAACCTTTGAACTAGGTATACCCATGCCAAAAATCAAGTCTATCCGTTGTTCCGTTGCCACGTGATAGCGTAACAAACAAACTTACATTCACATTTAAAATAGTAGTAGGGATTGACTTAGTAATTTGATTGTAACTGAAGTGACTTGGGTTAGTAAGTCTCGGCTCGGATTTAAACTCGAAGTTTTCGGATCAGAAGACCGCAGACATTTGGGAATGTCCCGTTGGTTCAAATACGACTCAAAATATATGCTGAATCAAACTTAATGGCGTTTGTGAAGTAAGTTACAGGCTGCGCAAACCCCCACTCTTTGTGACGCTAACATATAAATAAATTGTTACTACTCAATGATACGCCTCACAGTCACCATAAAGTTCGATTCGGTCTATACCTAACTTTAAACCATCAAATACAGAATCCAATAATCATTTTTTGCAAAAAATAGCATGACGGACTTCAACCGTGTACAGAATTCGCGAATATTTCTCTCGGATCGATGGAACATTTTCATTATTGTTGATTTATCAAAAATGGCTCAGTCGATTTCGACAAAATTTAAAAGTATTTTTAATTTAAATTATAGTTAATAATTTAATAAAATTTAAATCCATTTATACACTTACACACTTTAAGTAACACCAAGTATACACTATCGAGTATACAGAGTTAGCGAAATCGGACCATTACATAAAAAGTTATGCGTATACATTAAAAATAATCGGCCAAGTACGAGTAGGACTCGCGCACGAAGGGTTCCGTACTGTATGGGAGCCCCCCTTAAAATATTTGTTTTATTTTTATTGTATTATTCATTATTGAATTGAATATAAAACTAAATATTCTGTGAAAATTTCAAGCATCTACCTATTACCATTATTAATATAGAGCGAAAAACGTCTAAAAATTCAGGTTTGTTGTATGGGAGCCCCCCTTAGATATTTATTTTATTTTGTTTTTAGTATTTGTTGTTATAGCGGCAACAGAAATATATCATCTGTGAAAATTTTAGCTGCCTAGCTATCATGGTTCATGAGATACAGCCCGGTGACAGACAGACAGACAAACGGACTGATGGACAGACGGGCAGACGAATATCGAAGTCTTAGTAATAGGGTCCCATTTTCCCTTTGGGTACGGAACCCTAAAAATATATGCGCGTCGAATTGAGTACCTCCTCCGTTTTGTCGTTCAAAAATTTGATTCACACTTCAAACGCTGTAGGCTGAAACCCATTCTCATAAGAGCGAATATCAGATAGTCGCAGATGGATGTTTGAGGGAACCTAGAAACTAATTGAACTACAGAGGGGAGCAAAAAAAAACACCGTCAGCGAAGGCAAAACAAACGGGGTGGAAATGGGTTTTTGCAGCCATCGCCCGTCGTCCGACAAAGCAATGAATACCGTGAGTTAGCTGTTTTGTTTTGGCTCCAAGCTTTTCGATTAACTAGTTAGGGAAGTTGGGAAAATTCCCCTCAAGTTTAATTGCACGGGTAAATATTGTCGCGTATATTGTCGCGTATTAAGGCATTTGTTTAAGTGGTTTTGCACATCATTTCATCGAAACAAGAATGTACTTATAAATAAGTAAGCGAATTTCTGAAAAACAATTTTTTTTGAGAATAATAAATATTCTTAAACCATAATTTTTGAGACATTGTTGTTCATCGAAATAAAATAACAATGTCGCACTTTGTTGATTGATTTTGAATGTTGTGGTGTACCTAAGTATAAATTGACGTTTTATTTAAAAAAAATAAACTCATGCAGGTATCTCAGTGGTTTTCTTATTTCTTCAATGGTTAACCTAAATTAAAAAGTCGGATTTGGGTTGCAATTGATTTTAAAATTTAGCGTCGAATAAATTCTTGCATACAATCATTTTTAGATTTTAGGTGTAAAAATAAAATGTATAGAACCTTAGCTACTCATAAAAATACATCGACACTACCATAACAACTTATTAAGATAAAATAATGTAGTTATTAAATGTAACAGCATCAAAAGAGAAACTGAGCCAACAAACAAAGCCCTTTCCCTAGAGCTGAGCAAGGTGCGATAATACTTATTTTACGACTTGACCTTGCAATATCCCATTACCCAGTTTCATTTGACCCGGGGGAAATGTTACTAAAAGTAATATCAAATCTAACGAGCCAGCATTCTGCATTACGTGGCGCTACGTGGGCTTATACAATGCGACACGATGAACCATGAATTTATTGGAATGTAGGTATCACTACATAGTATAAAACAAAGTCGCTTCCCGCTGTCTGTCCTCATGTATGCTTATATCTTAAAAACTACGCAACGGATTTTGATGCGGTTTTTTTAATAGACAGAGTGATTCAAGCAAAAGGTTTATATGTATAGGTTTTCTATAAGCGCTGGATGCAAGCCGCTTTCAACTGGTCTACACATTTTATCGTGAGTACGGGAAACAAAGCTGCTATCAAAAATTGACCACTATTGTACAGGTGCTAATTATAATTACACGCATGGCAACATAGGTGTTTTTTAAATCTCGAGTAATGGGTTCTAGGTATGTGTGCACGACCCTCGACCACATGTCTGCTTAACATGAGGCAGTAAGTATGTAGTCAAACGCAACCTATATGTAATTTTAAAAAAATACGCGCTATGCGTCATCTGGACCGACGCTGGAGCTGCCTCGTGCGTGGTAGTAGTGAGTTGTACGAGTATACAAACTACGCTAGTCCAAAAAACCTTTACCGAATACTTACCTACTTCGCAGGGTTTATTTTCGACCCACAAGTAGGTTTCTAAATCTTAGCTTATATTGTAGGTAGTATCGTGCTTAATTCAGTGTCATTAGAAAATACCACCATCACCACCATGTTACCCACCCCTCTCTAAACCGCCGCTATTTGTAGAAAATATATTCCCTTTTACACCGTACGATGCAATGGCGTCGCATGTAAATATCATCCGGGATCCCGGTGTAAAGATGTCGTCTGCGGATGCGGCGGATGCTAATTATAATTACACGCGCGTCATCAGGACCAACGCTGGAACGGCCTCGTGAGTAGTCGTTAGTTATTTACTTACAGACTACGCTACTCCAATTTAAAGCTGTACCGAATGCCATCTCATGGTTTATTTTTCGATTAACTACTAGGTTGCTAAGTAACAGCGTAATTATGTAACCTACCGTATCTTTCAGAGTCAGAATAATATGTTATATTTCGTCTTATCCACTTATCCACCCTTCTTTTTCACCGGCTATCTATTATATAAAAGGCTTCGCTGAGTGACTGACTGACAGACAGCCTACAGCCCAAACCGCTAAAGATACGAACATGAAATTTGAAACAAAGATACATTGGACTACGTAATGGAGCACTAAGAACGGAATTTTGAAAAATCGACCTCTAAAGGGGTAAAACGGGCCCTTTTCGTTTGTATGTAACTTTTTATTCCCTTTACCGATTGACTTGAAACTTTGTATACATGCTACTCAAACAAAATAAAAGTTACGTTTGTTTCTGTTTTTCCGAATATTCCTTATCTAAGGGGTCAAATTGGGTCCCAAAGTTGGTGAAAAAAGCGTCTATTACATCCAACGAGCTGAACGGTTATGGATGAAATCTGGTATGGGGGAAGCACACAACATGTTTCAACACATGAACTATTATTATCCCAGAAATTCTATGGGGATCCTTAGGGATAGCCAAAATTAATCAGTTTAGGCTACAACACAATCCACTAAAGATAGAGACTTGAAATTTCGAACATAGGTACAATGTACAACGTAATGAAGCACAAAGGACGAAAATTTCGAAAAATCGACCTTTAAGGGGTAAAACGGGCCCTTTTTGTTTGCATTTAATTTTTTATTACCTCTACCGATTGACTTAAAACTTTGTATATATGCTTTACAAATAAAATAAAAGTTACGTTTCTTCCTGTTTTTCTGAATTTTCCTTATCTAACGGGTCAGATAAGTTCCCAAAGTTGGTGAAAAAAGCATCAATAATTACATCAGACGAGCTGAACGGTTATGAATGAAATCTGGTAGGTATGCAGAAAGCACACAACATGTTTCAATACAGTAACTATTTTATCCCGGAAAATCTATAGGGTTTCTTAGCAATAGCCAAAATAATCAATTATAAAGCTAAGATAAAAGGGGTAAATGAATTCTAACGAAATTTGGTACGACGCTAGACAATAACACAAATTACCACTTGGGGTACTGCTATCACGGAAAATTTCAGTGGGTCCTTCAGGATATCAATTTCCTAAAAAAGTACTAAATGACTGTTCGAAAACCGATGCAATATTGTTTGAAAATAGCTCACCCTTTTAACTAATATTTGACTATTAACGTCCTGGGAAAAATCCCGGATTCCTTGTCTAACGCTAGACCAAACATCCTACGAGTATATAAGCGTGAAAAATAACTTGATCGCGTTTTTTTTTAAACGTTGTGAAATATCTAGAATTAAATTGAGATAATTTAGATCCTTCAATGGGGGCAAAATGGGCCCCTAATAGTTTATGAACGATTTTATTTTGTGAGCCAATAGACTTGAACTTACGGTACATACGGATCAATAACTACTTACTTTACTATGGGAACTACCCTGATAAAGCGAAAATTACCTATTCTTTACATTTTGTCGCGGGTCGATGAATTTTTTGTGTTGAACAGCTAATTTTATTTCTGTGATTTCTGGGTTGGTACCATAGTAAAAGTTAGTCAAATGATGAGTATAATGGAATCCTAGAACATGCCTGTCGTCTAGATGTAGGTGCGCTATGTATTTTTCAAATACAATGTACCTTCTTGTGTGCTACTTTTTCGTCTGTACTTAGTCAGAGAATGTCTGAAAGTCTACAAGTGTCTCGATCACTTTTGACCGCGTAAACGGTTATGGGCGAGATTGTCATTGGGTTCAGAATAATCGAAATTAAATTTCTAATGACTTAATGAAACATGATGAATACCTGTACTGGCCTTTTTTAGGGTTCCGTACCTAAAGGGTAAAAACGGGACCCTATTACTAAGACTTCGATGTCCGTCTGTCTGTCTGTCACCGTAGGTACCGTAATAGTTGGGCAGCTGAAATATTCACAAATGATGTATTTCTGTTGTCGCTATAACAAAAAATACTAAAAATAGAATAAAATAAATATGTAAGGGACATACAACAAACGTGATTTTTAGGAGTTTTTTGCTCGCTATTAATAACGGCAAGAGGAATGGGCTCCCATACGGTACGGAACCCTGCGTGCGCGAGTCCGACTCGCACTTGGCCGACCATGACGTGCGAATGGAGTTGGATAAAATTTGGTATACGAGTGGGAAACTACATGGCTCAACTCATGATCGTCATATATCTCATCATAAATCGAAAAATATTCTTTTCTCGCTATAAAAAAATCAGTAGGTATATTAAAATATAACTTTATTAAGTACTAGCTTTTACCCGCGGCTTCGCCCGCGTTATATTTTGATTTTGGCTAATGTTTATGTCGGCTGCGAAACCTAACCTAAGCGACAAACATCAAAATACCTTAGAGGAATGCCTTTGTTGGTTAAGTTACGGTTGGAGTGTATATACAACCCCCTGTGTATTCCCGCCTTGTCGTGGCAGGGGAGGTCTAAGGCAGCTGAAAAGGCGGCGCTCGAAGTCTCCCTCTTCTTTGGGTCTTTCCCCCAAGGCAGCTTAGGGGCCGGCACTCGTTGTTCAGCCGCTTTTAACTAAAGCAGCTGAGAGGATGGCCGGTAGGTTGCCTGCCTTATGAGGAGTGTTGCTTCTGAGGCGGGCTGCAGTGCCGCTCTTGCGACGCTGCAACCGAGGATTAGGGGCTGCGGTGGGATGGAACTGGTTGTGTGGGTGCCGCCACCTACCCTACCTTCCGCTAGGCCGTCAACCTATTGGAAGACGCAGTGGGGCTGCAGGGGAAGAGAAGTGTCGGTATCGCGATGGCCGTTCTCACTGCCCTCTGCAGTTGAAGAGGCAGGCGCTGGGCTACTATGACTGACCCGTTGCACTGGGATCAGGCCGTTAGAATGCTGTCCGACGCTCAGTGCTGGTTACTCCCGAGTGGTGGATGACGATGTGTCTTGTGCTCCGAAACACACCGTCATTATGGCGGGAGCGCAAGCTCCGTTATGGAGCCCGTGTCTGGGCTAGCACTGTTGAGTGCCGCGAAGGAGTGCGAAAAATGTAGGAACGTCCTAAACTTGAAATGATAGGTTATTTCTGGCGCTTAGACGGCTGCTACCGCGGCCCGCTCGCTTACTTTTCATCCTATCCTACGGGAACTGTTAAAGTTTTTGGGATAAAAAGTGGCCTTTGTCACTTTTCGTCTTTCAAACTATATTCATGCAATAAGTCAAGGCAATCCGTTGCTCCGTTGCTGAGAAAAAGTTATTGTCTTATCCTACGGGAACCGTATTTTTTTCGGAAAGGAAAGTATCCTATGTCACTTTCCGTCTTCCAAACTATGCCCACCCCAAAAATCAAGTCAATCCGTTGCTCCGTTGCTGAGAAACAGTTATTGTCCTATCCCATGGGAATCACGAATTTTCTCGGGATACAAAAGTATCCTGTTATCACTTTCTGTCTTTTAAACCATAGGTATCCGTACCAAAAATCAATTCAATCTTTTGCTCCGTTGCTGCGTCAAAGAGGAACAAACCAACAAACTTTTCGGATTGATAATATTAAAGTATGATGATTCTGTACCATAAAGGTAGAATAAAGAAACATGTTAAACCTCTAATGATAGAAGATTTAAAAATATTTTTAATGTCAGACAAAATGACGGCCTGTTATTAAACGTCATAGTAACATGTAGCATGCAGAGGGAATAAAGCATTTTATCCAATTTTAATGTCAGTTGTCATTTTTAATCCATACTTTATTTCCTTTTCAAGGTGATATAATGGTGGAAAAACAATTTGTCCCCTTGCCATGCTACCTGTGATTTATAAAAAATACATGTAACCTTCTCTAAATTTTACAGGAAAAGATTGATTGACTTTGACATTTGCAACTCGAGCAGCCTTGAATGGGCATTAGGCATAGAGAATGTAATTTGGAAAGTCAAGATGCAAATTACCATTTGTCATGGTACAATATAAGTTTTTTCTTCTAAGATTCTAGCCAATGCGTTTTCATCCCCCGTTTTCAACCCTTTAAAACTATTTTTTCGAATCAAAAAGTAGCCTATGTCCTTTCTCAGGCTCTAGACTATCTGTGTACCAAATTTCATTCAAATCGGTTCAGTAGTTTTAGCGTGAAAGCGCGACAGACAGACAGACAGACAGAGTTACTTTCGCATTTATAATATTAGTAAGGATTTATTTTATGACAAGTTATAAAATAACGCGGTCCAAACCGTGGGCTATTAAAGTCAAAGAACATTTATTGTTGAACTGTGTTACATTGAGATCTTACTACTAATCACAAAAATATTGAATTATCAGTTAAGTCCAATGTGGCCATAAAATAATCATTAGAACGTGAAAAAATTATACAATCATTATTATTAAATTTAATTCGAATATTTTGCAATTTATCATCTAAAAATTGTCGTACTCCATAATAAGCTTTAGATACAAGTAAATTTAAGCAAATACAAAGCAGGCCAATCCGTGGGCTAATTATTATCCTTGCAAGTAATACGACAACGTGGGCTAAACCAAGAGCTATTATTTTAAGCAAAAAAAGTAATAAGACAACGCGGGCCAAACTGTGGGAAATTACTATTTAAAGTAAGTACTAAGAAAATGCGGACCAAACCGCGCGCCATTATCATTTTAAGCAAATACTATAACGACGCGGGCCAGACCACGGGCTATTATCATTGCAAGCAATACGACAACGCAAGCCATACGGCAGGCTATTGTAATTTTAAGCAAGTACTTAGACAACGCGAGCCAAGCTACGTACTATAAATTACCATATTAAGCAAGTACTAAGAATGCGCAGGCCAAACCGCGACCTATTATCATTCTAGCTAAACACTGGGACAATTAAGGCCAAACCGTAGGCAATGCCTATTACTTGAAAAGATAATGCCTACTAAGCATTATCTTTTCAAGTAATACGTTATACGACAATGCAGGCGAAACCACGAAGTATTATTATTTTAAGCAAGTGCCAAAACAACGCGGGTCAAACTGTGTCTTATTTTCATTTTAAGCAGTTACTCGAACAAAGCGGCCAGACCGTGGGCTATTATAATTGCAAGTAATACGACAACGCGTGCCAAACGGTAGGCTATTACAATTTTGAGGATGTATTAAGACAACGCAGGCTAAGGTGCGTGCTATAAATTACCATCTTAAGCGAGTACTAAGAATACGCAGGCCAAACCGCGACCTATTATCATTTTAGCCAAATACTAAGACAATTCAGGCCAAATCATAGGCATTATCCTTGCAAGTAATACGTTATACGATAATGCTTTGCTAAACCACGACCTATTATTATTTTAAGGAAGTGCCAAGACAACGCAAGCCAACCGGCAGCCTTTTATAATTTTAAGCAAGTAATAAGACAAATGCGGGTCAAACCACGGGCTATTTTCATAAGCCAGTACCTGTCTACTAAGAAAACGCGGGCGAAGCCGCGGGTTTTAAGCTAGTTAAAAATAAACCTCTGATATTAAAATAGTGCAAACTATTTACCTTCCAAAATGTATACAGCGTACGGCAAAATGGCGTCGGATGTAAATAACATCCATCCGGGATCCCTCGCGGACAGTGTAAAGATGTCGTCTGCGGATGCGGCGGATGCTAATTATAATTACACGCGCGTCATGCTGAAGCCACCTTGTGAGTCATTTACAGACTATGCTACTTTAACTTGAAACTACAATTACATGTAATGGTTTATTTTCGATCAACAAGTAGGTTGCTAAATCTGAGCCTTTATGTAATTAAATTTGAGCTTAAAAAATAGGTTGTCTGTAAATTGTCAAATCAACAACTGATCAAAAATCAAACTCTATGGCTTGTTCCGCACTCTCGCTTGCATGCTCAGCTCAGGCGGAACGTGACATTTTTTCGTGCGTGCAGTGCAGCCGGCCCTCATCGACTTACAAGAGGTAATTACGCCAATATCAGAAAGTCTCTCTTTGCTCACGTTCATTAGGCGAAATAGTCCAGACCGTGTGTAAAAGCCTTTAAATCTGTGGTGTCACGTCTGCACGATCGCTTCACAATGTGACGTCGCTTGATGGCCGGTAGCTAACGACCTGAACTTAAACAATTAATTTTATTTGAAATCTGAAACATTTTGAAGTGTTTACGTCTCACAAGCTAAGTACCTACTCTAAATGGAACTTTCTCACACTGAAGTGTCTATTAATCTACCTCGAGAAGCTTTCTGATAACAAATTAGGGAAGTTTATTAATCTCATTGATTAATGGGTTTTAATTTTATAGTATTTTAATTAGTAGAAACATTCATCTTCTTACTCCCAATATCTTTGAATATGTATAATTTCGTGTCCAAGTTACGTAGCATGTCACTGATGTTATCATGGTAAAGTAGAACTAACATTACAAAGAGATATAAACATAGCTTCAATAAATTTGTCAATTCATTAGGACTTCGTTTTCATCTCGTCAACTTTTCAACTCGATTATATTTTCTTTATGTGTGAAAAATCTCTATGAGAGTCCTTGAAGTAAAAAATTCGCTGATCCACCACAGTACAACACACGACATAAACACAACACAAGCCATAAGTGGCGATTTTATCAGAAAGAGACTTTTAGTGCACGGTTTAAATCGCACTTTTAAAAACGATAATATTTTAACAATACATATATTATTTACCATAATATTATTCCCACCTGAAAAAGCGAGACGAAAGCCAAAGCGACCCAATTCACCAACCCGTAGTACAGGGGCAGGTGCCATTTATTTCTCTGTCCTAGACAAATAGCTAACGAGTTCCTCTACCAGTTAGCGCCTAACCACGCAGTAATTAATCAAAACAGTCGCCGTACAGTGCTCAAATTGATGAAGATCTCGCACAGCTGCGCCCGCGGGCAAATTGGTATCTGAAATTAGCCGCCAGCAAGGTTCACTCAGAACCTTCGAGCAAATATCTACAGTGCCATAGTTACTAAGTAAAAATAGTAAAAAAAGTTACTCGAAGCTCAGAACACACACTCATAGAACCTCGTAACTATGTATATAGATATAATAGGACAGTCTAGAGTACTATTTGCTATGTCAACTTAAGCCTACGATTGTTTGACGCATTAATTCATGACAAGTGGGCAGGGCCCATATCATTCAAAACTGATGACTGAAGAAGCCGATCATTGTCAATGGTGGTTGATGTTGGCCGTTCGTTGTTTTGATGAAAATGTACAACATTGGCCTCTTACTAGACTAAAACATGCTTTTACATAAACTTGGAACACCCCGATTTGAAGCCACTTATAACCAGTATATACCGTAAGTGTTGGCATGTGTGTAGCAGTGGGTTTCCTACAGCTGACAATAAAGATGATACTAAGATAACGAGCAATTATCATATGAGGAAAAAATCTCCTTTTCTATTTGGTTCCCTTCTGTTTTTAGAAACTGGTACATTATCGTTTGATTGACAAGATTTTCGTCATTGAAGCTAAATCTACAGACAATATTCAATTCCGTGTCCATCTTTGAACAGTTGGCTAACCAATAATTTGTATTTGAAGTGTCGAATTGTTCAAGGCTTTTGTAAGCGTAACGCAAATAATCGTAATTATAGCCATAGACGTATGTATATTTCTTTGTAAAGACATGGTAAATGTCAAGTACAATGCATACGAAATTTGATATGGTCCCACGGAATATACTCGTAAGTACAAAAAAACAATGTTATGTCAGTAATTTTGCACACTTCGAAACCTATTTAAGAAATATATAAGTACTTTATTTTACATAACACCTGAGGCCTAATATTTTAGTTCGAAAATGCATATTAATTGTGTCTTTTAGATAAAATCTTAGTAACAAACTTTGCCTTGCTGTTACCAAAAAAAAAACATTTAATACACCATTATGTAATTTTCATTGAAGTAGCAGTGTCCCATTGTTCGGCATGTTGTGTAACCAAATAATGTTATTTTGGGAATTTGTCTAGTTAGAGTTTGTGCATAACTGATGTCAAAAGTTTGAATACCAACTCTACACATTTATCTCGCTGAATGAAGCGAAATATTTTGTACTCCATACAATGGCTTTTCAAAACCGTAGGCCTTGCCCAGTTTAAATAACATGACGACTTTATTTGGCAAACTTGAAACATGTTTCACAGAAACCAGTTGTTATGTATTTTCAGACATGCGTCATTGAACTGAAGCTGCAAACAATGCAACCTACAATATTTTAACTGTAATTTAGATTATATTTACTTTACAAAGAACGTAATTAACGCTATTTGCCTCTGAAGCAGGCACATTACACATACAGTCGTTTCTGTCAAATTCTAACAAAATTTGCCGAGAGCAGGAGGTAATAATCCTGTAGTTATTTAGTCATCAGTTCAATTTATATTAAACTAGACGACCCGCACCGGCTTCGCACAGGTATATTATACATATAAACCTTCCTCTTGAATCACTCTATCAATAAAAAAAACCGCATCAAAATCCGTTGCGTAGTTTTAAAGATTTAAGCATACAGACAAACAAACAGACAAAAATAGCGACTTTATTTTATACTATACTAGCAGCGCCTCGCGGTTTTACCCGCGTTGTGCCCGTTCCCGTAGGAATTTTGGGAATTTTTATACATATAAACCTTTTTCTTGAATCACTCTATTCATTAAAAAAAACCGCATCAAAATCCGTTGCGTAGTTTTAAAGATTTAAGCATACAGACAAACAAACGAAAATAGCGACTTTATTTTATACTATGTAAGGACTAGACGACCCGCCCCGGCTTCGCACAGGTGTATTATACATATAAACCTTCCTCTTGAATCACTCTATCCATTAAAAAAAACCGCATCAAAATCCGTTGCGTAGTTTTAAAGATTTAAGCATACAGACAAACAAACAAACGAAAATAGCGACTTTATTTTATACTATGTAAGGATAGTGATAGTGACTAGACGACCCGCCCCGGCTTCGCACAGGTGTATTATACATATAAACCTTTCTCTTGAATCACTCTATCCATTAAAAAAAACCGCATCAAAATCCGTTGCGTAGTTTTAAAGATTTAAGCATACAGACAAACAAACAGACAAAAATAGCGACTTTATTTATACTATGTAGTGATTAGAGTTTAACCAGTTCTGCAGGCTTTATAAAAATTAAATGTTCTTAGTTCAGATCGCAAATGCTAAAGGCATTTTTATTCAGAATCTACCAACAACCACTTTATTAACACGGTTCATATAAACCATAACAAAAATCTGGAAGTCCTAAGTATACGAGCTAGATTGAGTTTGCATAGTAAGAGAAAACTATTATCGTGTTCGTGTGGCTCGTTTCCGCAAAAGTTACTGTCCAATAGTGTATGGAGTCACACTAAAACAACTGTTGTTTCATTTATTATAAACTCATACAAACCCTCTAGTTTCGAAGTTATGAGCAGCCTGGTAGGTGGGTGATTCTGTTTGAAAACAAGCACGTAACGCGCTCTAACGTGCTCTTTGTTTTTAAGAAATTCGTGTGAAAAATATTTATTTTTCAAATAACATAACTTAAACTCGGTTTATAATTTATTTTAACGCAATTTTACATTTTTCAAACATTTCTCCAAACGAAGTTCACGGAATGAAAAAAAAAATACGTACAGCGTTTACTTTACGTTTTGTCGATAGAGAATCAGGCCACTGAAGGTCCCTGATAAAGTCAATCGGTTATAGCAATCGTCACACACAAAAAAATGTGGTTGGTCAGAAAAATCTATGACCTTCACATTCTTTCGATGCATGCGCGATATGGTAAAAATAGTACAACTTTAACTGACGATATAAACAAAAGATATAGGTACCATAACGATCCATGCAACGTGTCTCTCATGTCTCTACATTCAGGAGTCTCTACAGTCGAGCAGTGATGATCAATTGACAGGCTTCATTGTGTGCTCTAATTAATTTATCTGAGCACTCGTTAGCGACAACGCTGCCATCTGTGTTTGCGTAGTGAATGATTTTTCCCGATTTCAGGCTTGAGTGAGATGTCTTCATGGATATGTACTATAGCTACGTGTAGCTATATTATAGTCCGTTCTGTAACCACTGAGACCTAGGGTCGCAACGACCTTTGACGAATATAATGCCTAATACGTTTGCTTTAAAAATATCACTTTATTTTTGTGGTTTTTAGGGTTCCGTACCCAAAGGGGAAAAACGGGACCCTATTACTAAGACTTCGATGTCCGTCTGTCTGTCTGTCACCGGGCTGTATCTCATGAACCATGATAGCTAGGCAGCTGAAATTTTCAAAGATGATGTATTTCTGTTGCCGCTATAACAACAAATTATAAAAAGAGAATAAAATTTATATTTGAGGGGGGCTCCCATACAACAAACCTGATTTTTTAGACGTTTTTCGCTCTATATTAATAATGGTAACAGATAGATGCTTGAAATTTTCACAGAATATTTAGTTTTATATTAACTTCAATAATAAATAATAAAATTAAAATGAAATAAATATTTAAGGGGGGCTCCCATACAGTACGGAACCCTCCGTGCGCGAGTCCGACTCGTGCTTGGCCGATTTTTAAAAGATAATAAATGCGCGCTGAAAATGGGTTGTAATTTTAATATATTATTTTTACAACTTGTGCCAAATCAAGTGGGAGGCTGTAATAGCGTGTTATCTACACCTGATTCAAAGGATGCCAGAGGGATGTACGACCCATACCGTGCAGCTCTGACAGAACGCAATCAACAGCTAATTTTAAAACAATTAATAGCATTTAAGGGTGACGTGTCTTAAAACCCTGGATAAATAATAAATGAAAAAAAAACCTGTGCCAAATTCTTCAATAGGGTTCATCTGGTTCAGCTTCAGAGATTATGGAAAGGACTATTATATCTAGATGTCTATTTATATTAATTAGGCGCAGTCATTTTGTGTCATTATGGACCTTGTGGATGGGTATATCATTGATCTTTGAACCACTGCACTGGTACAAAGATCATTGTTAATTTATTAAGTACTTGTCATTTTTGGTTTGTTTTAAATATTGATGACAGGTAAGAAGGGTGGCTCCATTCCCATAGAAATAAAAGTTAGAGCTCAACGGATTGGCCAAATAACGGTAGAGGTCTGAAACTGTACGCCCCCCTATTAAAACAAGTGTTTTAGCTCGTAACAGGAATGATATTGCAACGTTTTATCTATGTGCATAGCTACGCAATCCCTGTACATAATATGTTATATTACACATACATTAGAAGACATTTTATTATTTATGTCATTTATAATCTATACCAATATCATAAAGAGGAAAGATTGGTAAACTTTATATCATATATATTATGTAAATTTGTACTGGTTAAAAATTTAAACTTTAAAATAAACAAAGCCTCCGATCAAGTCCGAGGAAACTAAGAAAAAAAAAAAAAAAAAAAAAAAAAAAAAAAAAAAGAGGAAAGATTTGATTTTTTGTTTGTTTGCATTGAATAGGCTCCGAAACGACTGAAAGGATTTGAAAAATTTTTTCACTGTTGGGAAGCTACACAATCCCCGGGTGTCATAGGCTATATTATAAAAAAATTGTAAAGTCGGTATACGGGCGAAACTTTTACGTGACAACGACTTTGAGACGAATGAGAGCGCATAACGTGAGCGGAGCGTAACGCAGTTTCTTGAAGTGTCACCCGGCAAACCAATTTGTAAGACGTTGTCACGTCAAAATTACGTAGTCTGCTAGTTCTAAATAAAACCAAAACGTTTAGTGTTGAGATGTGCAGTTTTAGACAAAGATTTCTACAGTAAACTTCGCAGTATATCTTCGAGAATATGAACTCTCAGGGGGACAAGTTCTCATACACTAATATTCTGTATCATTTGTAAGGTTATTTTATTATAGGCCGAATCATTTTGTCGGCGTATGTGAAGTTAGCTACAAGCGGTGCGAAACCTAATCAAAGCGCCGCTTTATGTGAGCTTCAGTCAGGGTTGAATACTACGAAGCTTGTGGCTAACTTCACATCCGCCGATTTGTGTGATTCGTCTTATAACTATAGTTTTAAGATTGTAATAGACCAATGGTTGATCAATGGCTCATAATGACTAAAATGCTCCTGGATTTCATTAAAGTCTTGTAAGAGTACAAAGTGTCTGTGAAGAATCAAAACGTAAATGACTTAGATACAAGTATTGCCAAGAGGTTTATTACCGTACTACTTTTGATTTCGATTTTCATAGGTTGCCAAAAGAAGGTACCTACGCTCAGGCAAATTTAGGCTACCACTTATACAAAAATTTGCATGAGGGGCACAACCATATTATTCCACTTCCGCGTTCTATATAACATCTATTCTAGTCAGGAAGTTTAAACCACTTTCTGTCCCTACAAATGTGCAAATTCGCAGCCGAATCGAGCTTCCGTAAATTGGATTCCTGTGTCGCGTAGAGTTCGGCTCTCGTACTTTTATAACTGCCTTACCGCGGTACAGGTACTGACTATGACGTTTACAGAAGAAAATTATAGTCGACTAGCTTTATCCACAAGATACAAAAAATATAAGTACATAATCATCATCTTCTCGCCATTATATCACTAGGTGGGGTCGGAACATTACGTTTCTTTTCGCCGCTTTACTCTATCATACGTCATTTCATCATCAACTACTTTCTCTCGCAAATCATGTTTCACAAAAATACATCCAAACTTTTTTTCATCATTCCCTCCCGCTTTTGCCGCTTATGACTTTTATAAATATTAAGAGTTCTCTTGACACGACTCTCCTCCCTTCTCATGATATGCCCATACCAAGATAGCCACCCACTCTTTAATTTCTGTCACTGGCGCTACTTTCAGACTTCCTCTAACATACTCATTAAGTGCACAAACACCATAATATATCGACTACGGAAATATGAATTAATGTAAGGGACAAAAGGCCATTTTTCAGGAGAGCCAAAAAACGATCGCAATTTTATTTATTTCTTTAAATCTTTTTTGTTTCTTGTCTGATTTAAATGACTTCTAGGGCGAAATTGCATAAAATTTTGAACTGTTTAAGTTAAAGATATCATTATTTGAGATATTCCTGTAGTTTAGGAATTGACATGTCCCTTACATTATTTTTTTCTGTTAAAATGACCGAAATTTTTAATAAAAGTTAAGGTAACGTACATCTCATAATCAAATGCGAGGTAAAATTGAAGTGAAGGACATCGCTTCAATAGGTTTTTTTAAATAAATAGCCCCAAAAGTTTATCATAATCATTTATTTTCAATGTAACTATATTTAAAAATGTGTCACTGACGCTAAGTTAAAAAAAAAACAACATAAACAACTTCTTATGTAATTAAAAGTCTTAAGCCATACTTTTAAGTAAATAATATCACAATAAAATGCGTTAGAAAACTTTTTAAATAATGAAAAACTAACGTTCATTATCATAAAAAGACCGTGTAGGAACTTTTTTATTCAGTCTTCCATAATATAACAATAAAAGCTTCCAAAAAAAGTTAAACTACGTATAAATCTTTGTAAATTAAACAAAATCATAATATAGTTCTGAACCATGTAACAAGAATGTACTTATTAAAATTAAATTGGTTTCTTTTATTGCAACAGTTGTTTTAATTATTTGTGGAACTATGATTAAGTTGATCCTATTCGTTTGACAAAACAAGGAAAGGCATGATCATTATTTCAATTCACTAAATATGACTGCAACTTACTAGGCTTATAATATGACTTTTCAAGACTTTCCTTGTGTTGTCATATTAAATTTACAAGATTATATTAACTTATGTATTTACGTAACACTACTATGTAGGAACTGCCTATTGCAATCAGGCACATAAAAGGCGTAAGGCAATAAGGCAAGGCTGATTGCAATAGTTCCTACATAGTAGTGTTACGTAAATACATAAGTTAATATAATCTTGTCAATTTAATATGACAACACAAGGAAAGTCTTGAAAAGTCATATTATACCTATTAGTTAGTGACTATTAGTCTTCCATAAAGAAACAATAAAATCTATTAAAATAGATGATAAAATACTTTTGCCTAGAAACATGTTCAGTCAAAATTAAACAAAAACAAATAGGGCACCTAAATATCCACGGTTTACCTATAACAAACAAGCTATTAAAAATAACAAGACAGTAACCTCGATTTTAGCAAGTAAATTATTTGTATGTGGTTAACAAATTTCATTAAAAATTAACGAGCGTGTTTGACAAAAGTCGCAGAACAAAATTTGTTAGTTTTGATGTACAGAAGAGCCCCTAAAAGAATGCTAATTGATTAGAAATAACCCTGTATTAGGGTACGGTTATTAAGACAATATCACCATATTGGAGAATAACCGCACCAAGTTGCAAACGCTAAACGCTGTCACCTATCCCCATGACTAAAACACGACAAGACAACCAATAGCATCAATTCAAAAGCCAACTAGCAAATCTTTACCCCCATTACCCGTATCAGAAGTCCAGGAAGTGAAACAATAAGCAAATCAAGTTCGAACAGTCACTGAAGTGATTTAACAGTTAGTGGGGCGAGCACGCAATCGAATCCGCGGCTACAAGTGTTCAACTTTTAATTACTTCCACAACTCAGTTGGGATCAGCTTAAGGCGGCCATCCATCGGGAACATTATTTTTTAATGTGCCTCATACTAATACTACACGGTACACTCACACAAATAAGAAAAACTAATTTTATCCTAACAAGTACCTACCTATGATGACTCAATATTTTTTTAATTATTTTCAAAAAAATTGCCATAAGTAATATGAAATGAATAACCGCTTAAAACGTAACATGAATAAATGGTTTTGATAAATATTAAATACCCACTGCCTGATCAGATATTTCGATTCATTATTTATACTTCTGCCCAGCTGAAATTCGAAATTGGAACTCCCTCTACATTTCTTACCACTTAAGCTACCAGGATCATAATAAAATTATTTGTTTTGTCAAAAAGTTGCTAGCTCAAATATTAAAACGCATCGGGAGACCCAAGATGTAGAGCAGGCACAATTAATACCTAGTGAACCTTTTCTAAAAAAAAATATCGGTCAAGTGCGAGTCGGACTCGCGCAGGAAGGGTTCCGTACCGTGTCGGAGCCCCCTGAGCCCTATTCCTGTTGCCATTATTAATAGCAAGCAAAAAAAAGCATAAAATCACGTTTGTTGTATGGGAGCCCCCCTTAAATATTTATTTTATTCAGTTTTTAGTATTTGTTGTTATAGCGGCAACAGAAATACATCATCTGTGAAAATTTCAGCTGTCTAGCTATCACGGTTCATGAGATACAGCCTGGAGACAGACAGACAGACAGACGGACATCGGAGTCTTAGTAATAGGGTCCCGTATTTACCCCTTGGGTACGGAACCCTAAAAATGGTAGATAAAGTTACACTTTTATATATTATACTGTGTCTACTGTACAATAAAATAGTATTTAGCATCGTATTGCGTATTACTACATATCCATTTAAATAGACGTATCTTAGATTGCACTGAGCCATCCATACGGAATAAAACAAGAAAAATTGCTAGTCGATGCAATGTGCCAAAATCGAACGCAACTATCTAAATTGTTACATCACACGCGAATGCTTCCGATGAGTACTCAACTTAACGTTTCCTGTACAATCTAACCAACTTTTCCGTCAAAGTGACCAAATGGATGAACCAAAATGTTTCACGGAAAACTGACGAAATTTTCCAGAGAATGCGATTCCAGCTCCTGCATCGCATTCTAGGATCAATTGGTCGCAAAAAGTGAAGCGTCTGTTTGTTCTTACTTTGCGATCGAGAACGTTTTGTCCGATAATTAGGTTGCCTTGAAATTTTCTGGTCAAGTTTGAGGAAAAGTTGTTTAAAGTTCTGCTGTTAAGGAAAATATGGCTAGGAAAGTCGTGGCGTTTATTTTGAGTTTGAAGAAAAAAATGCATTTCAATAATGTAATTTGCGGTGGACGAACTCGCACAAAATATAAGCATTTCTCCTCGTTGAAATTAACAGGTGTTATGAAACTGCTGCACAATATAACACTACTGTTTTTTTTTAGCTTAATTGGGAAGGCTACCAAGCTACACATTTAGATAGCCGCTTCCAAGCGGTTTTATTGACAACTAGGAGAGGTCTATGTCCAACAGTGGGCGTCCTATGGCTGAGAAGAAGAAAGTAAGTACACGTTTTACTTCACCAGGACCATCAAAAGAAAATGCGTCGCCATGTCGATGCCTAGGGCCTAGCGGTTTCAGGACATTACTCATGCACAGTAATGTCCCGAAACCGCTAGGGTCAGCCACGTAGTAACTGCTCCGTTGTTTTGGAAAAGTAAGAACCTTAAAGTTAATGAAATAAAGCTTTCTTTGTGTTACTCTTCAAACTTCACAAAATTATCATAAACTCTCAATCCTGTCAGCACTGTATATCTATTTTGGAACATTCAGTCTCGAATCCACTGCTACAAGTTCATGTTATTTGTTTTAGCTGTCACATTCTTTTTGAAATAGTGTGTAATTTCTAGGTAATGTGCACAGTGCACACAGGGTCTGCGGCGAACAGAATAGACTTCCGCTATAGGTATTCTTATTGTCGATTTAGCTCGGTCAGATATGGTACGCGTTTTTTAGGGTTCCGTACCCAAAGGGTAAAAACGGGACCTTATTACTAAGACTCCGTTGTCCGTCTCATGAACTGCTATAGCTAGAAAGCTGAAATTTTCACAGATGATGTATTTCTGTTGCCGCTATAACAACAAATACTAAAAAAATAATAAAATTAATATTCAAGGGGGGCTCCCATACAATAAAACTGAATTTTTAGACGTGATTTTTTCGCTCGATATTAATGACGGCAACAGGAAGATGTTTGAAATATTCACAGAATATTCAAAAATAAACTAAATATATTAAGGGGGCTGAAATTTTCACAGATGATGTATTTCTGTTGCCGCTATAACAACAAATACTAAAAAAAGAATAAAATTAATATTCAAGGGGGGCTCCCATACAATAAAACTGAATTTTTAGACGTGATTTTTTCGCTCGATATTAATGACGGCAACAGGAAGATGTTTGAAATATTCACAGAATATTCAAAAATAAACTAAATATATTAAGGGGGCTTTCATACGGTACGGAACCTTACGTGCTAGAGTCAGACTCGCACTTGGCCGATTATTATTTTGTATTTTTCTCTGTACCTACGTGTAAAGAAATGCACAATTATGGCAAAAAAACGCCGGGTAAAACTTCTCATGTTTTAATATTTAGAACACAAATTGTTATTGCGGCTCTATCACATATCTAGTCCGAGATCCCACCGCAAGAACATCCCGCTCATACCGTACGCGGTTCAAACCAAATTTTACGTAATTATATGACTAGAAGAATATATTTAAACAGGGTTGCCTTGCGAAATGTAGCCGCAAGTATTTGAAATTTATTAATGTTTAATTAGTTTATAGCAAAATATATCCTTCATTTGTTTTTCTATGAATGTGTTGAATTGAAGAAAATCTCAGATATCTGAATTTAAGGATCTCGGACTAACAGTCTCAGTACGTGTACGACGCTCGATTCCAAGCGATTGCGTTTGCTTAAAGAACGCAGGACGCGGACAGTGGCAGTGGGTCCAGAGCTTTAGTCTAGAATGTAATTTCAGCTTTAAAATCAAGCACGTAACTTAAACTTTAGAGCAAGGGGCATGGCTCGTCTACTCTCAAACTCGCTAAGTAGATAGAAGTTGTGCAGGATGGAAGGCGAAAATATCCCTATCTTATTTCCCTACTAACAACAACAAAGAGATGCCTTTCCACTACGCAGGGGGATAACGCTGCACTTAAGTATTTTAACTTTGATTCTTGCGCTTTGTAAGAAAATCCCTTTTTATTAAATTTTTTCTTTAGGTTTAAATAAGCAAAATTAGTAAAATATCATTGTATTTTCTGAACTGAAGTTCAGTGTATTTCATTTATCGTGTCACCGTCAAAGTTCCATCTATAGTTCGAGCTAAAGATCTAAATATCTATAGAGTCACAATCGTGTAAAATAGTGTCCGAGGCAAAACTCTGCCCAAGTTACGTAGGAGGCAGGCTTTTTAGTTAGTCGTAAGGCGACTGCGAGCCGACCACAACGCCGCGCTATGCCAAAGTGCTCGGTTACAAGCACAAATTAGGTGACATAACGTCGAGATTCGAAAAAACGGGTCATTGTGAATTATTTAATGTAAATATCTAAATCGGTGTTCCTGATGGCGCTTGGACATTTTTTTACTACTCTCACTCATGGACTGTGGCTCTGTAGATATTTGCACGAAGCATATTATTATATACCTATTTAATACTTCATCACTTAGTTACTATAAAACATACATACAGTGTTATTCGCATAGGGTGTACTAAGCCGAAAGAAAGTAATTCAGAAAATTATTATGAAGAGTTTTTACTATAGGACCAACCAAAATTAAAGAAAAAATCTATTCCATTTAAAATTACAACTTAGATTCAACAAAGAATCAACATTATTATTTTATGCAAAAATCGCAACACCGACTTCCACCGTGTACAAAATTCGAATAGTTTGCACGAATCTATGTGACATCCATGTACATTATTGTTTATTTATCAAAAATGGCTCAGCCGATTTCGATAAAATTTAAATGGGACCACCTCGGAAATATATTATTTCGAATTAATGAAGTTTTTTTTATAAATCGGTTCATAATTGGCGAAAATATCGATGAAAATACACAAAAACAACCACACAGAAGAACATAGTACCTCCTTTTTTGAATTCGGTAAAAATGTCGGAAACAGCTGATTTTTACTCCAGTCCTGGGTAGGTCTCATAGTAAAAATTGTTCACAATGATGGTCGGAACCCTTTTGGATTAATTTTAAAAGAATGTTGTATAGTTTCATTAGACTTGGATCTCGTAAATGTGCAGAAAAATGTCTAGAGGGAGCGGTTTGAAACTAAAAATCGTGTACATTTTCTAAAAGAAACTAGAAATTTGTATCGGTATCTAGAACTAGAAATTTTCGCTTTAAATTGAATACGAAATTGGATAAATCCATATGTGAGCAGTGTTGGTGAGTGAATACAGGAAATGAGATCTGAAAAATGCGGGGAATGTGCGAGATTTTTGAAAATGCTGGTATTTCGTCAACAGATGTTGCTACTCCGTAGGACTGAAATAGGAATTCGAATTGTTGTTTTAATGTTTAGCTAACGTAAGCCTAACTTAAAAATTATTAGAATAAGTACTTAAGGTAAAGCCAAATGTAGGTAAATATTTTATTTAAAATTGAATTACTTTAGTAGGTAGATTCTGTTATTAGAGGCTACCCTCTAACATATTTAATTTTAAAAAGAAACAATAAAAAAACATAATTTGGAAGGAAATTAAAGTCAACAGTAATGTGGAAATTCAAGTTAACAATAACTTTTTAATTTGTATTATTGCTGTAACCGTATTAATAATTAATGCCAGAGCGGGAAAGAATGACTTCAAGAAGAAATTGACATGAATGTATAGGTATGTGAGTCAAAATAGTTAATTGATACTTACTAATACATTTTTTTTTTCAAAAACTTGTACTTTGCCTATTATTCATTGGGCTGCTCTGGCTCAACGAAGATTAGGGCAACGACTCTGTAAGTACCTACTTACTACTAATAAGTACTAGGTAGGTACCTAGTACCTACTTACTACTAATAAGTACTAGGTAGGTACTAGCTAGAGAAAGAAGATTGAATGAACAATGGGGAGATTCGAAGAACTGTTAGAATCATGGCAGTAGGCAGGGCACATATTTCGAAGAACAGATGACCGATTAATGATAAATTGTTTGGCGGAAAACTTTCTCGTCTACCACCTGCAATCTACTAGGTCTAGGACTAGGTCGAACTTACTAACTAACTGAAACCACAGGAATACGTTAAATTTATAATCCTATTGTAAATGTATAGGAGAAGCCTATGTTCAGCAGTGGACAGACAGCTGATATAATGATGATAAAGATGAAGAAAAAGAGTAAGTAAGAAATAAATTAAATAGACAATCTGAAACCCATATCAAGCATTTTGGTGTTCACTGAGCGGTTACAAAAATAAACAAAGTGTTTCTTTATTCGGCAAAATAAAAAGAAAAAATATTCCCGCGACTGAAATTGCCGCTTTTGAGATTTATGAGTATAATATACAGGACGAGAGTGATAATGTCCTTGGGCTGCTGGCAAATAGTATTTTTATACGACGAAATAGGTGTGAGATAAGCTTCTCTCACTGAGCATTATATAAAACACATAATTGTAGGATGTATGTACAATTGTACAGGTACAGCATACAATAAATATATATGTTTTTACGTCTTGCACATCAAAAACAAAGTTTGTTATAACGTAACATATAACGTTAAGAAAATATACAGGGTGGAGAGTTGACGCTGAAATTATATGAAACGACATATTTGACCTTCCGTTTTAAAGCCTTTCTAATTTCTAAAACATCATTATGGACCAACCTATAGGTACGTACCTAATTTAATATGTGTTATGTCAAAATAGCATGTGTGAGTTCCTGGGAGATGTTTTATCTTTTTGTTTTATTTTTTATTACTGCTTACTGATTAGTACTAGGTACTCAGATGCTTTCTTATAGTATTGATCCTATTTTAAAAGAACCGTTCCACTACTTGCTTTTGAATTGATTTACTATTTAACTTTTTATATTCATTTTACGAGTTTGTAACTAATTAAGGTTTGTTTTCCCGAACACCAAAAGTAGCACAACTAAAGTTTTCGAAGCAGATGTTCACATCCTTCATGCAAATTGTCGTTTTATGGCTAAAACTTGGGAACGTTGTTTTTTTGTTCTCTTAGACCAAAATTTGTTTTACCATATTTATACAACCATCTATTTATACAGATAAATAATCAATCAGCTTTGCTTTGCGTAACTTAAGATTCTAGAAAAGAAAATGTTGAAAAGAATAGTGAAAAAAATGGTTTAAACGATGAATTTGTGAAATTTATTTTAATATTTACACTACACAGAAGGTTATTTCAAATACAAAGATTATTTTTCACTTTTTAGACATACCTACTTCAAAGTATTTCATTCTAGTTCTACATGTTCCAAATACGTTCATACGTTTTCGGAAAACTGTATGAAAATGCCTGGAAGAAATCACTTTCAGTAATAAGGCCGCCGGTTGCTTCACATGTTGTAGTATCTATTTTTATCAAATTTTCTGTTTTATGTGTGTGTGAATGTGAATCAATAAGGAGTATATCTATCTATCTATGAAAATAATTACTTTTCGCAAAAAAACGCAACACCGACATTCACCGTGTACAGAATACGAATAATTTGCGCGAATTGATGTAATCGATCCATTTACATTTTTATTATCAAAAAGTGCTCAGCCAATATCGATAAAATTTAAATGGGACCTCGGAAGTATACTCTTTCGAACTAGTAAAGAATTTTTCAAATCGGTTTGGCGAAAATATCCATTAACATACACAAAAAAATGGTATCCGTCCAATTCACAAACTTTTTTCATAAACTGGCATGTGATAACCAACGTTTGACAAACCCATGAGTAGAAGTCTGTAATAAGGCTTCGCAGAAGTAGTACGAGACTCTCGATGTACTTAGTTGTAATTATTTTGGGATAAAATAAGATGTAATAAGTAATTTACTTAGGAACTTATAATATTGAATGTAGGAAAAATAACAGTTTTCTTATAACAGATAAATTTAGTCATATTTTAAGCTAAGTTTAAGGTCCTTGTGGCATACTACTTACATACTAAGGAGAGTAGTAGGTAAAATCCCTAATTACCACATACTTCAATAATTATTTTTCGCAATAAGAGGCAAAACCGCCTTCCATCGTGTACAGAATTCGAATATTTCGCTCCAATTGTTTATATTATTGTTGATTTATCAAAAACGGCTAAGCCGATTTCTGTAAAATTTAAATAATACAACCTTGAGACAATACCCTTTCGAACTAAAAAATAATTTTTTGATTCGGTTCACAATTGGCGAAATTATCGATGTTCATGTTGTAAGAAATTCGGATATTTCGCTCGAATTGCTTACATTGTTGTTGGTTTTTCAAAAACGGCTCAGCCGATTTCTGTAAAATTTAAATGTGATCCTATTTAAATTTTATTACATTTATTCTTTCGAACTAAAAAATAATTTTTCGATTCGGTTCACAATTGGCGAATATCGATGAAAATATACAAAAAAAAATACATACACACGAACATAGAGCCTCCTCCGTTTCGGAAGTCGGTTAAAATTGTGCGTATCCGGAAAAAACATTCATAAATTATTTCAGTACCTAATCATATTCGTGTAAAACTAACCTTGATGGCAAATACTTTCAGGAAAACTTAATGCAAAATAAAATGTTTGTCTTGTACTCGTCATAGGCGTATTTTTAATAAGTAGGTACACATCTCCGACTCGTTTTTACGATTCTTATTTGATTTTACTCAAGTATCGATTGAACAGGTGGCTAATTAACACTGCCGTCTAAGTCATGAGAGAGTTTCTGATTTATTACTTTTTGGTAACAATTTCTTGAATCACAATTCACGACGACTGAGCCTCAACCTCTTCTAAACCATCCAGGGGCCGTGGAAGACGGGGCAGAATGAATAATAAATACCTAAGAAAAAATCGGACTAACATTTGCGAGCCAGACCACGCACCGAGGGTTCTGTAGAAATCCCGAAAATCATACGACACCGGGAACTAAGTTTTTGTAGTAGTAAAACATTAAAAAATTAAAATCATTTTATTTTAAAAATTAGTACAATTATGGATAGTGCAGCCTTAGCCATGCAAACTAGGTGAGTACACACCTGTGTTTTGATGGATAGCCTTCCCTAGAGTGAAGCTTGATGTAGGATGTGCAGATGATCAATTTTAATAGAAATTTACAACTAGTCGAAATGATATCTTAGTTTTACATCACAGCAAATTTATAATGTTAAAACTTAATATATATTCATATTAAGTAAACCTTAGGGCAAACGTCATTGATAAAAAATCGGCCAAGTGCGAGTCGTACTATGACGTATGGGAGCCCCATTCCTCTTTAGCGAACAAGAAACTCCTAAAAATCACGTTTGTTGTATGGGAGCACCTTTAAATATTTATTTTATTCTGTTTTTAGTATTTTTATTATAACGGGAACAGAAATACATCATTTGTGAAAATTTCAGCTGCTTAGCTATCACGGTTCATGAGATACAGCCCTTTGACAGACAGACAGACGGCCAGACGGACATCGGAGTCTTAGCAATAGGGTCCCGTTTTTACCCTTTGGGTACGGAACCTTAAAAAGAGAAAATTATATTTTTTGATTCCTTCACTTTTTTAACCTGTACCAATGAAGTAGACCTGTACGCGGTCTTGAGATTGAAGGCCTTGACAGAAAGACCAAAAAGAGATCTCTCTAATCTGCTTTCGTTCATCAGCGCGAAAACGAGAAACCGCATCGTAGTGTGCCTACACTTTTTAGCGATCACTGAAGTTAGCAATGTCCGGTATGGTAAGTTTTTGGATGGGCGATGGGTGAATCAACTGAGCGCTGCTGCTCGGATGACAAGTTATATTGTGGGTACCGTTTGTTGTAACCGTATAGCCATGCAGTCAGATGCTTTCAGTTGGCTTAAAAAGTCAGGCACTAGCAACCCGGCTGGTCACCCGGCATAAACGAACTTACAAAATTAAGAGTGTGTTTCAAATAATCGGCCAAGTGCGAGTCGGGCTCGCGCACCAAGGGTTCCGTACCGTATCGGGCTTCCCTTAATATATTTTATTTTTAATATTGATTTTTGAAGGAACATACAATTTAATATTCTGTAAATATTTCAAGCATCTACCTGTCGCCGTTATCGAGCGAAAAACGGCTAAAAATTCAGATTTGTTGAATGGGAGCCCCCCCTTAAATATTTTTTTTTTCTATTTTTAGTATTTGGTGATATAGCGGCAAAGAAATATATCATCTGCATCAATTTCAACTGTGTAGCTATAGCGGTTCATGAGATACAGCCTGGAGACAGACGGACAGACGGACGGACAGGACAGCGGAGTTTTAGTAATAGGGTCCCGTTTTTACCCTTTGGGTACGGACGGAACCCTAAAAAGCTACGAATTTCTACAGCGAAATTATGCTTCCAGCGATTGTCTATCGCTTTTAGAATCCACTCCATCTTATAGCGCACAATTGTCCGCTCCGCTTATCGCATGATGCATTTGGTGTAACAAACATTATTATGTTTATCCTGGAAACGAAATATGTAACATATTGTTATGTAAATTACGCAGATATACGTCGCCGTAAAATCTTGTAATTTTTACACATTGCCATATAGTGTTTAGTCATGACGGTAGTGGTTTAGTGTCTAAAGAATCAAAATGGCGGCATTAGGTATATTTTAGTAAGTAATTTAAGTATTAGTTATATTTTAGTAAGTAGTATTTTAGCTCGGTTGGACAGCCTTTGGAAAATTGCGTGACGTCTTTTCATCTGATATACCTCAGTGCCTCAAGACGAGAGTTTTCGATAGTTGTGTTGCCAGTGATGACATATGGAACTGAAACGTGGTCTTTTACTGTGGGCCTCATAAATAAGCTCAGGATAGCTCAACGTGCTAAGGAGAGAGCTATGCTCGGCGTCTCTCTGCGAGATACAATCAGAAATGATCCGCAGACGAACCAAAGTTACCGACATAGCCCAGCAGATTAGCAAATTAAAGTGGCAATGGGCAGGGCACATAGTTCGGAGAACGGATGGCCGATGGGGCAGTAAAGTTCTCGAATGGAGACCACGGACCAGCAAGCGCAGCGTAGGACATCCACCGACTAGGTGGACTGAGGATATAATAAAGATCGGTGGAACGCGCTGGATGCAAGCCGCTTCCAACCGGCCTTATTGGAAATCCATAGGGGAGGCCTACAGATATGTAATGTTCTAATGAATAAATAACTAAAAATTTATTTCATTATTGCATTCGATTGGAAAAAGTTGTTTATTATTTTATCTACACTAATGTTGTAACATTATACTTATGTTTCCAATACTTGACTTATAATGACTACTGTTATAGCGCAGACAACATTTAAGCAATTTCACATGATGTTATAATATCCACATCGATATCGTAAAATCTCATTATAACATCGCGCGCTCGCTCCTGATTGGCCCTGCGCGCGCAGCTGCGCTCTCATTGGTTAGATTTTAATGGCGCCAAGTTCACTGTGACAATGCACGTACGCGTGAATTTAATGTTTCGCAATATGTTTTTTATTTTATTTTTACTAGTGAAGATAAAGTAGTGTATGTAACTGCATATAACACGGGTATTAAAACACTCGTTACTATTATGACACTCGCTGCGCTCGTTTCACAAACTCACACTCGTGTTTTAATACCCTTCATTATATGACAGTTGCATAAACTACTATTTTAACTTAAGTCTCTGTCTAGGTACTTTCAAATTTTCTCTGTATGTATTTTAAATCGATTAGTTCGTAGTAAAGTAAGATTGTAATGTAAAATAGATATTATACTGTTGTCCTAGGTGAGTTTGAATAGTAATTTGATTATCGTTTTACTCGTATGTTAATTTATTTCATGTAATAGATACCTAAGTACTTATATCTAGTTAAGATACAACATCTTAAAATATTGCATGGTTGTTATGGATCCACTGTTGGAACTATTATATTTATTTGTAAGAACATAGTGTTGTAATAAACGTTTTCTGATTTAGCTTTCTTCACAAAAGGTACCAATAATCATGTTTATCATTGTTTCAGTTTCTTATCGCTTTATGCTGCTCAAATATTGTGTCATCGAACAAAACAACCAAATATACTTTTCATTGTCGCAGATGATGTAGTGAGTTATAATAATTTATTACTCGTAGATGTTACATTTTGTTTAAGTTCTAAATATTTGCCAATTTAAAAAAAAATTGAGTTCTCAATTCGATTTAGTGGTAGTGACACCTGCCTTAGGTACAGTAGTGAGATCGTGGGTTCGAATCCCGATCCCATGCCAATGAGTTTTTTGGAATTTATGTGCGGAATTTCACATCATTAGCTTTTCGGTGAAGGAAAACATTGAGAGGCAACCTGCATACGTCTGTAGAAGAATTTCGATGGCGTTTTTGAATCCATCACACGCACTGGACCAGCGTGGTGGATGAGGCTCAATCACCCTTCGCAAGTAGGCCTACGTCCAGCACTGGACTATTTAAAAGGCTGGTACAGTACCCTGGTGGAATGATCCTTTTCCAAATGCCTTTAACTCAAAGTACCTATCGTGTTATCTTGCAGGGTTACAACGATGTAAGCTTTCATGGCTCTGACCAGATTCAAACTCCGAATATCGACGTGCTTGCCTATCAGGGCGTTATACTAGATAATTACTACACCAACTGCTACGGAACAGCGTCTGCCAGTGCGATGCTTACCGGAAAATATCCTATGAGAATGGGTACGTCACTTGGCGATTTGCTATTCTTTAAATAGTCATTTGGTTTTTTGGCACATATTTTGGATAAGTATCAACTTTTTTGAATAAGCATAATTTAAGTACTAATGCTTAGGTACTGTAAAGATAGACTGATGTAAGCTAGGCAAACCAGAAAGTTAATACCATAACCATAAACACTTGTCTTGCAATAAAGTAAGTTCGTTTAGGCACGGGTAGCTAGCCCTGGTGTCAGAGTTTTTAGGCCGCCTAAAGACCTCTGACTTGGCTAAACGGTTAAAACAACCGGGGCCTACAATTTAACGTTTAACGCTTGCAATAATAGAGAAAGAAAGCAAAGATTTTTACAATAAATAAGTACCTATTCTAGATTTCGGAAATGTGAACAACCCATTACCATACCATAGAGTCTAGGATGTCATTATGCTTATCATTATGAACGAGTTTCAATATTAATCCAAACTAAAAAAAACTTTAAACAAGCTACTTCCTTGTCAACTTTATTTTTCCAACCTTATAAATTAATCGCCTCGCCTCATTTTCTTCAATTTCGATGAATCATTATTACTGATAAGTTTGGTCCCCCACAGGTATATTTACTACAAGGGCAATGCGTCGTTTCAGTAACAACATAAGCTCTTTAATATTGATTTTATACATTGAATACATTCTGAGTTTCGTCTTATCGAGCTAATTAGGTGAACAACGTGGTGACAAACTTCCGCAACACCTGGTTAAAGTCGATGATTCTTATTATGTCGAAGTACCTAATTACATTGTTTTTTTAATTTCACTGTAAATTTTGGTCCGAATTATAAGTAATAATTAAGTCGTTAATTAATAAATGTAAAGAAGAATACACATTGGCCATATTTTACGCTTATTTTGAATCATGGTACAAATTTTGGTTGGACTTATGGTAAAAAATCTTCTTTGAGTAGCATTTGTCTAAATAGTTGACGGTTTAAAGTGTAGGTAAGAAACTGTAAATAAAGTAATAAGTAAAGAAACAGTAAAACCCCTTGACTTCGTTAGGGAGTAGTTAAAATAGTTCTCGGTTTGAAATATAATTAAAAAATAGTTTTCGGTTTGAAATATAATTAAAAAATAGTTCTTGGTTTAAACTATAACCTTGACGAAACTTAATTCAATGATTTATAGCGCTCGTAGCGTAGTTTGATTAGGTGTTTGTCAGCGATCACCAAAATTAAGCAACGTTCCGCACCGTCAGTATTTTGATTGGTGACCGCGGGTGGCATTTTCCAACTCAGCGCTACCTTGGCTCGGATGACACGTTAAATTGTAGGTCTCAGTTGTTTTAACCGTTTAGCCAAGTCAGAGGCCTTCAGGCGGCCTAAAAACTCTGACACCAGGGCTAGCCACCCAGCTCATACGAACTTACTTACTTAATGATTCATTTGCAGGAACCCAAGGCCCATCTATCGGGGCAGAAGACCGAGGCGTCCCGTTGTCTGAAAAACTACTACCCTCTTATTTGAACGATTTGGGCTACACCTCGCATTACGTCGGAAAATGGACTCTCGGCAAATCGAGGCGCTGTTTCCTACCGATGAACAGAGGTTACAAGTATTTCTACGGCTGCACGAGCTCCGTGGATTACTTTTCTTTTAATCACGTGGAGGTTAGTAAAACAGCGTAAAATTGAGTTGAATTAAAGCAAAGCATGTTTCTTAACTAAGATATGGCAAAGTCTGATAATATTATTGAGAGTTTCGCGAAGTTCAAGTTTGGGCGGGGGAGGGGCACAAGGAAAATCTCAACATCTCATCTAGGAGTCAGGAATCATGAAAAAATATTATATTATATTAATTATACAGCTACAAAAGGAGCAAGCGTTCATATAAATAACGAGAAGAATTTTTCATGATTTCTGACCCCCTGGTGAGATATCAATCTACTTCAATACTGCAAAAAAAAAATGCATTAATACGCAGTGGCAATTTGAAAATGCTTATATTTATTAGAATACGAGTTAATTACAGCTAAGTAGTATAATCGTAGTGTGACTATGCATACAATGACTGTGTCCAAAATACCTACTACAAACTTTTCAACACTGCTGACAAAATAGAAAATTCACATTTGGTTAAAATTTCTAGCTAGAAAATACTTCAGTAGCGCCATCGGTGGACTATATAAATAAAATTGCAGTATTGTAAGTAGATTGATTAGTGGCGTGGAAAACGTGTTGGGTCAGGGAAGGTCACACCTGGCAATTGCTTGAATTTGTCTGCTCGTTGAATATTATCCAAAAATAAAACTATTTACAACTAGCTTTTGCTCGCGGCTCCACCCGCGTATTATTTTGATTTTTGTGCCATCCCATGGGAAACTTTTATTTTTTCGCGATTAAAAATTAGCGTATGTCACTTTCCGTCTTTCAAACTATGTCTATGCCAAAAATGAAGTCAACCCGTTGCTGCTCCGTTGCCGCTTGGAAAAGGAACAACCCAACAACACACACTTTTGGATTTATAGTACCTATTACTAGCTTTTGCCCGCGGCGTCGCCCGCGTGGTATTTTAATTTTCGTGCTAAAACAAGGGAACATTTTATTTTTCTGGATTAAAAAGTAGTCTTTGTAACTTTCCGTATTTTTAAACTATGTCCATGCCAAAAATCAAGTCAGTCCGTTGCTCCATCCATTGCTGCGTGAAATAAGAACCAACAAACACACGTGTTATTTTTAAACTTTCGCGATTTGAACACATTATCATACTACTACACGGGACTTATCGCGCAATAAAGCTTGAGATATGAGCTAATTAAGTACCTCTTTTTCTCCTCCCGACGTTTCGACCAAGTTGCATTGGTCGTGGTCACGGGCAGACTAAATGCGACGCCGTATCACTCAAATTGAAATTGTCACCGCGACACACCACACTGACAGTGTCTGTAAAGGTCTTAATGCCTACACCACGCAGTTAGCACTTGTTGACTACAGGATTCCACGACACTGATAGTTTGAAACCATCCTCTCGGTTGAAATTACGATGTTTTTTAATTTCTACGGCCTCACGAACTATTCTTGAGAAATAGTGACGATCAGTAGAGAGAACTTTCGGGTCGTGGAGCTCGATCCAATGACCAGTACCTCCGTCAAGCAAATGCTCAGCTATGGCAGACTTCTCTATCTGGCGGTTTTTGACCGCTGCGATATGTTCTTTGATCCGTTCAGCAATAGTACGCTTCGTTTGACCTATATAGGAACTACCGCAGCTGCAATCCACCTTGTACACACCAGGAGTCTGGAACGGAATGACATCTTTCGGCGTTCTAACTTGGCTCAACATGTAGGTGTAGGCATTAAGACCTTTACAGACACTGTCAGTGTGGTGTGTCGCGGTGACAATTTCAATTTGAGTGATACGGCGTCGCATTTAGTCTGCCCGTGACCACGACCAATGCAACTTGGTCGAAACGTCGGGAGGAGAAAAAGAGGTACTTAATTAGCTCATATCTCAAGCTTTATTGCGCGATAAGTCCCGTGTAGTAGTATGACAACAAACACACTTCGGATTTATAATATTAGAAAGGAATTAAGTATGTCTATATCTACTCGTAGATACATTGATATAATGGTGATTACACTATAGATCTAGATGTATCTTACAGGATTACAATACTCTCTCAGAACTTAATAATATTATCAGGTAGAGCAACTTTTTGTACATTCTGAAATTACGAAACAAATCAACTGTTCCAAATAAAAACTTAATTGATGAAATTTAACACCTGATTTTATCTCCTGATTTGAGGTTGATCCCATTGAAAAAGTTGTTTATCTTGATGTTGGTACTAAAATTACCCTTAATCGTGAATCGACCAGTGTTTTCGCGTATTCTGTAGAACACCAAGAAAATTTGCGTCACATTTTTGATAAAATTTACGTTCCGAGAGAAAACTCTCCTCACCCCTTAAATTGTAACGAAATATTGTTTTTCGTGTTAAAGAAATATAACACGTTCGTAGATACGTCTTACTGTATTTTTTTCAGAAACTTTTTAGTTTATTTAAACTTTTCAGCCAATGTTTTGCCTAAAAATTTGACTTTTTAATGGCTTAGAACTTTAGGGTCATTTTAAAACTGTAAAAACTAAGAATTGTAAGCCTAGTGATTGAAGTGCTGATTGCATGAACAAAAAAACACTCTCATCGGATAATGTTTAGAGGTAGATAATAGCTTGTTTTTGTATGGACAAGTAACCGGCGTTTTGTATGGACGGCATGTATAATTTAATTTATTTTTATTTTGAATGAACATAATTGAAATAATTTACAAAAAAAAATTATTAAATTATTATTTGCTGTAATTATATGACGTGTACTAAAATGTATCAATAAATTAGTATGAGTATGTATGCACGTACTTGATTTTGATATGTAAACTTTATTTATAGACAAGTAATGATACTGACTACTTTGGATTCGATCTATTCAATGGCTTTGATCCTGCTCGTGAACCAAGTGGACACCTCACTGACATTTTCACAGAGCAAGCTGAAAAAAGTAAGTACGTTTTCATACCACCTGCTCGAAAATGACCCATATATGTCATAAAACTTCAATGTAAAACGAGTCATTATTATCTTAACACAATCTCGAGGGCTATGGCAGGTCAACATTATATAATGTTGTACGAAACTCCCTAGGGGTTAAAGTGATTTAAATTTGGAACGTCTAATTCGTATGAAAATTCCTGAATTAAGAACATTTAAGGACAACGTAAAGAGGTTTCATTTTGCAAAATCGAATATAACCTCTTTACATTGCACGGCAACTGGCATTGTAAGGAGGTTCTACTCAACTTCACAGATTATAACCTCTTTGGTGCCCGTATCAGTTCGATTGTCTTCGTCTTGGGCGACTTGAACCCCTCGCTTCACTCAGGACTCTAAATAATTAAAACACCCTCGCTGCGCTCGAGAGTTAACTATAGAATCCCTCGCTACGCTCATGGTCCTACTGTCGCCCATGACGTAAGATATCACTTGGTTCTATTGGTGCATAATCTACTATTATTAGCTAGTTAATCTTTAGGCCCAATTATGAAGGCGCCATCGTAATTAGAGCTAATTAGCATATTTCTGTTTCTTTTTCACTTTAGGCATTCGATAGAGAGAACACTCTTTACGTTGCTATTAAATTTACGATGGCGCCTTCATAATTGGGCATAATGTTCTTATAGTAAAGTTGGGATAGCTTTCTCTAGATTGGGTCAGTACATCATGTTTCCTTTCTTCACTTTTACGTCATTTTAACTTCTTTCTCTCGCTATCATCTTTCATAGTTCACAAATCCACAGTTTATATAATCTTCCACTTCCATTGCTACCGCTTTTCACACGTGTAGGGTTTTCTTAGTAACGTGTCCTCGCTCCTCTTGATAATGTGTTCATACTAAGTATATGTAGAATAAAACAGTCATTGACGTAGCTAGAAAATTTCTCTAGTGGGAACATAATACAATATAGTTTTATCTACCCAGTTTTGCCCACCACCGAAACACATAATCAACTTTTTCTCAGGTTAGCAATGGTTTTTCTAGGATGGGCAAGTGGGTACCCGTCATTATAGAACGCAGTAGCTACGCCCATGATCGTAGCATCTACTGAAATTAACGTTATTCTTGCAGTAATAAGAGAGCACAACACATCTTCTCCCCTATATCTGCACGTGGCACACGCCGCCGCGCACACCGGCGGCGGGCTGGTCAACCTGCAAGCCTCGGCCGAAGCTGTCGCCGCGAACAAACACGTCGCACACCCTACTCGAAGACTTTATGCAGGCGAGCTATTGGTCTTTAATAAATTTTAGCGTCGCTAGATGCAAGTCACTTCCACTGTTGGAACTCCTCTACAGTTTTCAAATAAGACCTGTGTCGTATTAGAATAGAGGAAGCCTATATATTCAGCAGACAACCTACAGCTGATATGATTATGATGATCATAAAATAATGTCCTAGTGAGAATCAAATTTGATAATGCACTAATATATAGTACCTACTTACATGGAATCATCGTACAACAGTGAAAAACCGAACATGAAATAATTTGTGACTTTTATGTTTTAGCTATGGTTCATATGCTTGATAAAAGTATTGGTAGACTAGTAAATGCATGCGCAGAAAGCGGAATTCTCGACAATACACTAATTATATTTACGTGTGATAATGGAGCTCCAAGTATCGGGAACTCACGAAACTTTGGCGTCAACTTACCACTGCGAGGTTCTAAAGGATCTCCTTGGGAAGGGGCCGTTCGCACCACTGCAGTCGTGTGGCATATCGATATGAGACCTAAAATTCATAAGGGACTATTCCATGTCACTGATTGGTTAGCCACACTAATAGCTGCAGCCGGCGGTGACGTTCCCAAACAAATCGATGGCATAAACCAATGGAACTCCATTGCTGAAAATGGAAGACCAAAAAGACATCATGCTATAATAGCAATGGATGACCTAAACAAATGGGCTGCATTCAGAGATGGAGACCTAAAAATTATCATCGGCGAAGTACCAAATACATGTGGATATTACGGTCATGACCTAAATAAGCAAATATATAAAGCTCCAGATTACAAAGAAAACTTACTGAAATCAAAAACGTACAAAGTATTTTCAGAATTTTTGAATATAGGTCTTGACGTTTCTTATGCTTTGGAAAAGCGCAATTTATGTAATCTAAATAAACGGAAATCAAAATCCAATGGCACAGAAATTGGGATAAGAGAAATTTGCATACCTACAAGGAGTAAGTATTTCAAGGGTTTGTGGATGATCCAATAGGTTTTTTGTAGTAGTAGTTTAAGTATGCTTAAGTTTATTTAAGCTTAGGATTGAACTATTGCATTTGTTGTAGTTAAAAAAACACTTGCCAAGCAATTGCACATGCATTAAACTAAACGCTTTTTGCACTTGTCAAAGATTTCGTTAGATGTACATTTTTTAAATTGCTTGATATGAATAGTCATTATTTGATTTTGACGTTTTTACAAGCTTTTATTTAACTCTCAATGGATGTACCTATGTATTTATGTAAGTTTGGGTGGAATCTTGAAAGTTTTTGACCTACTTCCCGGTTTCTGATTGAGCTGAAATTTTGCACGTATATGTAGAGGTATATCGTGTGACAATGCAATAATGTACCATGGAGCTGATCTGATGATGGAATCGGAAGGTTGCCATAAGAATTCCTGTACTAAACAAGATAGACCAGCCGTGTTTGGACTCGTTTTACTTGTCTTGGCTGGCACTCTGCTGCTACATTATATCCAAGATCTCAAAATCTTGTATCTTAAAAAATTAATATTTTATAACAATTTATTTCAGCAAAAGGTTGTTTATATAACATCACTGCAGACCCAGAAGAGTCTAATGATCTATGGAATAAATATCCCGACGTGGTCCAACACATGTCTCTTCGGCTTCGATTGTTTTGGTCCGAACTAGTACCAAGAGCTCCGTGTTCTTTCGACCCAAGGTCAGACCCAACCAACAACAGCTACGTGTGGTTGCCTTGGCTGGAAGATGATGATGAATGGCCAGTTATTTCTGATGAGAAACCGGAATTCCCATTGAATTTTACGCTTGCAGCACTGCAATATTACATGGATTTGCATAATAAGATAATGAAACACAAATTATGGGACAGTCTCAGCAGCTTGTCATTAGCGTATATAAATAGTATAAGGGCTGTGCTTTGAAATTTTTAAATTAAATGTTTAAAATGTTTTCTTGTGTTTGTATTTTGTTTGTATCATGCATACCTTCCAAGCCGGCCAAAATTGGCAAGTTGAAATGACCGTACAAACTGGAGCACAAAGGACTGATGATCGGTTAAGTCGAAAATTTTTGGAGTGTAAACTACGTACCGCCAAGCGCAGTGTACCTACAACGTCCACCCACGAGATGGACAGGTGACGTCTTCAAGAACGCATTATCACGCTGGATGCAAGACGCTCCCAACCGATCTTATTGGGGATCTGTAGGGAAGGCTTATGTCCAGTAGCGGACATCCTATGGTCCCACGGTCTCAAATGACGACGATGATGCATAGTATGCATGCCTAACAACTTTCTTCTTGTATCCATTTTATTTGCATCACGTACCCATTCAGTTTTACGGGTTCTGTAGGAAATACAAAGCTGGCGTGACTAATCGGAGCTGCTTGTTGGGACGGTCTCGAATAACGAATTTTATGGACCGTCGAGGCATTTTGTCATCGCTCGGACGCCGGTCTCGATCCTTTGATCAGGCTACGGCGCGCATTAAAAAGGAAAATGGACAGCTTTTAGGCATTGCACGACTGAGAGGACACCCTACGTAATTGGGAAAATATGACCTACAACATCACTACATAGTATAAAACAAAGTCGCTTCCCTGTCTGTCTATCCCTAGGCAAAGAAGATATATTAATATGTACTACGTACCCTAGGTATGCTTTATATCTATAAAATTACGCAACTTGATGCAGTTTTTGAATAATTCAAGAGGAAGGTTTATATGTATAAAACACCTGTGCGAAGCCGGAACGGGTGCTTGCCTATATGCCTAACTAGCGGCATACAGGCAAGCACATAGACTTTGATGTAAAAGTGAGTAGTTATCTTTTAAGACATGATTTTACAGGTAGGTACTCGTATTAACTAAAAATGTCAGATATTTAACAGCATGAATCTTGAAATCAATTCAATTATACTTGGTGGTCGGTTTTTGTTCTACCTTTTACCGACTTCCAAAAAGGAGGAGGTACTATGCTCTTGTGTATGTATTATGATTTGTGTATGTTCATCGATAATATCGCCAATTGTGAATCGAATTAAAAAAAGTATTTTTTAATTCGAAGGGGTATTCCCGAGGTGGATTAAAATTTTATCGAAATCGACCGAGCCGTTTTTGGTAAATCAACAATAATGTACATGTGTGTCACATCGATTTGTACTAAGTATTAGAAATATGTACACGGTGAAAGTCCGTGTAGCGATTTTTTGCGAAAGATAATATCCTTAGAGTTATAAAAGTGACAAACATTAAGAAAAATCTATTAGTTAGTACTAAGGCTAAGATAAAATATAGCTCTCTTCTTTTATAGTCTTGAATTAACAATTGTATACACAAGCTGTAACAAAGGAGACAGACCCTGGAGTCTGTGGAGTAGTAATGTAGGTAAATAAAAAAATAATCGGCCAAGTAAGAGTCGGACTCGCGCACAGAGGGTTCTGTACTGTATGGAAGTCCCCCTTAAATATTTATTTTATTTTATTTTATTATTTATTAATGAAGGGAATATAAAACTAAATATTCTGTGAAAATTTCAAGCATCTACCAGGTACGATTATTAATATAGAGCGAAAAACGTCTAAAAATTCAGGTTTGTTGTATGGGAGCCCCCTTAAATATTTCTTTTATTTTTAGTATTTGTTGTTATAGCGGCAACCGAAATACATCATCTGTGAAAATTTCAGCTGCCTAGCTATCATGGTTTATGAGATACAGCCCGGTGACAGACGGACAGACAGACAGACAGACGGACAGACGGACATCGAAGTCTTAGTAATAGGGTCCCGTTTTTCCCTTTGGATACGGAACCCTAAAAACGACAAATACTTCCCTTACCTTTTTAATTCTTAATTTTTTTATTACTTTAATTAAAAAAAAATACTTACAAAGTAACGAAAGACTTAACAGTTCTTTCTATTTATACACTTGTTATAGTATCCGCGTATAAGACGATTCTTGGCATCGGAAAGTTTTTCGGGTTCGCTATTCTTACCAAGTAAAAGTAACAATCGTTTGTGAGAACTGGATTGAAAGCCATCTAAGCGCCTTGAATCGGCTTAGTATTGCCCTCATAAATCTTCAGAACCGTACTAGCACTCTAATCTAACGCTTCAAGTTGACAAGAAATATACGAGCCTTCTGGCGATTTGTGCACCACTTGACCGGCTTTGCAAATAGAACTTGCCTATGTTTTAGGGCCTTTATTTGAAGCTAAAAATATTAGCCGTCTATATCTAAGTTACCATACCATGATTAACAGTACAATTTACACGGTTAAACAGTGTTTAGAGCGTGCTTAAATCTTATGTGGTAAGGCTGTAGATAGTTTTATAGAATACTAGCGGCGCCCCGCGGTTTTACCCGCGTTGTGCCCGTTCCCGTGGGAATTTCGGGAATTTTTATACATCTAAACCTTCCTCTTGAATCACTCTATCCATTAAAAAAAACCGCATCAAAATCCGTTGCGTAGTTTTAAAGATTTAAGCATACAGACAAACAAACAAACAAATAAATAAACAAACGAAAATAGCGACTTTATTTTATACTATGTAAGGATCACTATATCATTCGTGACCTGCTCGATGCTCGCAACTAAGACCCGAGTTACCCAACGCTTGTTAAACGTGTGATTAATGAATTTAAGTAATGTGTAGTGCTTGGTGAACAACAGAATTTCGATAACAAGCTGTTTAAGATTTAACCAACGGTTAATAAATTAAATATCTGTTGGTGAACTTGGATCTAAAATCCGAGTTTAACCGTTGGTTATATACAGTAATCATGTGTTTTACGTAACCAAGCGTTGACGAACTTGGGTCTAAATGTGTGGAAGAGTTGATTTGCTTAGCGATGTCAGAGTTAAGCAAATACGGGACGTATTTTTGTAAATGAAGGACATATTTTAGCATATTATTATACAATACTCTTTCATTATGACCAACTTTTACAAAGGGGCTAATGGAACGGACGATTTTAGCAGATTTTTACTAAATTTTAACTGTTCCATTCTAAATGTCAAATGACTTTTTACAAATGCAGTACAACTGATTAGTGTTAGTCTCATAGTAGTAGGAAAAATTCAGCTGTTCTATAAATTTTATTGTATTAGTGGAAACTTTTTAAATGAAACAGCATTTTTTGTAATATCAGGATTCGTCTCACCGTAAAAGTTGTTTCAATTTAATGAGGGGTTTTTATAATGCACCTGCTGTAATACCTCTCCAAGCAACAACCTGTAAAGTAGTAAAAAAGTTCTCTTAGTATCGTAGCCCGGGTATTTACGGCGAAAGAAGTGTTTATCATCGAACAGTTATCTCGCACTAACTGTTTTGGCAGGACGCCAGGACCTGGCTGCACTCTAACAACTTTAGTATATACTCAAAGAGCACACATGTGAGGATATGACCAAGGGCACTGAGTGAAGCTTTTTGGTGTAGGTACTTAGCCAGTGTGACAGTGCAACACAAAAAAGTAGGAATTAATTATTCGGGAACTAAAAAGTCACTCTTGCTGGAACCACTGCCTGAAATCCTTAGTCATTGTTAATTTTCTTGCATTTTTATCGTTTTGTGTTATTTTGCTGACTGTGCATAGGAAAACACTGAATCATGAATAAAATGATGCGGAATGGATGGTGGTGCCCTCATTTATTTTCAAGTCTTATGTCGCTCTGTATGACATAATATTATGTTTTGTCTAAATTATTCGGTTTTGTCTAAGTTATTCAGAAAGAGGTTGTTCTAAGTCGGAAGGGGGTGATTTAGACCATAATTATGAATAGCTTTTTCTATGGGCTAACCCGGAGTTTGAGAAAAAAACATCAGGTCTATACATTTAATCGATTCCGAGTAGCAATTTTGTACGGGATTGCTGATTATTTTTCTCGAATTTTGGGTTGGCCCCATATTATAAAGGTTGTTCATAACGATGGTTTGATTTACCCCCTTCTGGCTTAGTACACCATTTCTGAATAACCCAGTAGAAGCGGCGGTAAGCTAGTGGGAGTCATGGGTTCAAACTTGATATTCACGAGTTCTTCGGAGTTAAAATACCTACAGATTTACAAATCACAGGATTTTCTGTCACGAAGATGTACATACCTACATCGGTAGATGTGGCTTATGTTCCATCAATCCGCACTGGTCTAGTAGGTATAGTGGATAGTCCAATCATCGTTCTTGGGTAGGGCTATGTTCTTCAGTGGAGTATTAAAAGTCCGATACAGTATACTATACAAGTCTTTGCATTTACCCAACGTCGTGTGAACTAAATAAGTAGAGGTTCACTTGCCAAGTTTGGGTTTTACATTTTCATTAGCTGGTGTGTCATCGCTGCGAGACAATTAACACGGCGGCTTTGGACGGCCGCTGTTTGAGCTGAGCTGAGAGCTCCTGAGATAATTACCAAGATGCTGCATATAGAATTATATGAATAGCCATATGATGTTACTTACGAGGTTATTCGTATAGGGTTATATAGGAATCAGAGGTTTCATACAATTTGTCGACTTTGAGATGTCATTTTTATGGGACACCTGATTTTTTTTTCTGGCATTTCGGTTTCGTCATAATGACGATTGCAATTACATGTTCTAAACAGAGTTATTTCTAATCAATTAGCATTATTTTAGGGGATTATTCTGTATATCAAAACTAACAACATTTGTTCTAAGACTTTTATTAATAGGGACTCAAAAAAAAAGTTGTTGTTCTATAGAAAAATATAGTTCACCCTCGACAAAAGTATGGAACAGCTGTTTTTTTTTTTGAGTTTTGACAAAAGTTGTAAGTTTTGATGTACAGAATAAGCCCCTAAAAGGATGCTAATTGATTAGAAATAACCCTGTATATAATAATTATTACTTTTCTCAAAAAATGGCAAAACCGCTTTCCATCGTGTACAAAATTCGAATATTTCGCTAGAATTGTTTACATTTTTGTTGATTTTTCAAAAACGGCTCAATCGATATCTGTAAAATTTAAATGGAACCATCTCGGAAGTATTCCCTTTCCAAATAAAAAAATATTTTTCGATTCGGTTCACAATTGGCGAAATTATCGATGTTCTGCGTGTACAAAATTCGGATATTTTGCTCGAATTGCTTACATTATTGTTGATTTTTTCAAAAACGGTTCGGCCGGTTTCTGTAAAATTTAAATGGGGCCACCTCGGGAGTATACCCTTTCGAACTGAAAAGTAATTTTTCGATTCGGTTCACAATTGGCGAAATTATCGATGAACATACACAAAAAACAAAAAAAAAAGATACAACAGAGGAACATAGAACCTCTTCGGTTAAAAATGAACCGTGGTTGTTAGTCTCGCTAAATCTCAAGAACGGCTGAACCGATGTGGCTAATTTTGATCTTGAAATATGTGTGGAAGCTAAGGAAAAGTTTCAACGACGAGAAGTTTAAAAAAAGTAGCGAAAAAAATAACAAAAACTTAAATTTAATTTTCCCATACAAAATCTTCCTACCTGTGAAAGTTTACTGTATTTTGCCGGTGGCGCTAAGGTGATATGAAGTTCACCGGGTCAGCTAATCATAGTATAATAATGTCTGTCATCCGCAAGAAGTGGACTCATAATGACGATCTGAATCACTACTCCCTTTTGGCTGATTACAGGGCAAGCAGATAACCTTGTAGGTATAGATTTATCCAAGGTGGTTTCTTTTCGGAACTTCTTGCGGACGACGTACATTATTATTATGTACTACGGGACTAATCGCGCACTGTAAATAACGAGATATATAATATATACCTCATCATTCCGACCCCAAACTCCCAAACGAAGTCAGAACGCCGAAGGATGTCATTCCGTTTCAGACTCCGTGTATATAATGTGGATTGCAGCTGCGGTAGTTCCTGCATAGGTCAAACGAAGCGTACTATTGCTGAACGGATCAAAGAACATAATTATCGCGGCAGTCAAAAACAGCCAGAAACAGAAGTCTGCTATAGCTGAGCATTTTCTTGACGCAGGTACTGGTCATTGGATCGAGCTCCACGACCCAAAAGTCCACGGATCTACACTATTTTTTTTCAAGAATAGTTCGTGAAGCGGTGGAAATAAAAAACAATACAATTTCAACCGGGAGGATGGATTTAAGTTATCGGTGCCGTAGAATCCTATTGTCAACAAGTGTAAATCGCGTAGTGTAGGTAGCAATACATTATTAGATACCGTCAATGTGGAGTGTCGTGGTGACAATTTTTCAAGTTCAAATTGAATTGGCGGTACCTGCTGTTTCACATTCCAGTCTAACCGTGACCACAATCGATGCAACGCGGTCGAAACGTCGGGATGATGCATGGAGGTGTTTATTTATCTCGTATTTTTAAGTGCGCGATTAGTCCCGTAGTACATAATAATAATACATTATTATACTAGGATATCATTGCACTCATCATTATGATTAATTTTCACTAGGGAACTAATTACCCGCATCTCGGAAAATAAAACAGCTGATCCATACATTGTGTCGATAGTCGGTGAACTTTAGGTATCATACAAAATTATGGAGGGGTTGGTCCCATAGTAAGTTGGTCATATTGATGAGTAGGTACAATTTTATCTTTAAATTGACCGTCATCTATAGAAACACCTGGCTTAAATCTACCTACGCCTAGAACGAACCAAAGTTAGCGTCATAGCCCTGCGGATTGGCAAGTTGAATTGGCAGTGTGTAGGGCACTTATCACGGAGGACTAATGACCGATGGGATCGTTCAGTAATAATAAATATTAGGAGACAACTTATACACGGTCTCTGACCCCAAACTAAGCCAAGCTTGTGATATGGCCACCTAAAACTGATACTACATTTACAAATTTTAAGTACATTTATAATGTATAGATACTCGTAGTACCTAAATAATACCCAGACATAGAGCAAACACCTATGTCCATCAGATAAATGCTTGCCCTGGGTGGAAATCGAACCCTCGCCTCTTTGATCCTGAAGTCAGTGTCACTAACCTCTGAGCCACCGAGGCAGTCTGAAGTTCTCGAATGGAGACCACATACCGCTAAGCTCAGCGTAGAACGTCACCACGAGGTGAACAAAATGACCTCATCATGATCGCAGGATCGCGCTGGATGCAAACCACTTCCATCCGATCTTATTGGAGATCCATAAGGGAGGCCTATGTCCAGCAGTGGACGTCCTTAAGCTGATTGATGGATGGATGATACCAATCATTACACTACATAGTTTAGCTAACCTAATACGTAGTTATGCCTTTATAATACCTATCAATATGACTATAGCATGTTTAGGATTAGGTAGATATTGCACTAATGGTTTAGCTTTGTTATTAGAGCGTAACAAATGTGTTGTTAATTAAATTACTAAAACTTCGGTGTCGATATTATCCAGTTTGTGATATCACTATCACTATCACTACATAGTATAAAACAATGTCGCTTCCGCTGTCCCCATGTCCCCATGTATGCTTATAAGTTATATCTTCAAAACTACGCAACGAATTTTTTTTAGGGTTCCGTACCCAAAGGGAAAAACGGGACCCTATTACTAAGACTTCGATGTCCGTCTGTCTGTCACCGGGCTGTATCTCATGAATCATGATAGCTAGGCAGCTGAAATTTTCACAGATGATGTATTTCTGTTGCCGCTATAACAAAAAATACTAAAAACAAAATAAAACAAATATTTAAGGGGGGCTCCCATACAATAAACCTGATTTTTTAGACGTTTTTCGCTCTATATTAATAATGGTAACAGGTAGATGCTTTAAACTTTTACAGAACATTAATTTTTATATTCACTTCAATAATAAATAATGATATTAAAATAAAATAAATATTTAAGGGGGGCTCCCATACAGTACGGAACCCTCCGTGCGCGAGTCCGACTCGTACTTGGCCGATTATTTTTAAATAGATAGTGTGATTCAAGAGGAAGGTTTATATGCCATAGAAGCCAGGGCGGGTCGCTAGTTTGGGGAATATAAGGAAACCAGAAAGTAAAATCCAAATAAGTAAACTTACCCGGGATGTAAAAACGAGGGCTCCTAAACCGTGGTGTTGAACTACTATGTCCGACTAGTTGCACCACGGATATTATAATAAACTCCATATTATGTGGTTTTATTTAAACTTATGGGTCTACGAGTAATCGAAGTTGTTTTTATCTTTATTTCAATATAATCAATGGGTCGTGCCGGTAGCTCAGCTATATTTTCAGATGTTTATTATTTTCGATTTACAATCAAACCAACTCGATTAGTATGGACAGAAGCAGATGGCACTACAGCGGAGAGGCCTATACTCAGCAGAAGGATAGAGGATGCAGATGATGATTACACCGAAATTGTGATTATAATCATGTCGAGGCTCAATCCCTGTACTAGTAGGCTTAGTAACGTGAACAACTAAATTAATGTAGCTCGAACAGAAGCCCCGGACGTGGATATGCTTCGCTAAGCCGTGTTTCAATTTATTCCATCTGTTTCTATCTAATTGGAATCTGTGTTTGTGCCTTGTTGGATACAGACCTGCGTTTTCGACGGATTAACGGATACGTATCGGAAGGTTTGTTTTTGTATTTTACATATATAGAAAGTATTGATTTGTAAGGTTCACGGATTTTCAAGGGTGTATATCTGTATCTGCTCATTTTATTGACTACAATATAACACACAAATATTTTCAAAGATCGCCAAATGCGGTCGAATCTTTCTCCTTGTACTGAACTACGCCCTTAAAACGTTGTTCATTACGATGATTATGGATACTAACGCGGCCTTTTACTGTAGGCCTGTGGGCTGGAACTGAAACGTGGTCTTTTACTGTGGGCCTTATGAATAAGCTCAAGGTCGCCCAACGCTCTCTGGAGAGGACTATGCTCGGAGTCTCGCTGCGAGATCGAATCAGGATTGAGGAGATTCATAAACGAACCAAAGTTACCGACATAGCCTAACGGATTAGTAAGTTGAAATGGCAATGGGCAGTAAAGTTTTCGAGTAGAGATCACGCACCGGCAAGTGCAGCGTAGGACCGTCCACCGACCAGGTGGACTGACGATATTATTAAGACCGCAGGTACGTGCTGGATGCAAGCCGCTTCCAATCGGGCTTATTAGAAATCCATAGTCCACTATGGATGAAGTAGTCCTCATAGTCCATTGGCTTATGTCCAGCAGTGGACGTCCTTTGGCTGATAATGATGATGATGAATGCGGTATTATGTCAGACATTAGCCATGTCAGAGGTTTTCAGACGCTTTTAAAACTCAGATATCACGAGCTTTATAATTTTAGAAAGCATTAAAGTACCTACTCGTAGAAACAATGTGATGATCTATTTAAATAACACGTAATATGCTAAACTTTGTTCTAAAAGCATCCCGCCAACATGTTACTTGTTAATTTACATATAACCAAAGTTATCACAGGTTTAGAAGGGCGTCTCATTACTCACGCAGTAACGAGCTCTCAAATATTAACATGCTGAGAGACAGGAGAGTTCGCGAAATCACGATGGATCGCTACTTAGCTCTAGATTACCTGGGGACCTACTATGTGCTCTGAAAGATAGTTAATTGCAAGCTTTTATTAAGTTTCACCTGTCCCGTTGTCGGTCTGTAATCAAATCTTGCAAGTTAAATTTGACCCAATTCCCGGTTCCCGATTGAGCTGAAATTTTACATCGCGGGACGATGCAATACGTATTATGATTACATGGTGCTGATCTGACGATGGAGCTGGAAGGTAGCCAAAGGAACTTAGCAATGAAACGACACAACCTCATCAAATTTGGGTTCATTTGAATGGTTTTGGCGAGTAGTTCGTCTTTCAATGGTAACCAGGGTCTGATGATGAAGTTGGAAGGTGGTCATAGGAACTCTGTAATGAAACGACACAACCCTATCGAGTTTCAGCTCGTTTGAAATCATATCTTAGAAGAAGTAAAATTGACAAACATATTACGGTCTAAAGAAATAAACTGACGATTACAAAATTTAACATATAGGTTGAAATAAAGGCTTTTTTACTTTTTACTTTACTTCTTCCTTCAAGCCGCAACGGTGATGGCGAACAAAATTAAATACTTTCTAGCCTAATGCGCAACGTTGTTTCTCAACAACATTTGGTTTCTCAAAAAGTAGTTGTAGTATTATTTTTTTGGTTTCTCAAAAAGTAGTTGTAGTAAGGTTATTTATAACCCCTCAATTAGATAAAAGTTTAAAAAACAATAAAACTTTTATTTACGAATTTAAAGGTTAATGTCATGCTGGATTTTGATTTCCTCTTGGTTTTCTCTACTTAAATCACAATGGATCGCTACTTAACTCTAGATTATCTGGGGACCTACTAGGACTACTATGTGCTTTAAAAAGTAGTAATTATTTTAATGTGACTCTGGCTTTTGCTTCGCTCTTTCTTGGTTTTGGCTACTTAAATCACGATGGATTTCTACTTAGCTCTAGAATATCTAGAGACCCTGCTGCGAGCTCTAAAACAGATATTTTAAATGTTACTCCAACTATTGATTTATTTTCTCTTAACAGTCATATAGCTTGAAACGGAGTAGTTTTACCTACGTGGAAAAATAAAATCTACAGATGTTTCTATTTTTATCGCATTGGTTTAGGCTGCGGTTCGTGCAAACCAAAAGCGCCTGTTAATCTCTTAATGCTATATGCCTCCTGTACTCAAACATGTATTAGTAAGTATATTCCTGCTAGTTACTAGATGAACAAGACAAACGTAGTTTGAATTTAACATTCACCGAAATTAAGCAACGTTTCGCACGGTCAGTGACGGATGGGTGACCGCGGATGGCATTTTCCAAATGAGCGCTATCGTGGCTCGGATGACACGTTAAATTGTAGGTCCCGGTAGTTTTAACTGCTTAGACATGGCTAAGACAGAGGCCTTCAGAAGGCCTAAAAACTCTTACAGCAGGGCTAGCCACCCGGCCTATACGAACTTAGGTACTTACCTACTTATTTAGCATTTACTTAGTGTTATCAGAATGTATCTGCAGTCCTATCTTATAATATTATGAAATTAGTAGTTCTCGACCTAGCACATGCTAGGTCTACATTGTCAGGAGTCACTGTCTACTGTAAAGTAAAACGCTTAATTCTCACATCATTGAAAAAATATTTCATCACACCTATTCACAAATTGGCGTTTAATGTCATGCTCATCATCATGATTTGATGCTTTTAAATCGATTGTATTAAATATTTATTTTTGTTTCAATTTCGTGCAAATTTATTATGTACTTACTTTCTTTGTGAAATAACGAAACATATTGATGATTTAGTTTTATCATTTTTTTTTTCTCTATGTGGTCGAATCAAGAATGAGGAGATTCGTAGACGAACCAAAATTAGCGAATTCAATTACATAGCTACTTTAAATAACTTTGGGCAGGTTACCTTGTTTGTAAAATGGATGACCGATAAGGCTGTCAAGTTTTTGACATCACGAATAAGCAAGCGCAGCGAAAGACGTCCACCCACAGGATAGATCGATAGTTTAATCAAGATCACAGAGTCGCGCTGAATGCAAATCGTTTCCAACCGGTCTTATTAGAAATGTTTAAGGGAGGCCTATATCCAGCAGTGAACGTCCCATGGATAACAATGATGATGAACAAGCTTTTACAACAATATAAATAGCACCCATTTTAAACATACTGTTACTAAAAAGCATCAAGCATGGTTGTACGTACTTACATATAACGTCTAGCGAACTCCAGCTTGAGGGAAATGTTTTACCAAGTTTGTTAAACCATCTTACGAGACGAATTTGACTGCAATACTAATGATAATGAAACTTCCAATGGCACGTAACTTAATAAGATGCTTTGGATGCAGCCGCTGTGATATTTTGCAAGTTGGTTTGAGAGTACGATGGGAGCACTGATTTGAACTGTGAGGCTAGCGTAGCGTAGGACCATCGCATTAGCTCGAGTTCGTGGACAGTTGTGTTATGCAAATTGAATGAAGTGTGTTGGTTGATGTCTCGCCTAGCAGATTTTAGGCAAGGTGACTCTGCTTTTTCTGCTCAGTTATTCATTCAGTAGTTCATACCATCGGATAAATTGATGAGATAAAAGGACATGTGGGAAGATCTTTTTCGTACTCATTTTAAAATGACTTCGTTCTCTTCTATATTTTTTGATTTTTATAGTAAAATACAATGTCATACAAAATAGTTTGTGATTTCAATCCCTAACATACTAAAATAACTTTACCGTTTTACCGGCTTAACTACACTTAACAGCAAAACTTTTTACGGTGGAAGGATAACGTTGCGAGGCATTTTTGATACGTTCACGTTTGGTATTTTTGTATGTTTCAAATTTTGGAGAGATAATCTTTAACGTGAAAAGAAAACGCTAAACAAACGAAAGCTAACAGTAAACTAATTATTATTTTGAACCTGTCTGTACAGATTTTTTACATGTTTTTACGTAGACAAACATGTATTTTTAACGTAAGTCGTACGTTCGTTTGTTTTAGCCATAGGAAGTACAGTGATGGACATGGCTTCTGCAATAGATCTCCTTTAGGACTGGTTGGTTCACACAACTGGCTTTTTGGTGAAGGAAAATATCGTAAGGTAACCTGCATACTTCTAGGTATCTGGAGCTAATATCCATTGCGTATATCCTACCACGAGATTACTGAGCATTCAAGTCCCGCATGAGTCAAGGTGTCCGTGGGTAGGCCAAATATACATAATACAAATTAAAAATTTAAAAAACCCCCGACACATTGACAACCATTTTGGGCACATTTGTAGAATTTTGGTTCTTCCATCCTCACTTTAACCCACCATAACTCTTAAACGGCTCAATCGATTTTTATAAAACATAGCTAAGAACACTCTCGATTAAGTCTCCTTACATCCAAAAAAAACTAAACTGAAATCGGTTCAGTGGTTCGGGCGCTATGATGCCACAGACAGATACACAGACAAACAGACACGTCAAACTTATAACACTTTTGCGTCGGGGGTTAAAAAGTGGGCTATTAAAAAAGCCGGTACAGTAGTTTATGAAAACTGGATAAGAATACATTATACTAGCTTGTTTTTACATCCTTGTTATGCAGGGTTGGTCTGTTTGGCTTGCCCTGAACTAAACCGAAAGTGGATAAATGTGACCAACATTGTGAACACTTTTACTAATATTTACTATGGGGTCAACCCAAAATTCTAGAAAAATCAGCTTGTCCATACAAAATTAAATCGGTACATAGAAAATGTGGTTCATAATGATGGTCTGACTTTGAATGTCTTCCTTATATCTATGTATTTACTGTGGGAGTTGTATTAATTTTTGACCGACTTCTAAAAAGGAGGAGGTTCTATGTTCGTGTGTATGTTTTTTTTTGTGTATGTTCATCGATAATTTCGCCAAATGTAAACCGAATGGAAATATTCTTTTTTAATTCAAAAGGGTATACCCACGAGGTGGTCCTATTTAAATTTTACAGAAATCGGCTGAGCCGTTTTTGATAAATCAACAAAAATATTATTCTTTATTCTTTATTTCAAATATTGCCATTTAACATGCAAAAACTTGCTCACTTAGCACTAGTTACATATTAAACCCTGTAAGGGCGTTGCAAGTATACTATTACTGAGTATTATTAGCTTACATAATAACAATACTACTTATCATAGTCACATACTTTCCGCGAGACTGAAACAATTCGATATAAACAATTCGAGCGAAATTTTCGAAATTTGTACACGGTAGAAGGCGGTTTTGGCATTTTTTGCGAAAAATAATTATATCAGAGGACTTGAGGCGGCTTCAAACCTCTGAGAATTTGTCAAAACTGTTACTATAGGCAACATGTAAAGTTTTACTTAGGTACCATCGATCTGCGCCAGGAAATAAGATAGTATCACATTGCAGCTTCCTCCCACGGATTTGAAACCCAGAAGCCCAGAGATATACTTAAATAGCAGTTAAAGTAGTTTAGAAATTTATGTTTTATGCAAAGCGGAAAAAATATCGCTTAGACAAACTTATGCGAGGTGATTGAGCATCTGCATTAATAAAAGCTTTATACAGGTACAAGAAAAAACAAAAAATACTTTTACATGTTAAGTACAATGTACATGAAACGATAAAAAAACTTTGTGATTGATAAAATAAGTTTTTAAATTATTAAAATAAGTAATTTTGTATAGCACGGGTCATCAGCCCTATGTATGTGTATCAAAGATCCAGCAGTGGATTACTTACGGAAGATATAACGATGATAATGATGGAGCAAATCTCCAATAAATATGAAGAAAGAAATCATCACACAATAAGTTCATTAATTGTCGTGAATCGTCAATAATTGAAATAGACATCAATTTAAATTCAAACAAAAGAATCATCACAATTTAAATCGTCAATTGAACAGCTCTACGAGCTGAACAATGCGCGGTAGTTACAAAACGCATCAGAGAAAGTGGATTTTATCTAAAAAGTTGATTCTTAGATATGGAAACAATAGCCCATAATCTGTTCCCGTCACGTATTCTCCAAACGACGGAATAATCTAACCGAGCTCAGGTAAAACCCACCTAACACGTCAAATTCTTTTCATATGCCTTTTAAATGGGCGTGGTTGAAACGGCCGGCAAAAGAAGCTGGTTTTGACCCCCTTTTGAAAATATTTAACTGATACGAGTAATTCAATGAGTAAGTCACTTAGTTAAATATTTGTTTTTGAAAATATTTAACTACTAATTCAATGAGTGAGTCACTTAGTTAAATATTTGTTAACAACACTATAACTTATGGCCGTAGGTGCCTGCGTGTGACCTGCGTTTATTTTAACTTTTGTGTCATGCCTTAAGAACCTATTATTTTCCGGAATGTAAAGTATTTTCCGGAAAATAATAGGTTCTGAGAAAACTTTGGAGAGAGAACCAAACACACTTTTGGATTTATAACATTAGTAAATTTTGACTCATTGTTAGCAATTGTTGATAAAAAATCGTTTGCCATTGATTTATTTTTATATAGCTACTCAAAAACGAATGTTGTACTTAGTTAAGATGTGGGTATTTTCTCAGCCACATTGTAGTATAGTACTATAGTACTACGTAGTTTTTTTTTTTGCAGCCACCTCTAATATATATTTATTGAAATTTCTTTTTATAAAGTGTCTAAAGATCAGTTATTACCTATATTATAACATTTTATCAACTCTATATTTTTTTTATTTTTTTTTTTTAAATACTTGGAGCATTCAACTTGACAAAAATGTGTGTTAGTGACATTTTCAGCTGTGCAAATTAATACATGATTAGTTATAATTACTTGTTTATAAGACTACAATATCTTTAGCTAATACTTAACATTTACTTTTTTCAAAGAGCATGTACAAACACCTTTTGTCAGCTGATCACATTTATATTTTGCGGACAACGACATGTATTTAGCCTACCATTAAAAATATTCCTTTTTTAGAAAGAACACACAAAAACGTTTTTGTTACGCGCTGACTCGGTCGAGGTAATCGAAAATAGATTATTCGCACATGATTCTCCACACCATGCCAGCGATATGCGAGAATGTTTCGGATCTGTTACTTGACAGTTTATTTATTCTGAGCTTGTAGACATATTTGCCGACATTATGGTGTGTCTAATGCGGCTAAGTGGATAAGTGCTCTTTTAAATGGGTCTAATATCTTTTTAAATAGGTAAGTAAGGTAAGCCATACGCATTACTCAAAAGTCGTTTCTCGAACATCTTCACGATCGATATTATTAAGTTTTGATTTTTTTTAATAATGCAAGTGCCTTTATTAACTACCACTAAATACAAGACCTGCATAATCTAAAACGACATAAACTACTACTACATAACAAGCAATTGGATCATCCATAGACCCTTGAAGGTAATAAAGATCCAAAGATGATCCAAATGCTCATCAAGCCCACTGCCAGTTGGCAGCGTGCCCAGCATGCTGGCAGCATTGCCACACTGAATGGCAATGCTTACCATTCATGTAAAAATAAATATTGTATCCATTAACACTTCATTAAAAATCATCCTTATTTTATTCGCCGGAATGCAGGGTGAAAATGGAATAAAAAATCTGTTCTATTCCCCAGAGAGACTAAAAAGGATTTTATCTGTTCTTTCCTCTTTAGGAGGAAAACCCAGAGGGGATTATCAGAACAGGCCAAATCTTTTAGTCCATCAAACTTGCTTTCCTGGTTGTCTCTGAAAGTTTATTTTTGTTGCATTAAAAGCAATATGTAAGTAATTCTTCCATGCTTTTTTAGGGTTCCGTACCCAAAGGGAAAAACGGGACCCTATTACCAAGACTTCGATGTCCGTCTGTCTGTCTGTCTGTCTGTCACCGGGCTGTATCTCATGAACCATGATAGATAGGCAGCTGAAATTTTCACAGATGATGTATTTTGGTTGCCGCTATAACAACAAATACTATAAACAAAATAAAATAAATATTTAAGGGGGCTCCCATACAACAAACCTGAATTTTCAGACGTTTTTCGCTCTGTATTAATAATGGTACCAGGTAGATGCTTGAAATTTTCACAGAATATTTAGTTTCATATTCCCTTCAATAGTAAATAATAAAATTAAAATAAAAAATATGTTTAAGGGGGGCTCCCATACAGTACGGAACCCTCCGTGCGCGAGTCCGACTCGTAATTGGCCGATTATTTTATTATGTTTTTGTTTATTTTCCAGATTCACAGAAACATTACACTTCTAAGCATTATTTATAGCATTTGCATCAACATTTACATTTAGTACTGGTAAAAAAAATCGTTCTCGATAGATACCCTAAACGAGTGCGACTGCTTTTGGTGTACCTATATTTATAAATGGAACAAAAACAAAACCTCTATTTTGTTTTTCCTAAGTTCACTCATTCATTGCTAAATCTGGCCACCCAAGAGCTCCTGTCCTTAGGTTCCTGTCTAATCGGCTGTTAACGAAGTTAAGTATAGCGTAAATACGAGTATTTTTGGGTTTCATCACTGTAATTTTAGCTTATAGGAATATACTTATCGATAGAATAAGTATGTTGTCAAGACAATGAACTTTACCATCAACTTATCATACCCTTACCCAAAATGACTTTGGTCGAAGATCATAAAAGATGAGATTCATCTTCACCTTCACGAAGAAATAAATTAGAAGTGTGCTCCTGACGGATGCCAACAAATGAATGTTAACTGCCCACTTAAGTGTTGAATCATCGTTTTGTACTCTACATGAATCCGTTGATCTCTCATTGATCAACTAAGGTCAATGATATTAAGAATTACTAATGTAGTGCATTAGTACCAACTCTTATCTATGACCCCATGATAACTGAGCAGTATCCACATAATTTTGCAAAAATAAGTACCTAAGTAGGAAAACATAATAAGAAGGTATTGTTGAACAAAACGAACTCGGGAAATCACCGGGTAAAATCCCCAAAAAACTTTCAAGCTGCTGAATAAAAAAGATTCCCGGAATATTTAAAAGGGCTTTTAATTAACGATTTTCCCGCAAAAACTGAAGGCATTCTCTTTATTCGACTTAATTTAATGAAAAGCTGCTGCTAAATATCTGGGTGTATAAATTTGAAACATTGCGAATAAATGGTTTTGTTGCCGAAAAACAAACAGCCTTTTTTCGAATCTGTTGCATAACATTAACTGCTATTACGAGTGCGGTAGATTGTGAATAAGGTTTTTGTGACCTTGAGAAGAGTTTGACCGTTAACAGAAATCAGGCGAGCCTTCGGAACACCTTTAAAGTTCGAGTCAGTTTGGAAGCTCAACGGCCGCGGCTGATGGCGGGCTCGGAGACGAGGATGACCACAGGCTGTGAGGCGAGGGGACCCGTGTGCGAGAGCAGGACGGAGCACAGGCTGCGTCAACACGGTCGAGTCGTCGCCACCGTACCGGCATTTACCGCGGCGCATTCTCGACCTCCGCGCGACTCGCTTCGTTCCATGTTATTCGCGAGTGTTTTGTGACTTTTCGGATGTTTTAGTGGTCCGTGACGATGACCGGGCTACTGGTGTTGTTGTTTGTGTTGTGCTTCGGCCTCTCAGCTGCCGATAGGAAGCTCACTGTCACTGAGAAACTTCAGAGTGATGCGGATCTTTCTCAGGTATTTAAAACTTTCTTTGTACTCCTATGATTACTCAAAGTTGTTAACGTAATTAGATGCAAGTCATCTGAAACATATATGTTAATTAATTTAATAAATATTTGTACAGAAAAATACGATCCTATTTATCAAAATGACCTACATGGTCATACGGATAAAGTTGAATAACTTACGAGAGTTTTGCTCGCAATAAGTAAACAGGTTTTGCTGTATGTTTTTTTTATCTTATCAGAAGTTAAGTAAACAATAACAATGCTTTTTACTAAAAGTAAAAGTTAGGTGTAGTTTGATTATTTCGAAAACTATGGCAGTCATGGCAGTGTGACAAAACTGAATTACTCTTATTGTTTGGTCAGTCGTCCAAATTATGCACGTAACTAGTTTATGAAGAGATGAAATTAGGTTGATTTTAAAAGTAATATCCAATATCTGCTAAAAATATTGAAATCCCATTTATAAGAGAATCTTTACGTATATTTGTGTAAATGTGTGTATGGACTATGAAACTAATTTAATGTTTTCATCACAAACGTTTTTAAAAGTTGGAACAGTTATCAATGACAGTCGTAATTCAAATCTAGAGTAAGCTCAATTAGTTAACTTTGAAAAAAATAACATGGTGAAACAAAATTAACTACTTTATTCCCCCAGGGTTTCAAAATTATTACAAAATAATAAACAATTTATGTACAGCATATCCATTATAACAATCATAATATTATGGAATCTCTGTGAATTAAAAAACTTTCCTATGATGTTTGATTACATCCATGGGTTAGATTAGGGTGTGGGCATCCTGTCAAATAATGGTACTCGTATGCACTGACAGATCAGATTTTGGGCGCGGCTTTGGCTTTGTCTCTACCATCTGCCTCTCTATGTATCTTCTCTACTGACAGGCTATTTTAAATCCGATTGGTAATGAAACTCACGCATTGTTTCTCGCTGTGTTATTTAGAGTTATTGACTGCAGAAGAAACTGACAAAGAAATTAGGTAGGTACCTAAGATCCAAATTGAAACTGGTACAGTAACTACGTACTTGCGAATTGAAGACTATTTACAGTAAATGTAGACACAGTAGATTCTGATAAGTCTTTAGCGGTGATCATCATCATTTTAGCCATATGACGCCCGTTGCACTATATATGCTTCCTCTATCGATCTTTAATTAGATCAGATAAAAGCGATTTGCATCCAGCATTGAGTATCTATTCACCATATGGGTAAACGTCCTACGCTGTATTTGTCAATAAGTGGTTTTCATTCGAGAGATTTGTGGCTAAATTGGCCATCAGTTCTCCGCGCCATGTGCCTTGTCCACTGCTTCTTCTTCTTCTTCTTCTTCTTTTCAGCCATTGGACGTCCACTGCTGAACATAGGCCTCCCCTAAAGACCTCCAATAAGACCGGTTGGTAGCGGCTTGCATCCAGCGCGATCCTGCGGTCTTAATGAGGTCGTCCGTCCACCTTGTGGGTGGACGTCCTACGCTGCGCTTGCCGGTACGTGGTCTCCACTCGAGGACTTTTCGACCCCATCGGTCATCAGTCCTCCGCGCTATGTGCCCTGCTACTTTAACTAAACTTGTGAACGGCATCATCCAACAGATTAGCAGTTAGTGTATGCCGTCCACGTTCGCCTACGGATGTCATTTCTGATTTCTGATTCTAGCAGAGAGACTCCTAGCACAGCCCTCTCCATATCCTGTTCGGTTATTTTAAGCTTGCTTATACGGCCCATAGTTAAGCGCCACGTCTCAGTATCATAAGTCACCACTGGCAACACACATAATTATTGATCGAAAGTTTTCTACTTAAGACACTGCGGAATTTTCGACGAGAAAACATCCAAAATACGTAATAGTACTACGTAGCTAATTAAACAATTTAATACGGCTTGAATAAAGTTGCGAAGACCTACTATAATAAAATTATTGGATTAAGTGCCGACGTTTTCTATACAAAAATAGCACTGCCTGTTACCTAACTTTCAAGGGTGCTTGAAATGTATTACAGTTTCAGGGATTCAATTACCTCTATTTAGGTAATTCTATGGGTACGCAAAAATGTTTAACAGTTTGATTTGGTAAATATATTTTTACCGAAACCATCATCATCATTATCAGTCGTAAGACGACCGTTGTTGGACATAAACTTCTAAGGATTTCCAATAAGAGATCCAAGATAGGACTGAACAATGAAATCACGCAAAAAATCTGTATTTGTCCTGTTGTGTGTTGAGAAACTCAAAAAAGACCAACTTTTTCATAGTTTCAGGGTTGGTCCCTTCAAAATAAGTTTCATTTCATCGACATTCAAATGGTCATATGATTGTTTGGTACATGTAGGTACCAGCCTTTTTTTATGGTCCACTGCAGGACGTAGGCCTACCCTAGATTTGGTGGATTCACATACGGTATGCACGGTTGCCTCACGATGTTTTCTTTCTTCGAAAAGCCAGTGGTCTGGAATCCCGTATATAAGCTCCAAAGAAGCTCATTCGTATCGTACGGGATAGGGATTTGAAACTCACGATGCAGGGCTGGTGACCACCACGCCTTATTGTTTGGCACATCTCTTTCAATCCCTGTAATTTGCAAAATAAAACCACCATGTATATTTCACATGCTAACATGAATATTCCCAGAATCAAATTTCACGATTAACATGAAACAGTATGTGAATCGACATGCAATATGCTCTAACTGTAATTGTTACATATTCTTGAGTCATTGTTTCCTTGCATAACGGCATAACAGCTGTGTTTGATTATTGCGAAATTGCAACCGTAATAAGCCAGCTGCTGTGAGTCATGGGTAACCCTTAACTTACAGGCTTCCGTTTTATAGACACGCAACACAAAAATGTAGTCTAATTGTACTGCATGTTGAACTTAAAAACGTATTTTAATTATAAACTGGATTTTAGTGTTAACCGGTTGAGGAAAGTTTGACTTTCAATAAGGATGAAGTTTTCTGTTCAACTGTATGCTTTTTAGGGTTCCGTACCTCAAAAGATAAAAAAACGGAACACATGTAGGATCACTTTGTTGTCCGTCTATCTATCTAGAGATCGCGTTAAAATATCAAGTTGAAATTAAAACCATTTACGCAGATCTATGGTTTCTTGCAGTTATGAAAACATCAAACTTCTTGTTATTGTAAGAAAAAGTGAGAGCCGTTTATATCACAAAAATCCGTATATTTTGACACAGGGAATCTAAACCTATAGGGTACTTTCCAGAACAATAAAATCTGGCATTGAGCATCATCATAGAGTACACATATAGGAACAATTCTGAAAAATGCTTTAAATTGAAAATCGAAATCCCTTTTTGTGCGTTTTAAAGGACAACTAAAGCCATAGCGTAAACAATCGATGACCATCTTCGCCCTAAAGTTACTAAGTCTCTGTTATCCTTCTATTACTAAGTCTATCTTATTTCCCGTTTATTTGCGATTTTTCAAGATTTGTACGGAACTCTCGGTGAGCGAGCCTGACTCGCACTTGTCAGTTTTATTTTGCATATATGTTACGCATCGATTTGGCATTTTTTTTGCTAATTCCGCCAATTATGAATTGATCTTGATGATTGTTTTTTTTTTGTTTAGTAGATCATGCTTCAGCCATGATAATATCTACCTCTGTATTAGAAAAAATGCAAAGAAGCAGATTGTACAACATTTTCTGAAATGTGTATTAATTAAATCAAGATTATATTCATCTTGATCGATTTATAATTGGCAGAATGGACGCATTGCATACCTACATACTCCAAAATACACAGTCGAATTGAGAACCTCCTACTCTTTTGAAGTCGGTTAATTGGCCATATTAACCGACTTCAAAAGAGGAGGATAGCAGTAATAAGACACAGACACAGTAATTTTCAAACAGCTATCTTCAACCGGTCACATCAACACTAAAATGCAGTTTAAAATTAAATATGTTTACAATGAAGTAAAAGTTTGAAATTACAGTACTATAATTAAGACAATTATGTGCATTATAATTACGTAGATAATTCAAGAGAGAATATATTCAAGAGCTGATAGCTTTTAATTAGACATAGCTGTGTACGATCAAATCAAGTGGAAACCTCATCAGCTTTGAATTATATTAACAATGTCTTAATATAATTTGATTATTACGGTTTTGACATCAAAATTAATATCAACAGAGTTCAAATAGGCACTTGACACATAAATTTAGATATAATAACATATTACGAGTACGTACTTCAGACAATGTTTAGTCTTTTTTTTTTTGCGCTCTTAAGTACTAAACATTGTTGTGGATGCATGAAACTCGTTGCTTATTTCTATCAGACAATTTTGCTGTTGTTTCTTTCATTACACTGGTCTCTTTTATGTTTCTGCTAATTTTATATTGTACTCTACTTTTAATTTTAATTTGTTAATTTCATTTTCCTGCTTCCGATGATGGGTAGCCTTGGTCGTCTATTGTTTGTGTTACCCCTAATTGTCGAGATAAAAGCCCGTAGTTCCATAATTGAGTGGAGTCTCTAACGTCTGCATCCGTTTGTCTTCTGACTGTACCTTTGTGCAGCAGGAAGCAGTCGCAGAACTTTGTAATTAACTGGATTGATAGTAGATATAAATTGAATAAAAATAAAAATACTGACAGGTTTGGTATGTTGCTTAAAATAAACTTATTTGTCAACACGAACAGACTTTACGAACTTTTTTTTAGTATTCTACTATTGAATTCAATAAATAATTAAATTATTTGTTTTTACAAGTGAACTTCATACGGATGATACAGTTTATCGGTTTAGTTAGGTAGATATAGGATGTTCACTGCTGAACATAGGTTGCCTCTCTCCTATAGGTTGCCAATGTGACCGAATGGATGCGGCTTGCATAGACAACTTATGCACGAGTATGTGATATATTTTATTTCTATTTTTGAAGGGAATATTCAACTTAATATTTTGTGAATATTTCAAGCAATCTTCCTGTTGCCGTTATTAATATCGAGCAAAAAAATCACGTTACATGTATCACTTGTTTGGAGAGCCATATTTATTTTGTTTTAATTTCATTATATATTTTTAAAGATAATTCTGTGAACGTTTTAAGCATCTACCTGTCACCATTATTAATATCGAGCAAAAAACAGCTAAAACTTCAGGTTTGTTGTATGGGAGCCCACCTTAATTTTAATTTTCTGTTTTCAGTATTTGTTGTTATAGCGGCAATAGAAATAATCACCTGTGAAAATTTCAACATTCTAGTTATGACGGTTCATGAGATACAGCCTAGTTACAGACAGACGGACAACGGAGTCTCAGTAATAGGGTCCCGTTTTTACCCTTTGAGTACGAAACCCTAAAAATCGTATCAAAATCCGTTGCGTAGTTTTAAAGATATAAGCATACATGGGGACAGACAGACAGCGGGAAGCGACTTTGTTTTATACTATGTCGTGGTGAAGTACACAAAGCATTTCGAAACAGAAATTGCAGAAACTTAGCTACGGTTTCGTCTATACCCTTTCTTATTGTGAACCAAGTTCGTCAAAGGAGTCTAGCTATTCTACTACCTTGAATAATAATGGCTGCTCTTACAATGGAATGAAAGACATCTTAAACTTCCACTTCAATGGAGTCCTAAACCAGGAACTTAGAATCATATTTTGTGTGAAAATTTTGCTCTATTGTAACACTCTATAGCTGTTAGTCAGTGGCGACCTAGTCGGAGGACGCGCGACTTATGAGTGTTAGGCGTGGATTCAAATCCGGCCCCATATCATTGTGTTTAGACTAATTTCAGAAATCCAGGTTCATAATACAACGGTATGGTTTTTTTGTGTGTATGTTACGCGACTGCTCTGCCAATTATGAACAAATTTTGATGATTATTTCTTTTATTTGGTGGATCATACTTTAGAGGCGGTTCCATTTAAATTTTTATCAAAATTGACTGAATCGTTTGTGAAAAATCAACAATAATGTAAAAATGACTCCATCGATGATGCATTAATTCGAGCGAATTATTCGAATTCTAAGTACGGTTGAAGTCGGTTGTGTCATTTTTTGGCGAAAAATCATATACATATTATTCAAATTAATGTACGGATTTACACACCACTGGCTTTTTGACAAAAGAAAGCATCGTGAGTCAACTTGCATATCTATCTGAATCCATCAACCCGCATTGGGATAGTATAAAAGATAACGTCCGTAGTGGGTAGGCTTATATCATAGTAGTAGCAAATGCTTATTAAAAAGTTAAAACAATCTATTAGAATTAGAATTAGAATCGTTTATTGATGTATTGAGCTTAATACTAAAATTATATATACAACAGTTTGTACAATAATATAAAGTACCGCAAAATATATCTCGTCATTTCACAATACATAATACGTAGCAACGAATTTAAACAATGATTAAAATAATAGCTATCTACTTTACAATTGAATACAAAATTAAAAAATGTCAGAAAGAATAAATGAAAATGTCATGGTTTTTTTTTTGTTCAATACATAATTACAAAATTAAATTTAAAAAATGATTAAGTACAGTAAATATTAAAATATAAATTATTGAAATCAAAGAAATAAGAGCTGAAATATACTGTAGATTTCAGCTCTTGTTTCTTTGATTTCAACAGTCAGAATCATATTTTCAGCGAAACTTTTGATCTATTTTAGCAAACAATTGTCGGTGACACCTACTCTTTCTACGAATCTTGTAAATACGTATTTAATCACTTATATTACGTAGGTAGAGGGACAGTAATGATATTTACCGTGGTAGAGGTATAATTGCTGTTAGTTATCTTTGTAATTATAACAACTGTTGATGTTAAGGGTTTAAATTGGAACCTTTAGATTTTTACATTTATGACACACTAGGATGTAGAGCAGTGACCCAAAATTTCACCTGCTTGTAGTATCGCACCAGTACCTACCATAAAAATAATTTATTTAAAAATATAAAGTAAAAATATTTAGTCATACGAAGGTTTTATGACTTTACAAGAAAAATCTTAGAGGAAAATTCAGTCACCATTTCTGTACTTACAGTGAAACAAAATAATTAATGCACATCCCACTTTATTATAATATGGAAACATACGTGATTGTTTGGTGTCGCACATTTTATTCTTTATAATAGTAATTATTACTATATCAACGAAATTCTACCAACGTCCTTCTTTTAGTCGATTACTTAAAACCATGGCCGTAATTATCTAAAAAATTAAGACATACGTACGACACGTAATTTTCCGTTAATACACCATAATAAAACCGTTTCTAAGTTAGCTATCGGTTTTTTCGAATTTGATTATTAAATAGCGATAATAAGTTCGAAAGCAATAACTGTCCTGTATTCAACTATATACCTAGCATAGTTGTTTACGGGCTGTTTTTACCGTTTAGCCATGTCAGAGGCCTTCAGGCAGCCTAAAACCTTTGACACCAGCTCACCACCCATACGAATATACATAGGTACATACTCATCATCTCATTAGGATGATAAAAAATCACAGTACCTACTACATTTAAGACTTATGAAAGAGCTGAATTGTCTCAAGTTACGTCATGCGTCGACGCAACTCATCGGCCGCTTCCTCTAAGTAATTATTCTGGACAACGGGTCCCTTCGTCAATCAACGGACAGTTAAATTACATTCGAGCTTCCTTTGTGAAGGTTAAGCGAGGAATTAGGTTACCCGAAGACGTTATGTGTTTAATATAATTGAATAATTGTATCTAAATTGCATGGGGAAGATTAGGAGTAGTGCGTGTATTCAAAACGACGAAATGGGTACGTAGATATAATTGTTCTGTTTATTTTTAGTTTCAGTAATCTTTTTAGTATTAAGTATCGCATTTATTTTACAAAACACAGTCAGGTGTAGGTTAGGACCACATACTTTCAAAAAAAAGGCTATGGTAAGGACTTTATACGTCAATTTTCATTTAAAATTTTTTCATGTTTTGTGACAATTCTAAATTAATAAAAACATAAAATCACCTTCAAATTTGTGTATCATATAATATAGCATATGCCTTTAATAATATTTGTCGCTTTAATATCTTCAGTAGCGAAATAACAGACAACAACCGTTTTTTCGATCTCTTTCTTCTGCTAGATTAATAAGATATCAAAACTAACTTGGTTCATTATACGTGTTATGACGAATAAATGCTACATAGGATTTTAGAAATACAACTGCTGTGTTTTTGTGTTTTTTTGTTTTTTTGCAAATGTGTGAGTTAGACACCGTCAGAAAAGTAAGATAGTTGAAAAAATAAATATATAAATAACCTTTTCAGTCGCTGGATCTCCTTGGAGACCTTTTCAGTAGGCTTTAGAAAAGATGCGTGGGAAATAACGTAAGTACTTCAGCGGAAATGAGTATTTTTAACTAACTTCCAAAAAGGAGGCGGTTCTATGTTTGTCTGTATGTATTTTTTTTTGTGTATGTTCATCGATAATTCCGCCAATCGTGAACTGAATCAAAAAATTCGAAAGGGTATACTCCCGAGGTGGTCCCATTTAAATTTTACAGATATCGTCTGAGCCGTTTTTGAAAAATCAGCACTTCAATCGCTAGGCTTAAACGTCTTAGAGTTTACAGTTTTTTTTTAAATAACTTTAAATTTATAAGCCTTTAAAAAGTACCTAATATTGTAACCTACGCAAAAACTACCCAAAGGGTAAAAAAGGGAAAATAAATATTTAAGGGGGGCTCCCGTACAGTACGGAACCCTTTGTGCGCGAGTCCTACTCGTACTTGGCCGATTATTTTACAAAAATGTACTTACAATTTTCTTCTTGTTCAGAAGAAAACGCGAAAACAGCGGTCGCCTCACAGTCCTCTTAAATCAAATTTGCGATATTCGTTTGAATTGGCTTGATGTCAAGTAAACAAAGATCTTATCTACCTAAAAAAAAAACAGTTTTAATCTAAAAAGATCATACATTAGTAAAAGCTACGAAGTACAGTTAATAAAACCACCTGCTTTCTAAATTAAAATTGCGAAGCAATGTCATCCCGTGCGCTAACTCAATTTTCATATTTTCATAATATCAACGTAATGAAAAGAAATATGTTTAATGAAAATTGTTGAGTGTGTTGTGAATGGCATTTGAGGCTTGAAGCGGAATTCTGTTACAGCTGGAAACCGCTGCTGGAGCAATCCCAAAGTATTTTAATAATCTTCTTGCCTGCCGAACTTCGACAGGTATGCTTTTATCTCGTTTAATTCGCAAGAATGTGTTTTATGTCATACCTGAAGATAAATTTGCGGTGTGTTTAAGATTTGTGTGAGCGCGAAATTAAATTTATTACCTCTTCGTGGATTTCACTTTGTTGTGATACGAAGTGTGCGCGATATTATGTGCGTAAACTAAAGCCAAACCGCCTTAACACGAAAGATTTAAACACGCTTTAAACACTGTTTAACCCTGCAATTTGTACTGCTATACACTGAACTGTCTAAGCGTGCTTAATACTTTTTAGGTAAGATGGTATGGCTCGACGATTTTTAAGCCACGTACACACTCACACTATGCGGATGCGGTTGCGGTCCGGCTGCCGTCCGTCTACCACAATACAGAAAAATGCACAAAACTGCAGTTGACATAACAACGCACTGTAATCGGACGGTTGATCGCATGGTACAGCGTAATAAACTACAGCTTCGAACATTTTTCTGTGTTGCGGCATGCGACAGCCGAACCTCAGCCGGACCCCATATTGCGTACTGCGTACGTGACCTTAGTATCGGAAACTAGTAAGTACCCGCGGAGTTTTTCCCATACATTGAAACCTTGTGATACCGGTAAATGTAAGTGACTAGTCTCCGAGACTAAAGTCGACAAGAGACTAAATGCCTTAAATGGTGATTAAGTGACAAATATGTTGGCTCATCTGTTACGATCTCTTTGTGCCTGTGTATTTATTCTGTATCTACTGTATGGGAACTGTCTATTCTATGAAGACCCCTCTACTTACTGTAGTTGTTGCCTAGGAAGGTACTTAGTCACAACGTTTTTGGTATAAAATAGAAGATTTATATTTTCTGTGAATTTAGTTAAGTTCTTCTGATCAAGAATTTGTGCCTCTACATTTTGAATAATGAATTTAACATTGTGTTATTATATTATTGGTAAACTATATAAGACAAAAATATTTTTCATTATGAAATAATTTTGTAAATTTTGGTAATTTTGTAAATCAATAAAATTGGAATTCATCTAATATTTCATTTAATTAGATTCGACCATCGGATATAAAAATAAATAAGTTAGAGAGCTTAGGCGATCTTTTTAGCGATTAGGCGAACTTTTCTATTTTCTTAGCGATTAGGCGGAATTTTCTTCCAGACTGAATATCCAATTGGTCTAAATTATTCTACATTACAGTGGCTATTTGTCATACAAGTGTACTGTACTGTACCAGCCTTTGTAATAGTCCACTGCAGGACGTAGGCCTGCCCACGAAGGGTGATTGTGCCATATCCATGTTCCCGTGTTCACGTGTACCATGCTGGCGCAGTGCGGGTTGGGATTCACATACGCCATCGAATTTCTTTCACGGATGTATGCAGGTTGCCTCACGATGTTTTCCTTCACCGAAAAACCAGTGATGTGAAATTTCGTACATAAGCTCCAAATAAACTCATTGGTACGGGAACGGGATTTGATCCCACGACCTCAAGAATGTCAGGCCAGCGTTACAACCACTAGACCGTGGTGGTCTAGTGGTTGTAACGCTGGCCTTTTTTTAAATAAAAGGAATAAAATAAAGAATAAATAAAAGAGTGTTTCTAAGTTTGAGGTTTACTTTTAGTTTGCTATCTATGTCACGTCACAAGCATTAACGATGCTTTATAGGGCGAGTCCTTCTGCTTTCTTCTAACTTCTTGACGTCAGTAGCAAATTAGTTATGTCACTTGCGCGAGAAGCGGGGATATGCGCAGTTTGTAGCTAACTTGACGTACACCAAGAATTTTGATTCAGCTCAAATAACAGTGTTTTAATCGATTTTAACAACGAACACAGACAAAGTTTATGGACACAATTGATACGAGTATGGTGACAGTTTCGCTTTGGTTTAAACTCCACTTTACCTATATTGGAATACATTTTATTTATATGAGGAAATAAGGTAATTAAGTAAGGCCTGGCTAGATCTGGGAACCATTCTGACTTCAAACACTGCGTCATGCTCCTCTAAATCTATTTCGTCACCCTTATTATGATTCTGTGATCTTTTTTGGCTATCCCGTAGCGAACCGCAGTTTATGTTGCGTATCTCGTTTGGATGGATGGTTTGTCGAATTCATATAAAAAATAGAGAGATGTTCTACGTCCAGAATCATTATTTTTCTGTGTGGAAAGATAGGCCCTTCGTGGACGTCTTTCATGTTTGATGCAGTCTTTCCGAATCATGCCACTTTAGCAATCTTATCTGTGTACATCTATTCCGTAGATTAAACCCCTTACATTTAAGTGTTGTTTAAAATTCCGTCAGGCGATTGATCTATCACAGCCCACCGCTAAGACAGAATATCCGATGAGTTTAAATTATTCTGCATCTGAGTGGTTACTTCGTTCCTAAAAGAGGGTTATTTTCTAACCCAGTGTGGTTTCAAGGCGCGGTCCTGGTAATTGAAATTGGGCGAAGTAGGAAATTACTGTGGCTCGATGTAGAGGATTTTACGGGTTTTACTGCAGGGAATTGATGACAGCAAGGTGAAATGCAACAGCGAAACGTTTGCGCATTCTGGAATCTAAATGCTACCAATAATACTACTAATGTTTCTTGGTATTTTTACCGACTTCCAAAAAAGAGGAGGTACTATGTTCGTCTGTAAGTATTTTTTTATGAATTTTCATCGATAATTTTGCCAATCGTGAACCGATTTTAAAAAACTTTTTAATTTCAAAAGGGTATACTCCCGAAGTAGTCCCATTTAAATTTTATAGAAATCAGCTGAGCCTTTTCTGAAAACTCGACAATAATGCAAAAAAAAATGAATTCTGCATGGATGACACATCGATTCGTGCGAACTGTTCGAATTCTGTACACGGTGCAAGTCGGTTGTGCCATTTTTCTCGAAAAATAATTATTTATTAACGGACTTCTCATCGTGGTGGCAGGTTTTTATGGCTTGTAAGGTTTATTTCGTGAATTTATTTTAACATTCTAATTAAAATATGGTACCGGTAGGTATTACTCACATAAGTATAAGAAAAAAAGAAAAAGAAGTTTAAAATACTTACCTTCTATACCAGATACTATAGAGTCCAGCTGTTCCATGACTGATACTGACTGAAGGTAATTATTATCTTGGCTGTAAAGTTATTCGTATAAGGTATTTAGAAAACCACATATGAAAATTCAGCTTCTTCCAATACCATACAACAACACTTTATTGACACCAACAAGAAAACATAACAAAAGAAACAAAGACAGAAAAGGCACAAAAGGCGGTCTTATCGCTAAAAGCGATTTCTTCCAGACAACCTCTCTTGGATGCAAGGAAACATAAAGACGACAAGGACGGTGTAAACGTAAAAAAAAACTTCTTAGTGACTTTGTGACAAGTAAAATGGAATCTATTTCATTTTATTGGCGAAAAATATGCTATGCTCTTATCTGAATCCACTAACACACCATTCGCGCGTTTCAGCTCAATATCGCGTTTACAAATGTAGACGTCTGCAGCCTACATATTGCCTGAATAATAGAAGGGCAATATGGCAATATCTCATACATCCTGGTCACAGATATCAGTAGATGGGCTACGTTGTCTCGATCTCCTACTCGAGTCGAAGTCTGAGGGTCCTGACTACGACCTCCCAATGCTCTCTATTTGTTAATCGCCATCTTCCTTTGCCCTCGGCGGCATGGAGCTCCTCGTAAACTGTGTGTCCATGTCCAGTATGGTGCTAATCTGATCGGACCAACTTATCGGACTGCGTGTGTGACCTTTTGTCGTTTTGTTGTCGCGATCTAGCAGGGACCTAATTTCGCACGAAACTCTGTAATCAAAACGAGTAGTTTTTTTAGTAACAATAATTAAAAAAATATTACTCACATAGCTTAAGAATATTTACCGTCTTACCACAAAAGTTTTACGCACGCTTTCTACAGTGTCTAACAGTAAAAATTGCACGGTTAAACAGAGTTTAAGGTGTGTTTAAATCAATTAATCAAATAAATTAGCGCTTACAAAACACTGCATTCTGCAAAGTAAACATTAATTTTGTGGTGTATTTGTGTTCGCTACATATTATTATGTCTCGCAGGTCGGTCGAAGAGGCCTGTCTCTAGATCTCTACGATACTGGTGTTTCCTGTGAGGTGCGAAGGTGGCGAGGTATCAATTGGTCGGGAATTCAATATAGTGTTGTTAATGCGGGCGCGTGTCGCGCGTGACGCACCTACAGGACACATTTTTGACGGTCGTAAAGGTAGATTTCGGAGATACGACTGGATAATCTCCATAGAGATATACCAGCATCGACATCATCATCCTTATCGCCATCTGGTATACCATCCAAGCCACTGGAGCAGTTATGATAGCGGCCCAGAGCCACGCTCCGTTATTTTAAGGAGCTGGGCTGGCTTGGGTAGACGCTGGAAGGGAATTTTCCCTTTTCCCCACAAAACACCCCATGCGGGACGTCAGTGCGGGAGTTGTCGCCCCCACATCGAATAAGAATAAGAATAGAGATATACAAATTGTACTAGGTTCGTATACGAGGCTCAAGGGCTCTAGGCTCATATATATCGTATGTATAGGTATGTCGACGTTTTGGCGATAAACCTTAAAAACAATTATAATTCTATGAAATCTTGTTACCATTTGTCTGATATAATGTTATTTTGTTTTATTAAAAGGAATTGGATTAGTTTAGCAATTGTCGGTTAGTACGGTATAGTAGATAGTATAAAAAAAATTAGAGGCTTTACATTAAGTGTCTAAGGCCCAAACTTTTCAAAATAGTTTTATGGCGTATCAACAGAAACGACTGAAAACTTTACAGTGAATTAAACCATAAATACTATAAAGATAAATTTGTAACTATTTCATTCTTGTTTCAAGAAAATTTATTGCCCATTAAACTTGAAAAAATACAGCGTCAATAAGTTATGATAGCATAGGAAACTTTAAAAAGAATCCGAAATCTACCTCTACAACTTCCCACATAGCGTTTGTATTCCGTCGTCGTCACCCACACACCTGAGATGTATCCTTAATGTATTCCACTCCTAACTTATTCTAACGTATTTTCGACTGTCGGTTAAACTTGCGCCCACAAATGCCTATAAATCGAGCCGTGAAACTGAAGCACTCACAGCCAAGAATTTAAATAAGTTTATATGAACATTATAGGTATGAATCATTTCCTGTATCTGTCCGTGTCCGGAGAATATTTAACTATCGATGAACGTTTATAAAACTAATGCTCATTGTGGTTGCCTCGTAAAATTGAACGCCTGCAATGGAGTCGTTAAATTCAAAGAGGTAATTAGTAGTTACGTTAATTACTTAGGGCACGTATTGTGGAATATGCTAGGTTTTCTATTGGAGGGAGGTGTTTAAAGGTCTTTTCATGTGCCTCCATGTAAATAACGTTGCGATCTGTTGCGATACTAAATCTCTCTAATCGCTCTAAAATGATTTGTTCAAATAAGAATTAGCGGCAAAGAAATTAATAAATCGACAACAGTCTAGCTCTTTTCTCTCTTCTTCTTTTCCATTTCCTTTGGTATTTAATATGAAGAGAATTTAGCTGAATGTTCTCAGATAAAATCAATTAAAATAATAGTTAACATAGGAAGTTTCGGACCATCTGAAGTATGTAGATATTTCAATTGCTTTTGTACACCTGTAAAGGTAGAATATTTGCAACACTATTGTTCCTTTAATATATACGAGTACATTGTGAAAAAATATTCTGACAAATAAATATATTTTTGATTCAGTGATTGATTTTTGTGTAGTACTCATAGTTGTATTTTTTAATATCGTCGATTATCCTGACAAACAAGAAAAATAGAATCTTAAATAGGTATCTCATCAACCCAAAACTATAGTTCCCAAAATATGTAAGATACGTGTTGAAGAAAATGTTTGGGCAAGAAGTTAAAGGTCTGACAATAGTGCTAAGCGTTGGCATCCAGGACATTTTATTTGAAAGTCAGCTTGTTCCTTCTTTGTATTTAAGGTGAAGCACCGTTTATTCGTTGGTGATTCAATTCGTTTTAATATAGCGTGGGTGGGATGCAAATAAAGCTGGGGTCCGACAGCTGACAGTGATGCGGGTGACATCCACTTAAGTGATACCTCTTGTACAGATTTATGTGTGTTGTACTCGAATTTACATAGGTTTTGTGGCAAAATCTATTGTGCGATAGAATTTATAGGTTTTTTTGTTCTAAAGGTTCGGTTGGGTTCTGTAAATTAGCCACTTATTTCAAACATCACGCTAATTTTATTGAAGTTTCTTTTTTGTTTTGTTTCCTTATTTATTTGCACATTGCAATGGCGTAATAAATAAGTAGTTATGTGCCGATAGTTATATTTTGCTTTTTGCTGTTTTAATTCTAATAAAGTTTCATCCTAGAAATTACGAAAATAGGCCAAGTGCGAGTCAGACCCGCGCGCGAAGTGTTCCGTACCGCATGGAAGCCCTAATATATTTTATTTAAAATTATTTATATGAATTTATTTATTTACTTTTGAAGGGATTATGTTCTGTAAGTATTTCAAGCATCTCCATGTTGCCGTTAATTATATTACGTCCCTTGTATGGGAAACCCCCATTAAATATTTAACTATTTAGTTTATTGAATCAGGCGTTACTTTGCGGAAGTTCATCTTCAAATTCTTGTTTTGAATAAATATTTAGTGTATTTCCGCTCTTTCGTAGTCATATAAGTAAAGGGTACTATTCAAAATTCAAATTAAATCACAAACAAAATTAGTAATTAATCATCAAACTGTAGCATGGTTCGACTATGGTTAGGTCAGGTTAGAAAAGTTAGGCTTAGGTATGTTTACAAAATATGAATGAACCTGAAACAAATTTTTTAATTAATCCGTTTAAAATAATAAAAAATAATTAAACCTGTAACAAAAATAGTAATTAGTAATCTATTAAAAAATGTAGTAAACCTGAAAAAATATTTAATTAATATGTTAAAATTACAAATATAATTTATTTATAAAAAATGGTATAAAATAATTGAAAAAATACTTAGTCAATAAATAGCACCCTTATTCTTACTGTACTCTATTCGACACGTGTTTCGCCTCTAAACGAGGCATCTTCAGGACGTGTTGACTCTTCGAGCTCACTCGCAAGAATGACGGCTCGCCGCGCCGGCGCTTCTTATAAGTTTAAGCCGAAATATGGATTGAAAAATACAAAGGAATTGATAGAAAAAATTAAAGATATACAGATCCCATCAAATGGAAAACTGATTTCATTGGATGTGGAAAGCTTATTTACAAATGTTCCGGGTGAAGAATCATTACAAATTTTGGATGAACATTTAGAGAAACGACATTTACATCCTGGAGAAAGAGAAGATATAATGACGTTAACAAGAATATGTATGGAACAGAACTACTTCCAGTTTGAGGGACAGTACTACACACAAAAAGAAGGTCTTGCAATGGGGTCACCATTGAGCCCATTAATGGCAGAGTACTTCATGGACAGGTTTGAGTGTACACATATGGTTAATAATCCTAATATCTTGTTTTATTACAGGTACGTGGATGATATTATATTGTGTTGGACTGGAACGCAGCGTCAACTGGACATATATATGGATGGAATCAACCATATACACCCAAAGATACGGTTCAAGACCGAAAAGGAGGATAACAAGTCACTGAATTTTCTAGACCTAACTATTACGAGAAAAGAGAACAAACTGGACTTCCAAATTTATCGCAAACCCACACACACAGATATAGCAATCCCAGAGTCTTCAAATCACCCCATGCAGCACAAATTGGCCGCGTTTAGAAGCTATGTACATAGATTAATGACAGTCCCATTATCTCCAGAAGCCTACAACAAGGAACTCAACACAATATATCAAATAGCAGTGACAAATGGGTACAGCAAGAAAATGATAAACAATTTAGTCAGAGATAAGAATAGAAACATAGCAAGATCTATGTTATACTCCTGCCCACCTGTGAGAGTAAATAAATATGTGGGTAGTTTGACATATTTAGGGACTACGTCAGAAAAAATTGCAAAAATACTGCGGAGAAATGATGTACATGTGGCATTTCTAACGAATCACAACATGAGACGAATGTGCAATGGGAAAGACTCCTTAGAAAAGAGCAAGAAATCGGGGGTATACAAGTTAACCTGCGACACATGTAACGCAGTTTATGTGGGACAAACTGGAAGGAGTTTTCAAACCCGCTACAAAGAACACTTAGCTGCATCTAGAAACAATCACCCAGAGAAGTCGAATTTTGCGAAACATTTATTAGAAACTGGACACGATTTGGATAACAACAACACTTTTGAAATTCTACATGTATGTGAAAAAGGTTTTCGCTTAAATGTTTTGGAGCATTTAGAAATAATGAAACATCAAAACACACACAACGAGTTGCTGAACGATCAAACTACCGTCACATCGCCTTTACTTCGGTGCGTCACGACGAGTATATAAGAAGCGCCGGCGCGGCGAGCCGTCATTCTTGCGAGTGAGCTCGAAGAGTCAACACGTCCTGAAGATGCCTCGTTTAGAGGCGAAACACGTGTCGAATAGAGTACAGTAAGAATAAGGGTGCTATTTATTGACTAAGTATTTTTTCAATTATTTTATACCATTTTTTATAAATAAATTATATTTGTAATTTTAACATATTAATTAAATATTTTTTCAGGTTTACTACATTTTTTAATAGATTACTAATTACTATTTTTGTTACAGGTTTAATTATTTTTTATTATTTTAAACGGATTAATTAAAAAATTTGTTTCAGGTTCATTCATATTTTGTAAACATACCTAAGCCTAACTTTTCTAACCTGACCTAACCATAGTCGAACCATGCTACAGTTTGATGATTAATTACTAATTTTGTTTGTGATTTAATTTGAATTTTGAATAGTACCCTTAACTTATATGACTACGAAAGAGCGGAAATACACTAAATATTTATTCAAAACAAGAATTTAACTATTTATATTTAAAGTACATATTTAACTAAATATTCTGTGAATATTTCGAGCATCTACCTGTCACCGTTATTAATATCAAGCGAAACACTCCTAAAATTTTAGGTTTCTTGTATGGGAGCTTCCATATTTATTTATTTCTATTTTTAGTATTTAATTTTGTTGTCTATTACAACAAAATTAAATACTAAAAATAGATAGAAATAGATACGGCAACAAAAATACGTCGTCTGAAAAAATGTCAACATTCTAGCTAATTCACCGTTCACGAGATACAGCTTGGTGACAGACGGACAGCGAAGTCTTAGTAATAGGGTCTGATTTTACCCTTTTGGTACGGAATCCTAAAAATTAACCTTGCCTATTAATTGAATCCTGATTTAATCTATTTTTCCACACATCTTCCCAATGCCGCCAATTTCCATCCCGAATTTCATCATTTTCTTCTTACATCATGACTTTAAGTATAGTTTGAAATTAAGATAACTAACATATTGATCGTTCTGGTATTTGCTTGGTTTTATACGAAAAATTATAATGTCAAAATTGCGTAGTTTTTGACACCGCAGGACGTAGATAGTTTTAAAAATAAATTACTAATTAGTTTTATGGCATGACGTTTAATTAAATCGGACATAATTATCTTTGTTGTATGACTAATTTAATTCGGGATTAAAATCCAATAATCTATCTGTAAGTATTTGCATTTATAATTTTAGGTTTCAGATTATTTCGGTATGATATAGTTGCTATATTCTCTTGATACATTCAGCAATCAGGAGTTTTAATTGCTCTGTCCATTTCACCAACAACACGATGGAAAAAATCCCTAATCAAATTAATTTATCGGAAGAGAACTAATTCTAACCAGTTTTAAGGGCGTTTTATAGGGGAGGCTTATAATATGTTCAGCAGTGGAGTTTTTATGTACGGCTGAAATGCTGATGATGATGTATTTGATGATGTTTCCGCCGACTTTGGTTCTCACTAAATGTTAGGTTCATTAAATACCAATAATTTTAAATAAAATTTAATAGTCAAACGCAAACCTATATATATGAAAAAAATCGGCCAAGTGTGAGTCGGACTCGTGCACGAAGGGTTCCGTACCGTATAGGAGTCCCATTCCTCTTGCCGTTAGTAAGAGCGAGAAAAAACCTCCTAAAAATCACGTTTGTTGTATGGGAGCCCCCCCTTAAATATTTACTTTAATCTGTTTTTAGTACCTATAGTTGTTATAGCGGCAAAAGAAATACATCATCTGTGAAAATTTCAGATGCCTAGCTATCACGGTGCATGAGATACAGCCCGGTGACAGACAGACAGACCGATATCGAAGTTTTAGTTAGTAACAGGGTCCCGTTTTTACCCTTTGGGTACGGAACCCTAAAGAGGTTCACATTTAAGTAGGTACATCCGCACATATATTTTCTAGCTAGGATGTGGCATGAATATAAAAAAGGTATTTTAGTGCTATATCTGCATTGTAGGCTCACGCGCTTTAGTAAATATGAAAGAAACAGCTCGAATTGTTACCCAATTACACAAATTCAAATTAGAAACTCCGTAATTGCTTCTTTAATCGTATTCCGCGTCAATGTGTGCGACAAGTGTCCCTAACTGTGGAACTATTACAGGAGAAGCTTAGCTATTGGATATAAGCATATGTACATTGAAATGACAGTTGAACAGTAAAGCCCTAAGTCTACCAAAGCGAAAAGGAGTGGGGCGGAGATGGACAGAGTGTTGTATTCTGTAAGCATCAAGCAAGTATGATCGGTGCCTGTAAATTCATTGTAACGCTCGTAGCGTAGTTTCCCAAAGTGTGTCTTAGCGATCGTCAAAGTAAGGCGACGTTCGTGACCACAGATCAGGAAACAACCTTGTTCCCTGATCTGTGTTCGTGACGGTTAGTCTTATAGCGGGTTACCGCCGGTGGCATTTACAACTGTGCTCTACCGTGGCTCGGGTGGCACGGGTCCCGGTTGTTTAACCGTTAAGCCACGAGGGTGTCAGACTAGCTATCTCGCCTATATACTCGTAATACGAGACAAACTTAATTTGATCTAATTTAAAAATGTCATATTTACTTATTAAGGGATAAAACACAATCGTAACTGAAGTAGAATTGTTGTTGTTTTCTTCACTAGCTCTAACCATAATTTCCTTCTTAGTTTGTAGATAAACTTTATTAGTTGTACGCTGTTTATCTAGTAGTGTTCTGCAGTAGTTATATCGAGCGAATCAAAGAAAATACGCCGCAGTACCTTCGTGCTTTCACAGGTTAATTATTTAGTAAATAGTAAGATAGGTACCTAATAAAGAAAATACTCCTACTACGCGTAATATCAACCACGATATTCTAGGTATTTCTCTAGACTTTAGACATGTTCTACGATATCTATTTATCATTAAAACTTATGGGATCAACTTTAAAATTTCGAAAATAAAATCAATTAAGTACCTATTCTGTACAAAAACTTTATAGATTAGGCAAAATGTATGAAACAGCTGATATATTATCTCAATTCACGTAAAATTTTAACATTAAGTGTATTTCACAAACTAGATTAAATAAATAGAAACATTGACCTCTAATCAAACAAGATATAATAATACCTCTAATTCAAAACTCAGTGGTTAAAATACAGTAAAAAGTAATTTTTACAGCTTGGTTACTTAGCTATATGTAGTTACCCAAAATTAGTGACAGAAAAACCGCAATCAGTTATTCAATTTGCAGGTTTTTGGCGTATATTTAGCAAATATTTCCGAATATATTTCTGCATACAGTGAACATTAAACGATATATAAATGGCACTACACACGGCAGATGTCATATGAATGATCCTATTAATGTTCGGGTTGCGACGTCTCCAGCAGACTTGAGATACCAGGGATGTTAGAAAAAAGAAGATCGGGTGTAAGTTCACGATCGATCTATATTATGCTAAATAATTTACCTATTATAGCAACACGTTGTAATATGTTCAAGTTACTGAAACATATTATTATTTATAATTTTCCATATTATAACAATAAGTGTTAAGTAAGTAGGAAAAATTCTGCCATCTGCGAGCTATTCTAGCGTGCGCTTCAAGAAATGTCAAAAAATAACTATCAAATCAAACAAATGTCAAATATAATTTTTTTGTTTTTTTATTTTCCACTTCCTTTATTAAGGGTGGTAAGGTAGAGCCTCAAAATATCATGCGGGCGAAGCCGCGGGCAAAATCTAGTATTATTTATATCTTTATGACATGTTTTTGTCATAGGTACCGAGGGTGGTGGAGGAGAAAATTGCTAGGTATTAGCTAATCGTACTTCGTATTTGAAATTTACTCGTTCCCATATTATTTGCGACATGTGATATTTTTTGAAATGATACCCTTCTAGAGTCACCCGCCATGCAGGGTATAATTTATTTCTATTTTAGTATTTTTTCTTCTACCGTAAGACGTTGCATCATAAATATATTTTGCCTGTGGACGTAATTTGATTTATTGAATTTAGACTCGTCAACTTATTGTACATAGATACTAAGTAGATTTATAAAGTTCATATTTTTGTTGCGGTATATTCATCGCAAAAAAAATATTCATACTCATACTAAATAATGTTACAAGATTTTCACATTAACATTGGCATAGATTCTCAAAGAAAACTCGGCTCTAACCCATAACTTATCGATCTTATCCTCGAGAACAATAAGAGCAAGTTCATCTAACACAAAGTTTCGGCGATTCTATCGACTCTTCAGAACTTCTCACCCAGATCGAGAGCTCTTACCTCGCGCTTCTTGTCAGCCGTGTTCAAATCTTCAAATAAAGTTTCGCAAAAATATGTACGGTTGACGATCACGTGTTTCGTTTGTTCGTTTTCTTCAGCCACAGAACGCCTACTGCTGTCCAGTACTATACGTTCTACGGGTCTTATTAGGCCTTAGGCCTCTTCTATTGATCAACAAGACTGATTAGTTGCGAGTGTTGCGACACTTGCGACCCTGCGATTTTAATGAGGTTGTCTGTCCACGTTGTGAATCGACGTCATGCGCCACGCTTGCCGGTGTGTGGTGTCTACTCGAGACCTTATTGATCATCACTGTCACCAGTCTTCCATGGTGTGTGCTCTGCCCACTGCAATTTCAACTTGCTAACCCACGGAGCTATGTCGGTAACTTTGCTTTGTCTACGAATTTCCTCATTTCTGACCCAATCTATAATTTGAAGTTACCCACAGCCCCATTTCAAATAAAGCTTTACAAAAATCTACACTGTTGACGTTCACGTACTTGTGGGTACGATAACATAGTACTAAACCAACATTGCGTCTCGAATGCCACTTGATGTGCAAGGTGCGAAGTGCTAGCCGTGCGAAACGTGACATCACGAGGGTATTCAAAGCCAATGTAGTTGCATCCATTCACATATAGCACAGAACAATACTGTGCACGTATCCACTCATATGTTTCGACCTTAACGCCTTCCCTTACGGCATTTTTAGCTCAGTCTACTGTATTTGTGCATGTATTATCGCCTTACCCGCCTTCTACGGCTGCTTTCTATAGAATGCATTATGTTGTTTCTTGTTCAACGACCCTTTTGTATCGATGCGCTTTTAGTACACGTTTTAATATACTGACTTCAGTTTATTCTAATTAGATGAAAAGGGTGTGCATAATTTTGTCTCGCCATAAATTATTTAAATATTGTATCAGAACCAGTTTCAATGTAATGTGGTGATAGGGTTTCTTACCATGTTAATGGGCGTAAAAGTCGTTTTTTCTGAAACTATTTTACAGTTTAAAAGGGTGTGCAGCCGGTACTACTTAGGTAGTGATTTTTATTATAGGTAGCTTTGTAAACTGGTAATTATTTTATAATATTTATTGCTTTCAGAACTAGTGTAAAAGATTTTGAACCATAACCATATCTAACTATAGGTGTATTAAAAATAGTTAAAAACCATCTATTACCTACATGGGTACTTCAGCTAAAAATACGATATCAAAGGCAGCACGATAAAATTATACAGACAGACTTACACAAATACAATCGCACACATATACAACTTAAAATATCCTTATTTTTGATCAGGTTCTAAAAATAGAACATTTTGTCACCGTTGTCAGCCTGTTGAAATGTCAACCCTAGAGTATAACCGAATTTAAAGTGACGGGAAGGTCTCCTATCTCTTCACAACTGATTTTAAAAAGCGAGCACGGCCCATTAGGTCCGTCATCGGGCTGGATTTATGGTCGGCCGATGTCCCCCACCAATAAAAGTCGATGAGCCGTGATCTGTATGCCAAAACTTCCACAATGGGGCAATAAGTCGGCATTACTGGTACCCAAGCTTCCTGGTGCATCTAGCAACGGCCATAAAACGGTTTGTATAATTAAGCTCATGATTTATAGACGCCAAACGCAGAGTGCGTAAAATATATAGCTTTATGGTTTCGCAAACCTGTCAAAATTCGTTGTGATATCCTGCTAAACGGTCGACGTAGAATGTCTTATAAATGTTCAAATTAATTACTACATGAGGTGATATGCATACATTTTCGCTTTAAGGCGTTTGTTGGTTGTATTATGATGTCAAATATGAAGAGAAACTCGTGGTAGAGGTTTTTTTTCGTGTGATGATGAAAGGTACTTAGAGCTTTTCATGACTTTCAATTGTGTTGAAAGTAACTAATCCAAACTCTGAGCTCGGCTAGGCCTAATCATAAGCATGTCCAAGCGTTGCTTTAAATCCTACTCAGTCCTCGCCTGCGCGGTACAGGGGCACGGAGGTAGACGACAAAGGGGACTGAGACAGGTACGGGCGGAAGGGACCCGCCCCTTTGTCGTCTACCCTCGCGCCCCTGTACCCGCGCAGGTGAGGACTAAGTTAAGCGGTAGGATTATAGAAGAGTTCGGGATGATTCAAAAACAAATGTACATTATGAACAATTTTTACTATGCTCTAACCCAGAAATCGTGAAAAAAATGGGCTGTTCCGTACTGCCAGTCTACTGCCAGTATAAACTTTTTAAAGAACAGCTGAAATTTTTCACGATTTCCAAGTTAGTCCTGAATTTAAAGTTATCCGTAATAGTAAATGAGTTTATCTCTGAAAGTTCTTATAGTTGCATGCCGAGCTTCGAGCAAATATCTACAGAGCCACAGTCCCTAAGTGAATGTAGTTAAAAAAGTGCGAGCGCCGTCATACGTACCGACTTAGATATTTACATGAAATAATTGACCCGTTTTTCGAATCTCGACGTTATGACACCTAATTAGTGCTTTGACATCGCGTTGTAGTCGGCTTGCAATCGCCTTACGACTAACTCAAAAGCCTACCCACTACGTAGCTTGGGCAGAGTTTTGCCTCGGACACATTTTTTCTATGATTTTGACTCTATAGATATTTGCTCGAAGATGCCGAGCTTGTATTTACTTACCTAAATCTAAAATTTTTGAGAAATGCGTGCTCTTGTATTGTCTTACCATATCTCTACTTAAAGGTACGAGTATTTTATCTGTGAGTATCAGCGGTAGATACAAGATTTCTGACTTGAAAACATGTAGTTTTGATTTTCCATATAAATTCCAGCCTTCCATACGACATGCTCCAAACACGAAACAATCAAAGGCTTAAGCATTACAAAAGCGACATCAAAGACAAATACGCGCTAAAATCTTGAGCATCAACTCCACGGGCTGTTGTTCTCGGCTGATAGATGTTATTTACGTATTCTGTGTACTCGAATTAATTTAATAAGGCTTGGGCTTTGTTCGCAGAATCTTTGTTACCAAGTTTATTTGTTTTCCCATTCAGGAACCCTTTAGATGTGTGTTGGTGTTCTTTCAACACAACGCGATCAGACTCCAAATAAACATGTCTTAGTTGGTGGCAGAATATTTTGAAGTGATTCATGCGTGAACCAATCGAGCACAAATCTAGACCTAGTACTAAACTTAATCAGGTATCATCTTAATGGTTGGTCGTTGGTTCGTATCATCTTAGAATTTAGATTAAACTCTTATTTATATTGGAATGGTGTCGATTCGCTTATGATCAAACAGTATGCAACCCACTTTTCAGCATATTGGCAAAAAAGCGTTACATACTGTTCTAAAATGTAGATATTTTTTATTCAATAAATAAAATATTTCATACTGGTCTGTGTAGCGCAAATACGAATTCCAGCTATTTACTTACTGCTGACATATTTTTTTAATGTTTTCTTTTTTGTTAATTCAGTATAAAAAGAGGTATACTAATATTATACTAGCAGCCCGTCCTGGTTTCGCTTGGTTACGAATAAATTTATAGCTATAAAGCGTCTGAAATAAATATTATAAAATATATTGAAAATCTCAACGAATCTTTTTTGTAGTGGAAGATATTATAAGGGAATACACAAACACTCAAAAATAGCGAATTTGCTTTATAAAGTAGTGATGATGATAATGATGCATATTTTCGACAAAATCAATCTATAAATACTTAATAAGACAACGACTGCGACAACAGGCTGGATTTAAACCACATCTTACTGTTCCTTTCAGAAATCTATGACAATTAGTCAACTTAGTTAGCTCTGCAGTGAACGTCCTGCGACTGATACGATGGTTATTAATTATTCTTCTCCTCTGCTGTATTTTATTTTTGCCAATAGTTCTGGACATTAGAAGTATTTGCAAGGGAAATGAGGTTCGCAATACTAACTAGCAGGGAGCTTTCGAATCGATAGCGCGGCGGATGAATTCGTTCCGCACATTTTTTCATTTATCGCTTTCGCGCTTTCAATTAGATCGCTTTATCAAGTTAATGATGTAACAAAGGAAAATACGCAATCGTTTTACGTTATATATCAATTTGTGGCAGTTGAAGTGCATCAATTTTAGTTTAATGTCAATATGTATTTATAATGTAGAACTTGATTGCATATATTTGCCAATGACACTCTAGATACAAAACCCAATAAAATTGCATATTGGTGGCGATGACACTTTAACATAAAACTCAATAAAGTAAATAAATTCGGAATAAAACTCTACCAAGTTAACGGTAACAAAGGAAAATAATGCAATCGTATTATTTTACCAATTAAATATTGGCAGCGGATATATCATCAATTTCCGTTTTAATTGCAAAACATAAAGTGAAACTTGACTGCAAATTGGTGAAGACGACACTCTTTTTATAAAATTTAATAAAGTATTCAAAAAAGGTATAAAGAAACAACTTCGCAATAAACTGTATGAAAATCACCTGTCTTTTGAAATACTTTATAGTTGACTAAATATTTTTGTAATGGTTTTTGATAAATACTCCAAGGACGTCATTATGCTCTTAGTCGGAAAGTATAAAGTTGGTAGTCAAGTGTAAATTATTTGAAAGTGCTACTTCCAATGCTGTTTTACTGTTGGGTACTCTTCTACCCTAATGTTTGCAACCAATTTGCCAACAGATGCGACCAAAATAAATCACAAACCATGCTCAGATTATATTATTAGCTCATACTATCATTGAAGGCCATTTAACATAACATAAAGTACATTAAGGGATGTTTCGTGCTTAATCCAAAATGGCATTTTGTCATAAGTTTTTACCCGTAATCTCCGCGTTTTTGTTGCATGTTTGGGGTTCGAATATGGTTGTTGTGTAACACGCTATTGTTAAATCTCTATTGTGATGGATAATCGAATATGCGGGCATAATCGATGTTTTAAAATGACTCGTTCAATGAGAGCGGTTTTGTTCGAGCACGTTGCATTCGACATAGTCTCACTTTCACTCCAAGTCAGCTATTATGGGTACAGAAGCCAGTCTTTCCCGCAATTATCTGTATTAACTTTCATTTTCTATAGGAATTGTAAGAAATGATCATTCACTCTTTATGAGCATAATAAATTTTCATTATGATGCAAGAGGAGGAAAAGTTATCAATTTTTAATTAACTGCTCAGTAAAGAAGAATCTTGTTTATACGTTGGTGCCTACTTGTTATCATAAACTTAGAAAAAATAAGCTCTATGAAAAAAACCAACAGCTTTATCTGTATTTTCCTATGTGTTTAAATTTCTTCCTCATCCTCATGAAGTCAGCAGAATACAGTTGTACCAACTCAGTCTCTCGTATAACTTTACTAGCTTTTACCCGCAGCTTTAGAATTAAAATGGTTTATTGCACTTCCTAAATCTTTAAACTTTATACGTGCAAAATGTCAAGTCAATAACCTCTCTTTTTCTGCTTGAAAGAGTAACAAACACTTTCGAATTTATAATACTACTGAAGATATAGATAGGTACGCAGGATTGTACAAAAGTAAGCAAATAAGTAGATACTTGTGAGACATTCTAATACATATAAAGATACAAAAATTCATACAACAACTTGCACAAATTCAATAAAACGGTAACGAATTACTGCACAATTTGTAACTAAAATTAAGGACCATCAGCCAAACGGCTGCGCCTCAATTTGCTCTAAGTGCAAACTTCTATAACAACTTGGAACACAAGGGAGTCGAGTGAAAACTAGGTAAATTGAAGGAAGCCGGACAAGAGGTGTTCCGGTTTCCAGCGAAATGCCCAGCACGGGTGGGGCTTCCAACGCCACCGCAGCGCACACTTACTTACCGGTGTATTAATTACTAACCTGCCTTGTCGGCCGCAACCTGCTGGATGTACAATATGTACATGTACTTATAACATGTCATGTCCAACATAGTCTTATAATGTCTCACTCAACGTTTTGCTACTTGGTGTATATTTTCTCTTACTCAATCATTCATTTATTCCTATAAGTACTTATTCATTCCTACATAGGTATGTAATATTAACATGCAGTTTTTAAGTAACATATATGTTATATATGTATAGTTATAAATATGACCATATGAGTGTATAGCAATTTTATTGTTTGTATTGAAACTTAACTTTATCATTTTATGTTTTCTAAATTACTTATCGTTAAAAAAATCGTCTAATGTGTAGTCGTGTGACGTGTGTCGTCTAATAGCATTTCGTTAATAGGATACTTACAGGACACACTGCCACTCAACTCAAGCTCATTGTCATTTTATGCATGTAAAAATAAATAAATAATGAAATACAAATAAATACTAGGAGACATATTACACACGGTGTCTCTGACTCCAAACTAAGCAAAGCTTGTGATGTGGCTATCAGAGACTGATATACTAAATATACATATTTTTAAATACATACTTATATAGATACTACATATACCTAAATAACACCCAGACACAGAGCAAACCTACATACATCACATAAATATTTGCCTTGGGTGGGAATCAAACCCACGCCTCTTTGACCCAGGAGTCAGGGTCACTAACCACTGAGCCACCGAGGCGTTCATTAACGTAATATTTACGTACCTAATAAAATTTTCTGATAAAGTTTTGTTTTTTATTTTCAGGTACTTTTGAAGCGTATCTATATCCAGCTAAATATCCACATCAAGTACGAGTAAGTCAAGTTCTTTTTGGGAAATCTAATTTGATCGAATTCATCGACTACAAAATATCACCTCAGACAAGATTATGAATATTAACTTTCTGATATTTTTTCCATATTTCCTCACTGGGCTTACCACTGCGCACTGGGTTGTTTGTCGGCCGAGGTTTTTATTCGAGAATATAACTGTCCCTTTCAACTATCAAGGTAAGTGGCACTTTAAAATCAGAAATGTTATACTGAAAACCGTATCTAAATCGGTCAAACTGGTTTAGAGATAAATGAAACCGGACGTTTTTTGCACATAATAAAAACAATTTCTCACCCTAACGCACACACCTCGGTTCCATCGCGTATAAAATATAAGTACGGGGAGTACCTACCTATCAGTACACCACGGGCATACTTATATAGCTAGCTACATGACATACATAAATACTAGCCAGCATTGTACTCATCATTATGAACGACTTTTGCCGTGGAACCAACCCTAAAATAGCAAAAAAGCTTTTCCATGCAATAAAACTCACTGACTTGTATTGTATTGTAACCAAATGTAAAGAACAACTGATGTCCCTAAGAATTTATATTCGGAATTTAAAAGTAGGTTCTTTAATAAAAGCTGGTCATAATTATACATACAATCCCGTTCTAGAATATTACCGTCGTTAAAACAAAATCAGGTTAAAAACTACTAAAAAACTCTAATTTGGCTGTTAATGACATGAATAAATGTAATGTAAATTTTCGAATCTAGTAATAATGATTAACGCCCTAATGATTATTAAGTAGTCAATTTTAGTCTAGTGATTTGTAATATCATAGGATATAGGACTCTCATTTGTTTACGTGATATCACGTAAACAAATGAGATATCAGTCCTATGACCAGTAGTGGAAGTCCCATCGTTGGTGTGATGATAATGACTACAAGTAAGTAACAAAAATTAAAAAGGCTAAAAATACTACCAGCACTAAGTAATAATAGCCGCAGCACAAAAAGTGAACACAGTGTGTTAGCAAAATATGTAGTAACAAAAATGTTAGCGTTAATTTGGCATAAATTTGAGATTACGCGCCATTTTCGGTCCGCAAAAACTCGCTGTTTTTGTTTGTGAAGTCTCATTTGCGACATTTTTTCATGCTGTATGTGGTGATGTCGCTACGATGGTTTTTATAACCATTGCGTATACTGTTTTAAAGAGAAATATCGCTAACGGTATACATACTTACATGGACTTATGTATTGATTCAGCTTGTTCCACCCACTGGCTAGGTATAGACCTCCTTTTTTTTCGTCATTCTTTCCTGTCCTTTTCAAATGTCATCCATTGCCTTCTGACAATTTGATGGTTTTGTATTATCTGACCATCACGCTAGTGGTCTGCCCTTAAGCCTTCGTCCATCTCTCGGATGTCACTTTGTGAATATCATGGTTGACAGTCATCTAGTGACCCATATTTAATACTAATGCAGTACTTACATGTCAATGCCATAACATTCACGGCTAAAACTGTAACAAACGTTATTTGTATAAAAGTGTTTTTCATGGATTCAACTTACATAATAATAACAATAGCAAAGTTTTCCAAAAGTTGAAGCAATCAACTGAATTCAAGACCTTCACAGAAACTACACACGCTCATTATCATTATATTAATACTACATAAATAAAATCTGATTACCTTAAGTTTGGTATATTGGAATAATAATAATAAATAATAAATATTAAGGGACATTTTACACACGGTCTCTGACCCCAAACTAAGCATAGCTTGTGATATGGCTGCTGATAATAGATCCTGAAATCTCCCGCTTTTAACGCAAACGTGCTACCAACTAAGTCAAGAGGGTCATCTAAACAAACGGGGTCGAGTTTAACGGAATTAGGTTAGTTAATTTAAATCAACCGGTGCTCCAAATGCCTTACAAAATAACGAAATTAACGTTGACAAATTTCTTCGCGTTCGCACAATAATTTTATATTCCTGAAATGTCTACAGCAAATATTTCGGGTGAAATGAATGATTACAGTTCTGGCAACACTGCTGCGAAATTTATTTGGGTCCAGCTGTGAATAAATGGTCGTGCTACCGTCAAACCATCAATAAAATGTTCGCAAACATATCATTCAAACAACTTTTGAACAAAGCTAAGATCGAAGTGACAAAGGACTGAGAATTTATTTTCGGACCTACAGAAACGCAGGCTATTCTTTCTGATGACATGTTCTAAAAGTTTGATATTATTATAAAACTCAACAACACGACTTCGAGACAAAATTGACGCTGTACGTTAATTAATTTCCACTTAAGAATTATGTACTAAACGAATTTCAATTCACATTGACATCAAAGAAACGATAAATAATAAAATTAATTAAGACACCTTGTTTTTCATAAAAATTTCTTCATAAATACAAGGTACAGGGATTTTTAGAGATATATGCCTCTTCACAACTTTTACTATGGCCTCAACCTTGAAATCTAAAAAAGCTATTTCATACACTTTCTCGACAGTCGATGAACTTTTTATAGGGTCACCTGATTTTTTTTCAAGATTTCGTTAGTCCCATTGTAAAAGTTGTTTATAACGATGCGTACACACATCTCTACTAGTTTTAGCAAAACATTACCCTGTGATAGTTATACAGGGTGTTCAGTAAAGAGTGGATAATTACTTCACTGGCGGGCGGGGGAAGTCACTACTAACCAAATACACAAAATTTGTGTTCAGTAAATGTGCCACGGTTTTCGAGATATTTAACATTTTCTACATTTTAAGAGAAGGCACACTAGGTCTCCTTTTACAATCCTGTGACCTGATTTCTAGATTTTTTTTGCTTCTGTTTTTTGTTATATACATCTATAGCCAGAGTATGATTCACTTACAAACAAAACAATATGAAACGATATGATCGTAAACAGCGCTTGCGTCCCCAAACCATATCCACCCTCCAAAAGATTTATGCAAATTGCGAGACCCAGACGCAAGAATGTCTCAGTATTGAGTCATGGAATAAAGGAGCACTGGTCGGATTCTTTCGGGCTTATCAGCTAACAATGGTTCCGTTGTTTCTCATATCGAATGCAGCCGAGCGCGTCGTGCATCCCGCGGCAAATCAAAAGAGCACGCAGGAAGCTCGTAGTTGGTGGTCTGATTTTCATACCAGTGTCTACTCTATAGCTTTTGAACTTAATATGTTTTATAGCTAATTATGTCTATTTTTGTAAAAAAAACTGTTTGAGTTTGATGAATAAATTAGTGCACCTTATAGCATAGTTATAGCTTGATTTTTATTATACGTGTTAAAGAGCTGACTGACTCTTGAGAAAATGTAAGCTGTTTTAGATTTACATCTCGGAAAGTCCACGGACTTTGCAAAATAACACCAAAAACCCTAAGGAAACAACAATAACTTTACGTCAAAATGAAACCGTTCGAATTCAATGTTATGACTGTGAGATAAATAGGGAAAAAAAAATCTAGCAAGACTGTAGAGTCAATTAATATTGTTACTTATATTTGTATGCCACTTTTCAATTGAAACTGAATTCAATGGGAATAATAAATATTACTTTAAATGACAAATATTGATTCTTTATAGGCCGAATCATAGAAGTTGGCAGATGTTAAGTTAGCTACAAGCTGCGCAATATCAAATCAACGCGCAGCTTTATGTGAGCTTTTTTCAGGATTGGATATTGCACTGCTTGTAGCTAACTTCACATCCGCCAACTTATATGATTCGGCCTTTACTATAAATACTTTTTGTAGAATCAATGACATTTTTTTCTTATCGCGAATAATTCTGCGCTTGACCACCAACTCACCTGATGGTAAGCGACGTTGTGGTCAAGCGCGTCAAAGTCATATTTACATAGTTATGTTTTTGGCCCAATGAACGTATTTTTATTTATTACTATTTAGAAGATGAGTTAGATTTTGTTTTAAAAAAGACAAGATGTTTTATTTTCACCAGATATCTACTTGATTTACACAAGAAAAAGATTGACAATAACTAAGTATAATACATACAAGTATAATATACCTTCTGCATTTTAATGCAAATGTTAATATTTTAAGTGATGTAAATTTATTCGTGTATTTGTAAAGTAAATGTATTTTAATTTATGTATTATGTTTCAAG